>OX453276.1:23553348-23613348 GCA_949710005.1 Ricordea florida | reverse complement strand
TAAGAATTCCTGATCCTCTTTCAGTGGAAGAACACCTCGCTCAACCTTAATGTTATCAATAAAAAAACTGGTTTAGAAAAATTCTCCCCACCACTATTATTTGTAAACGCTCATAATGGGATCATTGTAAGTACCTGGGCAACTGTGCACCTACCCCTCCCCTAGTTATAATAAGATAAAAAGTTGACGTTAATGTTGGGTTAGGGGAGGGGTAGGTGCACAGTTACCCAGATACTTACATTGATCCTCATAATGCCTCCCTAATAAATTGCCACACCATAAACGGGAATTCGCCTAAACATTAGCAGTCATCCTGCAGGATTCAAAGGTTCACCTTCTTAGCGCCTAAGTTCATTTCAAGTTCAGTTTTTTTTGGTGGACAATCATCTCGTTTATTTTAGCTTAGCAAGGGAAGCATGTGTAAGTACCCATTGAACCCCGTTAATACGGTCACCAATGGGTCCAAAAAAATTGGCCGTATTAACGGGGTGGCCGTATTAACGGGGTGGCCGTTTTACCGGGGTTGGGCCGTAATGACAAAAATATCGCATTCGCACTTCCTGAAAAAACTATTCTCTTCAGTAAACAGCCAGAGTGTAGGTATACATAAAGTTAAAGAGAACCGCAGATCACGTAGAAAGACGAAAAAAAGCAAGACATCTAATTACCTAACTGAAATTCGATCATTTTCGCATCAATCGTCTTTGTGGTGAAGCACAATGACTTCTTCGCTTCGCAATTTGCCCGAATGGATGTTGGAGTCAAGATTTATTACTGGGGTGCCTGTTCTTAAAATGGGGTTGTTTTTTTCCTTTTTTGTGCAAGGCTAACAATAACGTCACTCTGTCGACTAGAGTAGAACATTTAATTGGTTTTAATGTCGATGAATTGGATGTAACATAAATGGTGTTTTACTCGATCAGCTCAAACGAATTACAAACGCACACGCCGTTCGCGATAGACCCACATTAACATTTGTCGAGCGTTTTCGGAACGGGTCGGTTTGGGTTTTTGACACAAGCAACTCGTTAAGACAATCCCGTACGTCGCACTATCTATGACGTAAACTATAGTTATCAAAACTGCCAAAGAATGTATGTTACGGAGGATATACACCTCATTCGTTAAGCGTGAAATCGAAAATCTCACGTGTACAAGAGTAGAATCCTATTTGCACCGCGTACCGCGAACCGCGTAACGAGCTTCGAGGAGACCTCAAATTCTTGTATTTATTTTGTACCGCGTACCACGTTGCCAGCTTCTAGAAGACATGCAAGTGTTAAATATATTTTGCACGGCGTACTGCGTAGCCACAGTTTTCAGTAACCTGGCCAAAATGTGGTAGGGTGTTTTGCAGTTACCCGAAGATCTCTCCAAAGGGTAAATAAACTAAAATATCGAGCTAGCTGGAAGAGTTCTCAATCATGTCACGCAGCAGCTCGCAAACAATAACGTCTGGTGATAAAATACCAATAATAAATCATTTAACCGGCTCGAAAAAACTCCCAAATATTGCCGTAGATCAAGAATGCGTGAAATATGAGCATGGTGAAGTGTTAATAAAACATTATCTTAACTAACGAAAAGTATTTGGCGATGTATCCTCGACGAAAGTTGGACATCGAGGGAGAGAAGTTTAATTTCATGACCATAATGTTCTGCGCGCCGTGTCTAACCTCCTGTAGATATAATGTTTGCACTCAAGAAATAAAACAGAGGAATTCCAGTCTAGTGAGACAGTTTTGTTCAGAACCAAAGAAGCAAGTTTTGAGGAAATACAAAGTACGTTTTAATGCGCTAAGTTGCAAAGATGACTAGCGTTTCTAAAGAAAGGAAGCCTGAGTTCACGTAGATATGCGTCTAGTCTTATTCTGCGTTCAGTTACAAATCGCCCTAGTGTTTACAGCGCATGCGTGTTAATTTTGCGCATGCGTAAAAGGAATCATAAGAGCACGTGTTACTTTGAAGACGTACTTCACTGTCCTTTCAGTGTCCTGCGACAGTCTTCGTTGGGGCAATATTTGAGCATGAATACTTTGATACGCTCAAACGACTTACAAACGCACACATCATTCGCAGCCGACCCACACTAAAAGATGTCGAGCGTTTTTGGAACGAGTCGGTCCGTGAATCTTACGAACCAACTGATTTCAACTCATTTCATCCGACTCATTTGAGCTCATCGACTCATCTGTTGTGAGCTCATCGGTTTCAACTGATTAGATTCAATATCGAGGCAAGTTGCGTTCGAAAGCTAGCAATAGAACGCTGGTGATGGGAGACAACGTTCAGTCTTGTCAATAACACATCCCATAAGGCCTTTCTACTTTCTCTGCAGGTTTGACAAGCACAAAGGATTCTACTGTCAAGTAACGTCTGGGGGAGGGACAAAATGTCTTGGTAAAGGAAAAGGCAGAAATTACCCTCCCATGGATGCGAAATCTCAAAAATTCTTGGAAGACTACTATCGGCAACCTAACAAGGAACTAGCAGACCTTTTGCGGAGAATTGATGTGTCCTTGCCTGAGTGGCTTAGGTAACAATTGATCACAACCATAGTGAACGTTTGACTGACCTCTTAAGAGACTCAAACAAAGCAACATATTAAACAAATTATAGGGTCCTATCCAATTCATGTTGTGAAACAAATGTTTCACGAGTCGTAATTGGGCTTCCGTGGAGAATTTATACGTTCGAAAAAAGGGGAACACTTTGAAGATGTTTAACGTACACAAGAAAGAATATATTATTTTAAAATCTCCTGCGGTAGTATGCAAATCATTTAAATACTTTAGTAGCCTATTGGTATAAGTATAAATACAGACAGACATTATATAATCTCTTAATATTCTGAATAAAATATGATATTCTGGTTGTAGCCAGTTTCCAGTTATTGTATCATGTGCACTAAGAGTGAAATTCCTGGTCCAGTTTTAGCCCTCATCCACCTTAATTCGTTTTCAAAAGTCCCCGTTTTCATCTCTGCAAAAACGAAGCAAAACATTTTCATCCACTAGCGTTTTCGTATCGTTTTCACCTAATAATCCACGCTGAAACGCTCAAAAACGATGAAAACGACAGGAGCCTGGGAATGCGCATGTGTTAAGTAAGTGCAACAACAGCAGAAGATAATCCATCTATCCAAGGAGAGATGCTCGATTTGGACTGGAACCGATTGCATCTGACGCTTTTTACGTCACCGTTTTCAAAAGTCTTCGTTTTCACCTTTCACTAGAAACGGTCCGTTTTCATTTGAGCGTTTTAGTGTGGACGGAACGCCAAAACGCATCGAAAAGTGTGGGTTTTCTGTAGGTGATTGTAAGAGATTAACGTTTTACTTACCAATCACCTGGAAACTTTGACCCGGGCGTCAGGATAAATGTACTTGTTTTTAGCAACCTTAAAAGGCGTTTGAAACGCTCCATACATTATTGTTTAATTCCTTCGTTATTTCTCAGTTAGGACACCACGAAATCCAAATGAACATACTCCAGCGAACTTTTTCCATGGTAATGATTTGCTTCCTCACATCCTTGGCTGGCAGACACCAATCAAAACATTCCTTGTATACTCCACAAGCATCAGCCGTACAATAGGTGGTATTTCCTATTTATAAATGTTACAGTTCTCATGGTAATGTTGATTATCACCCGCCCATATTTCATTGTTAATAAGATATATGCAAACATTTTAACGCGCAGATTGGCTGAGTGCTTGTCAATTAATCCCAAACAATGAATGTTTAAACTGAGTGCAGAAATTGAAAATTAAATTCTGCTTCTATATTGTTTACAAGTACTCAAATGATTTCGAGTGCAATTTTGTATAACTGAGTTAGCTCTCGTAAATATTTCGAAGACAACAAATTTCACTCGCCCTACTAGCTCGTCCAATTGTTTCAGTCTGAAAAATTTACTTGTGTTCATTTATTCCAAATTGCTCTCGAAACCATTTGCTATTGAACAATGCCCACATACACGAGTCATTTATGGCCAAGCACGGTGTCAAGATGGCTGCATAAAAGATCGCGAAATGAAATAACTATACGAAGTTTAATACCCTGCTAAGACTCTCCAATCAATTTTGACAAGATCCTATTTAACGAAATTGTCAATGTCCTTCAGTTGTAAGTGCAATTCAACAGTATCGTGTAGAACCCTTGTACACCAACTCTGCTTTGCTGCAAAGGAACTCACTGTAGCCGACCAAAGCCGTTACGGCCACAGAAACGAAATACTAGACGCCACAGATTGAATGCACGTTCTGTTTCTATCATATAACTGTGTAAAGGGCGCCAATGCCAACGATATTCAAATGTACGGCCCAGGGTAATATATACCTCATTAATCGAGTTCGAGGTCCGTACTGTAAAATACGGATCCTCGTTTTTTCCCGTCGATTTATGGCCCAAGCGCTTCGCGTTGGGCCATAAATCGACGGGAAAAAACGAGGATCCGTATTTTACAGTACGGACCGAGAAAACGAGGTTAGTAAGATATTTATTATATCTCTGGAGTCATTTTGGCGACCAAAACAAACTTTAGCGGGCCGTACAGTGAAGTACGGCCCGCTAAATTGACCAATCACAGCGCGCGTACTAACTGAGAGATATAATAAAATTTATTATTATATGACTAGCTCCGTGAGCGGGCAAGATGAACCGAATCTCGCGCTGTGATTGGCTACCCGAGCGGGCAATATGGAGCTATCTTGCCCGCTCGGGATAAGGGCTTCGTCCCGCAAGGAAAATTCATCCGAGGCGAAAGCCGGTTTACCAAAATTTTCTTTCTTAGTTTTTCCCTGAAAAATCTTTTCCGTGACAGTTAAAGATTTCCTGTGGTTTGTGTATCGATGGAGCTGGAAAACGAGAAAACTTGATTTTTGCATGTAACGGGCTTCCTTTTCAGTCCTTGAAAATAAACACGTACACGGATCATTTTTTGGTGTTTTATCCCATATAATAAATCCTTTATTGACCAAGCTTGTTCGGTCAAGATGGCTGGATATTGGCCTCGTTCTTTTTTTGCGTGTTTATGGACCTCGACTTCGTCTCGGTTCATAAAAACGCAAAAAAAAGAACTTAGCCAATATCCAGCCATCTTGACCTCACGCTTGGTCAATAACCCATATATCAAACAAAAGACAAAAAACAAAGGACACAAAGCTTTCTTAACAATGTACCTGACCCTAAATAACAAAGATCAAAGGCTCCTTCGAGCTACCTCTGGTATGTAGTAATTATTCCATGAAGTTCTGTCCTTTCCCCAGACCGTGAAGTGTTCATTCCGAATAGTTCGTTTTGTGCACTCTTGCTACGACTGATCGATTTAATACTCGTCGTCCAAATTGGAGTCATCGTCACTTTTAAGACTTTAAAACCCATTTCTTTCCCCTCGAGCATTCTTGAACACATTTCCTGTTCGTTCGCGAGATCTTCAAAAGTGTATTTTGGTCAAAGATGGAGCAAAAGGAACGAAAACCCGCCTTGACGATCTTTGCGTCGGGCTCGACACAACAGACCCCATTTTGTTAACATGTGCTGCCGCTTTGTCTCACCCCCTCTCCCCACATATGTGAACATAAAACAATTGCACGACTTTGTGGGCAAAACTAAACCTAGTGGGGGATATAGGGGGGAACCAGTCAAATTTACATTTAATACGGATTTAATGCATAAGTTAATTGTCTAACGGGAATAATAGAGTGACTAAACCAACCATTACTATACTTCATGGTATGACATACATACCATGAGGTAAAAATGAATAAATTTTATTATATGGATTATAGTGTTTTACCGGAAACTAAAACACTTGTGTTTTCCATATTTTCACTCAGTGAAGATATGAAAAAGTACCAAATGTCCCTGATGTACGCGTGCGTCCTAACATAATTATTTTCCTGCTAGTTTCTTTTCCATACAATAAAAAGAACATTACACGGTGGCTTGAAGATATGAATTGTAATTTCTCGTTTTTTCACCACTCGAAAATAAAATTCATATCTTCGCGCCACCGTCTAATATCCTCTAGATATTACACCGAGCATGACCCAAACGTATGCCAGTGATTAACGTGCACAGTGAACAGTGTCATGAGTTATACAAACGAAGGCTACGAAGTAACAGAATACGAACCGAAAAACACAACAAGGGACGAAAAATTTGTTGACCAATGTAAGTACCTGGGCAACTGTGCACCTACCCCTCCCCTAACCCAAGATTAACACTACAGGAACACTTTTTAACTTTAAAATATTATTACGTGTTGGGTTAGGGGAGGGCAGGTGTTAAGTTGCCCAGATACTTGCATTGATCCAAATTTGTTATGGACTCAATTCACAATATGCATCTAACCTGGTCAGCAGGTCTTGCTCAAATTGCAAATTAATTATTCTCTGAAACACCTTCAGAAAGCTACTACAATAATCATAAATGAAAACGCTGAAGGAGTTCCTTTAGGGCTGGTAGTACTCAAAAGGTTTTCAATATGCAATATTATAGTTAACTTATCTTTATGTAGCATTTCTTTTCTTTTAAGATGCCTCCTTGTTGGCCCTGAAGGGTTACCTTTTCACTGCAGCAAACCTTTCATCCGAACTTGCCCTTACAACACAAGTAATTCAATTCAAATTGTTAAGCACACAGGTAGGGAGGGATACGAAACTTGTCAAGACAAGAATATTGAATCAACAAAACAGTAACTGCTGAAATTCTGAAAGCTTACATAGAAGGAAGTGTACAACACCTGCTAAGTCAGCAGTCATAATGAAATTGTCAATGTATCACATTTAGAATGGTTTTGTTGTAATAAGTTAGGTTAAAGTGTTGATGTACCATTATTGTTGGCTGTTGTGTCCGGCTACACCCAAGGTAATTCATAATCAAAATTTAAAAGAAAGGTAGACAAAATCGAGATTTTGCTTTCTAGCCTCGTTTTCAGCGGACCACAATGCTTTGCGCTGTGGAAGAGCCTCGCTTTCAGTAGACCAGAATACACTGCGCATTGGTAGGGCTTCGATTTGTAACAAAGACATAGACAAAGAAGACCTGCACTGTCATCTTCCTTTTTGAGTTTCGTCAAAGTTATCAGAATCTAATCAAATTTGGATTGATAACAGTGATATCGAGAAAGATTGACCTTAAGACGTATCATATGTATAATGTAAAATCTGCGGTTCTTGAACGTACATAATTTGCGATGCTGAGGTCAATGGCTGTTGCCTTGATGGGGAGACTTGATTCAAGGTCTTGTCCTGTGTCGCGCCGTTGCGTGTCAGAGAACAACTAACTCTTGTAGCATAATGCGTCATAGTATTCAACGCTAGCATTTCGAGATTTAAAGTTTGTTTGTATTATCTTCGTTTCTCGATTACGAGATTCCACAATTTCAAGTACCTGTGTCATTTATCTCGGGGCCTTTCTCACACTAAGAAAGCGAGCCATTCTTTCGAGTCATTATGCAGTGTAGAACTGAATTTCCTTCAACGATCGCAGCCATAAATTTCCGCAGCACTAGTTTAACAAATAAACAAGCGTAAGCCGTGTATTACATAGTAGATATTACACGGTGGCGCGAAGTTATGAATTTTATTTTCGAGTGGCAAAACAATATTTTACGAACGAGTGCAGCGAGTGAGTAAAATATTGTTTTTGCCACGAGAAAATAAAATTCATATCTTCAAGCCGCCGTGTAATGTTCTTTTTATTATATAGACAAAAAGAATTTCGGAGGGAAATTACCGAAATCATGTCATCGATAAACTCACGTGTGAGATTATGGAAAATAAACCACTCGGGTCCCGGATGTAGTTTTTTATGAATTTTACGAGTGGTATATTTTCCAGTAAAACACTCGTGTCTATATAATAAAATGTGATAAAACACGACGGGCACTTGACAACACGAGTGAAATGTAAAAACACGAGCCAGTACACGCCGCGAGTAAAAACAACAAAGCACACGGATCGACAAACTGACGCCATTTAATTCTCGACTTTTTTCGCTTCTTCTTCTTTATTTGTTATACCAGGGTATCTAAAAGGTAGTGTTGCTGCGGCACATTCTGTTGATACTGACATAGTTTAGGCAGTGTTCCATCTACCTGCGCGTCCCAAGACTTGTTAAAGCACCTTTACCGTAATTTTCAAAATCGTCACAAATTTTGGCGTTACGAAAAGTGGTTTAAGATCCCCTTCCCACTCGACAAGTATGAACAATGAAGTAAAATTAAAACCTCATTAGGTTTAGGTTTATTTAGTTTTATTTTCAGTCATTGACTTCATACTAATTAGTTTTCGAGGGTCTTAATTTCCCAAATCAAGGTTAACCATTACCATGGTGTAATGAAGTCATTGTGGGTTATATCAACTACGTGTATGGTGACTTATCGATGGCGAGGTGCGACTACGTCTGGATATAAAACTATACACATCAATCTCCCTTTACCAAATCCCGAAAATCGAAAGATGTGGAAATTATAGGAGCAAAAAGCTGACTTATAAATTCTGAACTGGTACGCCATGGAATGATTTCTAGAATGTTGACAGATGGTACGTGTCGAGGACGCGTCCATCGCGATGTGTGAAAATGCTGAAGATTTAGCTTAAATTCATGTTTGGATAAATGATCGCAGCAGATATGAAATTAGTGTGTTCTACGGCTCTCGTTTGTTTAAATTATTCCATAACCTTTAGTACCGACAATTTCTCTTCATTTAAGAACTCGATCAAGGAGGCGAGACTGCTACGAAATGACACACTAAGTCTTAAATTAAGATGTCATAGTTAATCGTCCAGATTTACAAACTTTCACATACTGCATTAAGGACAAAAGCAAGAGTTGTGAAAGCGAAGCACGATCTCCTTCACACGGCTTTACAGGTAAATCAGATTAAAACGTAAACACTAACTTTTCTCACTGCAATCCACGCGAAAAAGAACGCCAGCTCAACGGTGACACAGGGCGTTTTCCATTTACCAAGAGATTCCGGAAATTCCGGTTGGGATATGTAAATGGTGCACTTTTTTTGGTACGTTCCACTGGAAAATTTCCGGAATAAATGGAGCGTCTGAAAAGGTAGTCCTGTTTTCCCGTTGTAAACCTTCTGATGGAAAATGCGTGTTCCATTTACGAGTTTCATAAGGTTTCATAAGGTTTCACCAGTTCCAGACCTTTCACGCGGGTGATTCTTGATCACGGCCACATCTTCGTTGAAGATGAAAAGAGAAATGACACATTCTTCTACAATCCCATGGGAATGAATGGAACTTGTGTCAAATGGAACGCGCTCCTCACTGATGGACATTTCCCAATGAAATTTCCGGAATTTTTCGGTAAATGGAAAACGCCCACAGCCTCGTGTACGTTGTTCGTAGTGCAATGCACTCTGGTAAAAAGTGGCGAAGTGCACTCTGGTCAAATGCAATGCATTCTGGTAAAAAGTGACAAATTCGAGAATTCGTTCCCCCTTCTATATATTCTTCTTAAATCCTGTTTGTGTTGCTGGTCGCTCGCTACGCTCGCTCCGCAGCAATAAATCTCACCTTCAAAACTCTTTGCTGCTTCGCAGAGAACTCCATCATGAATTTCTTAAAAGAAAATGCTTTTCGCCATGTCTAACAAAAATGTCGATTAGAGGTAATGTGGCGAAAAACAATAAAACACGCTTTTCTGTTTTATTCTTTGATAAAACATGGGTTTTTGACCAATCAGAGCGCGCAGGGTCCTATCTATCTTATGTTAGTTTATTAGCGTCCAATACTTAAAAACAAAGCGCGCGCGCGTGTGTGTGCACAACAAATGTAACACTCGTAAATCTGTTCTATTTGATAACAACCTTCCACCTTTGGTAAGTTTAGTGACTGTGTTCAACTCGAGGTTACTTGACTTTGGTTTGTGCGAGAATAACCCGGGAAATCAACCTCGGCGTGCGGCCTAGCTGTTGCTCAATGAAACCTAAGATAAGGTATTTTATCATGATTATGTTGACAACCATCCATGGAAAGTGGTCTCAGATAAAACAAAAGCCTTTCAAAAGTTTGCAGTTTCACTCACACACGAACTATCTCTCAAGCTCGATCATCACGTGTCTTCTTTCTGTTTGCTCTTGCGTATTTTCGGTGTATTCCGGTCAAACTGGAACACTAAAGGCAAATGGGTCATGAAAAGAGAACGTTAGTAGGCATCTAATAAATTCTGAGGTGTGTGTCTCATGCTCTGAGATAACAGAATTTTTAAATTCTGTAAATACGGTTGTAAAGTGTTAACATAAAACCCGGAAATCGACACGAGTCTGTAGGTCATTGAAGAATTTTTGATTGCGAGTCAAAAAAGCATTTTCTTCAGCTGGTACAGCGAGTAGTACTATAAAGTTGAACTAAATTTGAATTTATAGTTCGTAAGTAGTACATTAAATACTCAAAATATGCTAGCTAGAAGATATCTGCCGAGAGTGCTATCAAATACTTCTCTTTAATTTGTCTTGGTCTTATCAGTGAAAACTGATACAGTGGTAATTGTTTGTTAATGGATCTGTCAACGCTTTTTCAGCCCAATTGATCGCTACCGGGGTGATTCGCTGCTGTCGCTCCAGCGCTCTAGCTTGACTTCTATTAATATTCTATTTTACCATTTCTTTTTAATTCTTTTTTTTTTTATAGAATTATTATTTTATTTATTATTATTAGGTTGTCTTTTTAATTACCCTCGACATGGGACCCTTGACCCTCGACCAAAGCCCAGACGCAAAAAAAAGGTAGCCGCGGCCGCTTAATGGAGGTGGCCGTTGAATAGAGCGTTTTCACATGACGTCACAGCAGCCATATTGGTGTTCCAAAACAATGAAACGGCGGCCATGTTGGTGTTCCAAACTAATCCTCTGGGAGTTGATCTCTTTTCTTATGTAAAAACTTTCTTCTGTTCCAAAAAAATTTGCATGGCTGCTGGCCACGTGAGTGAAAACGCTCTATAGAGGTACGGAATATAGCATTTAAGTGACAAAAAATTCGGGACTTAAAGAAAGTGGCCGTTAAATGGAGGGTGACTGCTTAATAGAGGTCGCACTGTAGCTTTCATTGAGAGGTTTCGTCTCTCGTTCTTTTGAGACATAACTAATCGATGACATCAATGACATCAATTAAATCAATGAGTAATCAATAAGTAATCGATAGGTGATCAGCTGATTAGGTATTGATTATTGCCGATGATCAATGAGTAATCGATGACTAATCGATAGGCCACAAAATTTTTGGTCATCGACGAGTCATCGATTAGTCATTTATTGCATCGATTTGTCATTGATTTCATTCACTACATGTCAGCGTACTTGTTAGTTTCATTTTCAGACTGGTTGGTTCCTGTTCAGTTGTTTTGTTATTGAATAAAGAGTTGAGAGTAGAAGACCAGTGGCTTTTGTTAGAAGGAAACTTAACAAGTCCGAATGCAATTATTCACCTACGGAAAAGGAATACCTTGCGGTGATTGAGGCTTTGAAAGCCTATCGTCCATATCTAATTGGACGCGAGTTTGACTCATTCACAGACCACTAATCTCCTAAGTCGCTACTAGCCCGAACCAAGGAGCACAGTGGTCGGCTGTGGAGATGGGCCGACAAGTTCAGAGAATTCTAGTGCAAAGTCCACCACATCACGGGAAGCAAGAATACAGTTGCAGATGCCTTAATTAGAGTCCAAGGTCTATTCAGTTCCATACACATGCCCCTCCGGGTTTTCGTGTCTCACCAACTTCTGCTCTGGTCGATAAAACGTTTTTCTAGCTGCATGTCTCTGAATGGTGCAGGAACTGCTTGCCGTGCCAGAGGAGGAAAACCTCAATTCCTGGAAGAAGCGCTCCGCTGCAACCAACCATTACTAGCCATCCTGGGGAATTGGTAGAAATGGAGAATATTATTGTGGAATACCCATTGAGCTCTCAGGGATACCAGTACTATTTAGTTGCGGTCAATCATTTCACCAAGTGGCTTGAATTGTACTCACTTACAGTAGGAATCGGAAGTCTGAGACCCTTACCAGGAAAGTGTTTGACTGTTGGGTTCCCCAGCATGGAGCTCCAGAATCACCATGATCAGGGAAAGAATTTGACAGCCACAATAATCCAGGAAATATGTTCTTTCTTTGAGATTTTGAACACGCAAAGAACACCATTTCACCCCCAATCAGATGGGATCTGAGCGAAGCATTCGTACAGTGAACAGTACGCTAGCAAAGATTGTTAACGAGGATCAAACGAACTGGGATCCACATCCATCCACATGTCTGGCATACAACTCCTCTGTTCACAATAGTACTAGTTCTACCCCCAGTTTTTTTTTTACGGGTTGCTAGGCAACTCTGTTTACCTAGTGATTTGTTTCAGCCAGACTCCCGCCTTGCCCCACATGAGCTTCATTCTGATTACGCTACCGAGCTCAATTCAAGACTAACACAGGCTCTTCAGACTGCAAGTAAACCTCTGAGGGTGTCGCATCGTACTCTGAAGGTTTACTGTGACCGTTGGGCGAGATCCCACACTTATCAAGTAGGAGAGCAAGTCCTCTGATTGGACAAGAAAACCCGGAGGAGCAAGTGTATGAAACTGAATAGACCTTGGACTGGCCCTTGGGTAGTCATCAAGCATCTAAGTGAAGTGGGTTACAGGATCAAGTACTGTGGGCCAGCTGAGAGTTACTCCAGGGTCAAAAGGAAAGTGGTGCATTTCAATCAGTTGAAACCCTTCAGCGTAGCCGGCAACTAGGGTCAAGTCTGGATTGCGGTTGAGACAGGACCTACCAAGGTCTTACATCCCTCTTCAACACAAGCTAGCATGCCGGGGTGATCGTGTTGGAAGACGGCATTTTACCGGAAGCTGTTGTACAAGCACCTTCTGAAGATTCTGTGCCTGTACAGCACCCTCCCCAAGCAGAGGATCCGGTTGGAAGGTCTCGAAGAAAGAGGCGTCCACCCTTCTGGATGCAGGACTATCAACTGGCACTTTAAGTGCTATTTGAAATTATTTTTCATGATAAACTGTACTTGACATTTGACATGTTTTCGCTAAGAAGGGGATAATGTTCGACTGGTGCCGAGTATTCTAGTAGTGGTTACCAAGCAAAGCGCAGTAGCCAAGAGGTGATTTTGTTTTTTGGAACTGTTGGACAGTTGGTTGAGGCGGTTTTGTCCGTAGTAAAGTTGTTTTCTTTGACATTCTTTACACATGTTTTTCGTATCTTGAAAAGGAACATACAGAAACAGGTTTCACATCAAATAATAGTTTGATTTCAGATGTGTAATTAATACTTGAAATAATGTACAGGCACTGTACCTTTGAAGTAATTACATTGCAGTGACTGAACAATTTGACAGACTTGTGGTGGTTTAGAAAACAAAACTTCCGATTGCTTTACAAAGCAAAGATGACGATTTCAATTCTTACAGTTTCATTTCTTCTGTGAGGTGCCATTTTGTTTCCACTTTAGATTGGAAGATTGAATTTTCATAGAATAATGTGAAAAGAAACATAATTGAATAAAATTAAATGGATTTTATGATAGCCTGAGTTGTGCCTTGTTAATGATTAAAATTCAAATTTCATTGGGGGAGGTCCCTAGACTCCCCACTGGGAGGGCAGGAACCCCCCCCCCCCTACCACATCTACCCCAACTTGGCACTGTGTGCCCAGATGGCAGCTATGCCACCAAAACACACTAAAAAGTGTGAAAATGGCTTAATGATAGATCATTAAGAACTACTCAAAACCAGAGATGCTACGTCACAGGACAGTCCCTGGTTTTGCCTGCTTTTTGTCTGTCACTTAGCATCTTCTGCTCAAATCGTGGAAGTTAAAGGCTCCTTTATTGTCTGCAGATCCTGGCCACTTCTCAATACTAACTATATCGTAGAATGGGATTTGGCCACCATACATCTTGTCAAAGTTCTCATTTGGCAACAGAATGCCTCATCAACACACTGTTGAGTTTCTCTAGCTTCTTGATGTCTTGCTGTTGTTCTGTTCTGTACTTTAAACACTAAAATAATAATGAATGACACTGAGACAAAGAAATTATAGGGGACAATGAAAATTGAAGTAAGGCAACTGTTTAATTTTTATGATTTGGCTCAAGGTTGTGATGTACTGATAGAAAAGCAAACCCTGTGCTACACAATCAGAACCACATTGTTAACTTATCATAATCATGTTAAAGCTAGAAGGTTTAGACATAACAAAATACTTCTATGCCAAAAGTAAAATTTGTAAATATACCAAGGTTGAACTAAAGTATACGACAAGAAAATAATCTCTTGCTCCATTCAACCATACCTATGGGATTATCACTTCTGAAGTATATCAACTTGTAACAAGTAACTAGAAATATCTCTCATTCTGAATATCAATGTCCATGTGATTAGGATTCTTGACGCAAAGGCATATGGCCAGTTAAAATTATTTTTCGTGCCTTTTATTAGAATCCACAATAAACCGAGTTTGTGAGACCATTTATCAGTATTTATCAGTCATGTTTCCCTCAAACAATACTGATTGTTATATACCTAGACTTTCACTCAACAAAACGAGCACTGTGATTGGTTGATTCTTAGTCACGTGCCCCCGATCAAATTTAAATGTATCCCGACCGGAATATAATTGCGCAGTTGTTGCCCGCGCGCCAATTGTGCCGTCTTTGTTTGTTTGTTTTTGCTATATTTTGTTTAAGGGAAAGTCAAAATAAATAACAAAGCACTTAATGTATGGTCCCTCGGGAAACTAGTTAGTCTTGTTTTCCCTCGAGTTCTGATGTTTCCCTCGACTTCGTCTCGGGAAACATCAGGACTCTCGGGAAAACAAAACTAACTGTTTCCCTCGGGACCATAATGTGTATAATATAGAGCCAGGGATGTGCATTCTGTACCTTTCTTCATTGCTTGTTGTATAACAATTCATTCAGCAGAAAGGAATGTATTATATGATTGAGCATAATATTTACAAAAGTCAACTCTCTCTTAACGTCGGACGACGAAGGGCTAACGCTCGAAACGTCAGCACCTCCCTTTTACCTTACGGAAACCTTGCCTAACTTACTTAACCAACTCGTTTGATTTACCCAGTTTCTTGTCTTTCAATTTCCGACCGACGCAGCACCAGTTTCTTTAGAAACTATCCCCACAATATCTCTCTTAAATGATCATCCTTGGCTTAATGAAGATGACTACATTGATTTGCCCACATTAATTAAAAAGGTAAAGTTAGTCACCAGTACAAATTTAACGTAGATTGTTGTATTACTTGCAATATTGGCCTGCACACAAGTTAAGTGATGGGTTCATCATTCTACGTAAATAGCCGTTTTGCTGGTTCGCGTTACGAATCGCAAAAACAGCGCAAAAGTTTTCAGATATACAACAACAAAACCACCGGCCGTCGCACGCCGCAGGTCATTCATACTTAGAGCGTTTGATACTTACAACTTGATCATCCGTTCCTTTCACTACAAGCTTTCCATCACAATGGCGGTACTTAATGACAAAACGAAACTAAGACAGAAAAAAAGGTAATAACGTGAATTTTGCCAGTAGAGAGACAAATAATAATTTTGATTGTAAGTCAATTACACGTGTTCTTGATTAAGATAGGTTCAATCACATATAACGAAAATCATCGAGTGCTCACTTTGTTTGGTTCAGCCAGGCAGAGCTGCTCTACCGCCTTGGCAAATTCATCCCATGAGTCGAAATACACCATTCTTGAAGTGCTTTCTCGCAGCTACAGAATCGTAAGCCCCAGATGAAAAATATTCACGTGTAGATCGCCATTTTGAAGAAAAGTTTCCACACAGCAAGCACGTCCTGTATGTAATAACGAATTGTCCATAGTTTACTAAATGACACGTCAGCGGCTGTAGTGTTCACTGTGGTATAGGACAAATCATATTGTCCCAAACCTGACAACGATAAGGCAGATTTGTTAAACAACCATATGAAGTGTTGTTGTTATTTTCTCGTATCCGGCTTTTGTTAGAATTTGTTGCATCAATATTTCAAGTGGGCATCAGTTATTTCTGTTTATCGCCTTATACTGTAAGGTTTCATGGGTATGGCGTTGCTGTAGTACGAAGTCATGTGCTACTCATGTGAGAATCTATAATTATATATCGACGTTTAAAGAAAGGGAAATGTCGTAAGCAAAAACGAAAAAAACCAAACCAGCATGGCAAGCTGTATGAGAGGCTGTTGGGGAGTATTTTGCGAAGAAATAAGGAAATTACAACGGCCTGTCCGTGGTAGAGGAAGGTAAACAACTAATTAGCATTCTATGGTCAATTTTTGCTTTACTTGATGAATCTAGTATTGATGTCGATCGTTGGTTTACGTAAGTTGTGATTTTGACCGTAGAACTTACAGACGTGCGAGATACAGCGAAAAGGAACTCAGCATCGAGGTAGCAATCGTTTCATTTAATTCTTATGCCTAGACCAAGAACTACATGTACTGTAATTTCAGTCTTAAGTGTTATGTTTATTTCAAGATATTTTGCTGCAGTTCCCGTGAATTTGGGTCACTTCCCACTGCACAGGCAGCTCAAGTTTTGCTGAGCGAGGCCGGTCACTCGAGCAGCAGTGGAGAATATTTAAAGTTCTAAAAACTATATTGAATTCTTGGATGACGTTCATCAACTTTATTGCCTTCTGATGTGTTGTGGTTGATTGTATAGATGCTTTTCGTCGTTTTTGTATTTTACATGACATAAAGGAACATCAACTGGTGTACATACATGCATGTACCTGTAGACACACAGGGATGGCTTGATGAAGAGTTTTGATTAATAGCTTTATTCTGTAAGACCAACCCATGTATCTAATGCCACAGGTAGCCCAAGCTTACTGTTAGTGAAGACTCACTAGAGATTATAGGGGGATTTGGGGGATGGAAAACTGTGAAAGGAGCAAGTGGGGTTTCAAGCTGGCCAAAGTTGTACCAACCGAATAGCGACACTGAGGATTATTGTGGAACAGAGCATTGAATGGCAGTCCTTCTTGTACATCAACTTTATAGATTTCAAGAAAGCTTTCGACAGCATCAGCAGAGAGATGTTGTGAAGGTTGCTGCGCAGCTATGGAATGCCTGTCAAGATAGTCAGCATCATGTCAGACCTATTTATGAGGGTTCCTCTGTGCAGGCGGTACACAATGAACAGAAGTACGACCCATTAAACATGAGAACTGATCCGGGAACTGATGTCAGACAAGGCTACCTGCTATCTCCCTTGCTGTTTCTGCTTGCCCTTGATTGGGTGACCAGGACAGCCTTTGCCAGAAGATGTGGTGTCCAGTTGTCCTTAATCACAACATCTTAAGAAGATCTTGATTTTGCGGATGATCTGGTTCTACTGTTGCACATAGTATAGGACATGAGAGATAAGACACAGGCCTTAAAGGAGCAAGGTGCAAAGTTAGGCCTGAAGATCAATGCTACAAAGACAAAGATGATGCATATCTGTACCACATGCAGCGATGGTGTATTCATTGAAGGGGAGGAGGTGGATGAATTCACGTACCTCAGAAGCATTGTTAGTAAGAAGGGAGGTTCTGATGAAGACATCCAGGTGCACATTGGGAAGGCAAGGCAGGCATTTGCGGTGTTGAGGCCAATATGGTGGTCTATGGTGCTGACAACTAAGACCAAGTTGAGAGTCTTTGGGTCAAATGT
Source organism: Ricordea florida (assembly GCA_949710005.1). Classification (NCBI taxonomy): domain Eukaryota; kingdom Metazoa; phylum Cnidaria; class Anthozoa; order Corallimorpharia; family Ricordeidae; genus Ricordea; species Ricordea florida. The sequence continues at coordinate 23,595,651 of OX453276.1, read as the reverse complement.
GAAGGCTGTGCTTCTGTATGGTTCTGAAACTTGGCAGTTGACCAGGGGATTTAAGCAGAAGCTGCAAGTGTTTATCAATAAGAACCTGAGGAACATCCTGTGGATTTGGTGGCCTAGAGGAATAGGCAATGAGGAGCTCTGGAGGCAAACAGAGCAAAGACAAAGAACTTGGGGTTGGATTGGCTACACACTGAGGAGACCAGACAGATACATAGTAAGGAGGGCGATAGACTGGAACCCACAGGAGAAGTGCAAAAGAGGCAGACCCCAGCAAGAATGGCAGAACACAAGAAGGCACACAAGAATGTCAGAATTAAAGGAGAGACAGCCCGTGTGGCAGGAAGTGAAGCACACTGCTCAAAATAGGGTCAGGGGATGGGCACTAGTGGATGACCTATGTTCCATCAGGAACAAAGAGGATTGAGTGAGAGTGAGTGATAGGAGGAACTTTGGACACGTAAAATTTTGCCTTAAAATTGAAATACTCACAATGTCTTTTTATTGCTTTAAATATTGCCCTGAATGAGTTTCAAGCTCAAGGTTAAGCTTCTTTTTCTCATGTTTGGTGGGTAGAAAGAACCTTGACCCCAACAAAATTGTCTGAAACTCATTCAGGGCAATATTTAGAGCAACAAGAAGACACTGTGCATATTTTATTGAATTTCATTTAAATTTTAAGGCAAAAGTTTGGAAGTTCAAACTCCTCCTTTAATCTCCAGTTAATCAACTCTAACAGTAAGCTTGGACTCCTGTACTAATGCAGGCCTGAAATTGCGTGACAAACCCATGCTGTGAATATCCAGTCATGTTTTCAATGATTTCCATCTATCAACGCTTTCTTTGTTATTGCACAGGTAAGTTTGGATTTAAATTTAAATTGCCAGTTAGCTACACCAGTTAGCAACCTATGACCCTTTAACTGTCAAGAACTGAGCAGTAATTAAAATTGCCATATGACAGTTTTGCATTTCCTTGTATTTTCATTTAGAGAATTCCATATAAGATCAATCCAATACCCTTGGCTTGCGTTGGTAATGTTCTCGGTTCTTATCAAAATGGATCCGATAAATTTAATTTGTAAGGACTTGTTGCTCATTGGTCATTTCATGGAACAAGGTGTTTAAATAGAATTCAAACCTAAGTTTTTGTTTACAATACCGTATTTACCCGTGTATAATGCGCGCCCATGTATAATACACACCCTATATTTTCAACCATAATTTGGAAAAAAAAAAGTTTTGCGCCAACAAAACCAGTAGTCGATCTTTGTTAAAATTAATTATGTATTGAAAGAAAAATGGCTTGCTTTCTTATCTGAACATAGCCTGTAGAGCAGGCGTTTGTGGTGTACAAATACTAGTGCTCGTAATAAAGTTCGATCTTGCTGGGCCGCCATGTTAAAATGCGTCAAATAGTGCTCTGCCCAATCCACTCTATGTAATATCTTCCAAGATGGCGGCTGATCAACGATCTGGTTTGAACAACATTGTCGCGATTGCCTGGAATGCGTAACAAAAAAGCAGGCCTTACGGTTTTTGGTTAAAAATTATTGAGCTGTCCGTCTTCTCAGCACACCACCCGCTGTCACTTGGTTCTTCTCATTTCTTAAACTTTTGATTGCTTGAGATAGACATTTTGTTTTGTTGTTCTTGTTAAATGTTTCGTTTCAAGTCATTTAAATTCCTTCACAGACCGAAATGGAAAACATTTTAGCTGTCGTAACTTGAATTGTAGCCATTAACAAACAGTTACATTTAAGCTTTTGTTTTGTTGTTTAGAGTATGTTGATATGAATGTTTCTAAACAATGGGTTCCGTGTATAATACGCATCGCAAATTCGAACTATAATTTCTCGGTAAAAAAGTGCGTATTATACACGGGTAAATACGGTACCTGTCAAAAGATGTGCTATTGGTAGTTTTCTTGGGAGTTTTATGGGGGTCAGCTACTGTAAGAGCACTTATTACTGTAAGTTTTGGAGAGGTTTATCCATGTATAATTGTCTAGGTGTTGCATGGTAGCCTGCTCTGTAATAGTAATAGTTGATATTTAAAAGCTTACTTAATATGGTATAATGCTGTGTGATGTGGTGAACACAGCTGCTGTGTATGATATCAGCACTCTATTTTTAATAACTTTCTAAGCAGATGTTATTTTTGCTTTCTTTTTCAGTTTGAAAATTTGATTGAAGAGGTAAGTAGTTAATTTATTGTTAACAGGGATGATAATTATTTCATGTATAATCATTACTATAGTAACTGTGATGTTAAAAAAATCCTTAACACAATATTGGGACCATGAAAAACAGTGAGGCAGTGATGTTATTCGAGATAAAAACTGAGCTCCCAAAGGTTTTCTATGTTCCATGTTTAACAAGAAGTGTGTTTATAATTTTGCTGGATTTCAAGATTCATCCCACCTTTATGCATGTACGTACCTGCCATCTTACAGAAATTAGATGATTACTTTCAAAGGTACTGGTAAATTCAAATCAATACAATCCACTGAAAACCAGCTTTTTACGAGATGACAGATAATTGGCCAAAAAGAGGAACAGCCTTGCTTTGTGCCTTTTTTAACTTGATTCATTTGCATGTATCACATCCTGTGTGTAGGAAAACCCCACCATAGGGCTTCCTATTATTGTCGGCCAAGTTATTGTTTCACAAATGGCACTTAGTCATCATCTTATCCTTTCAACCTTATTTAACTTACCACCCACTTTACTATGATCCTTTTTTGCCCCAAGTAGTGGCCGCATTCGTGACTTTACGGTGTACATAACTATTAATGGAAGAATTTTTGAGTCTTACTATAAATGGTCTCTTGAATATTCAGGAGGACTTCAGCCCCCGACCCAGGTACTGTACATGTATGTGAAGGTCAATTGTTCAGTGACAATAAATCATTTACTAGTAATGGAAAACTTTTCCACTCTGCTGACTATTCAATAGTTACACAACAAACTGGATAAATCAAACGAGTTGATTAAGTAAGTTATACCACCTTAAGGTAAATGGGAGGTGCTAACTCCGACGAAGGGCTAACGCTCGAAACATCAGCACCTCCCATTTACCTTACGGTGGTATAACTTACTTAATCAACTCGTTTGATTTATCCAGTTTCTTGTGATTTAATTTCCCACCGACGCAGCACCAGTTTCTTTAGAAACTATCCCCACAAAACTTGTATTCAATAGTTAGTCTTGTACTTACATGGTTCTATAGTATTTACTGAAGTATTCAAGTGAGATTTTGATGAGCAGGGTGAATGAATGAACAGGTGAATTTTGATATAATCATAATTACTGTGGTCAATCCTGATGTATTAAAGGTGGCTATGACATTATCTGTGAGGCAATTGATTTGCATGAAACGTGACCCAGTTTGCCATTAAGCTAATCAATGTGTCTGCTTGCAGGCGTATTTTGACTGATACAGAAACTGAACTTATTACACAAAAGAGGTATGATGCCCTTGTGGAACAGCAGAAGAAACTTGATGCAGAAATAGATGCACAGTTGTTACAGCGTGAAGAGGATTTACGCTTAGAGGAAGAGGTTTGTTTTCATTCTAAAGATATATTCATTTTATTCACTGCCATGTAAAAAGTGATGTTTGTTTTTCAAGTAAAAATATCAAAAGACTTAATAAGTGTATAAGGTGAATAATTCTTCAACATAATTATCCACTCCCAGAAGTGATCAATACAGGACTTCTCCTTGCACTACCAATGCTTTGCCAAGCAAATAGATAATAAAGATTAAGAAAAAATGAGAAGTTGATGTTGAATTGATCAACGAGACACCTTATTGGTCTGGGGCATGATGGTGAAATGCTAATTTCCTTTGTTTGCTTTGTCGCAATGGGATTCATTCTCCACAACTTGGTAGTCCTGTACCACGTGATTGATGAGCTGAAAATGCGTGAATTGAAACGGCCATGTTTTCTTTGCGAGCTGTACATTTTTGACGTACGGATTTTCTTCACTCCGATACCCATGCGTAAATCCCAGTACTTGTGAAATACTGGTATGCGTCGTTGACCAAGCGTGAGGTCAAGATTGTTGCTTATTATATGGCTACTATAGTACGCGCGCTCTGATTGGCTGTCAATGGAAACGCAAAAAATGAACGAGGCCAACATACAGCCATCTTGACCGAACAAGCTTGATAAATAAAGGATTTGATATATGGTCATTTGCTTTGGTTCGTTTTGTTCGCGGGACAACGCGTGAAATCCCGAGCGGGCAAGACAGACCCATCTTGCCCGCTCGGGTAGCCAATCAAAAGTCAGAATTCGCCCCATCTTGCGCACTCTCGGAACCAGCCATATAATAAGTAAACTTTAGTATAAATACTCAGGTGATTATACAAAATCGCGCACTCTGATTGGTTCGCTATCTCGGATTATCAGTCGATAATCACCTCGACGAACAAAATGGCTGCCAGTCGTTCGCGCACTTGTGATGAAATAAAATTTTTTCGTGTTGCACAATGCTTTTTCTTTTCTTTTTTGAAATAATCACCTGTGTATTTATACTAAAACAATTATTCGCCTCAGGCTCATCGATTCTCTCACCGAGAATCACTTTGCCTTCGGCGAATAATTGTTAAATATTAGGTGTACTTATCTTTCAGGCATACTATGAGGCTCAGAGAGAGGCCGCTAAGGTAGCCAAACAGAACAAAAATAGAGAGGTACGAATTGCTTTTACGAACCTATTCGCATTACAAGTTACAAACTGTAAGGGAGGGGAGGGGGGTATTGAGAATGATGGGAAGAAGGAACATAAAGGCAAGGGATTGAAGAGATTTTAATACAATATACTAATCGCCTTCTCCCTCTCCTACGATGTAGCCTTCTAAACTGAATACGATTGACATAAAAAACGCTTGCGCGATTTGATACAAAACGGTGCTTTTGTAGAGTGACCGTAGTGAAACAAATGTTTGGGTCTGCAACGCAACCCGACTGGCTAGCGCCATCTGATATTGCGTTTTGACTCTTTCAAGGGGGTAACCTGAATCGGATTTTTATTGTCTAATAAACGCTATGACTTCCACCAAGAACTCAGTCGAGAGTATTTTCTCTTCGTCTTTCCTACCCACGGATACAGTGGGAAAGCGATGCCCATTGTCGATCATGATCATGAAAAAAGTATCTTTAGCTCTTGAGTAATTTCAGAGTGCCCGTCCATTTTATTTCGATCTGAGGCTTGTGGCAACAAGTTTAGAAGAATGCACATCATTATAAGATTTTCAGATAGTAAATATAGATTATTGTATATCTGGAGCTCGATGCCGGTTTTTCATAAAGTTCGCGAAGGGCAATTCCTCAAGCGAGTGTTTGATATGATCCGCAATTCTCAAGCACCCTGAAATAGTGGAATAGCAGCTATGGTTACTAACTCTAGGAATGGAATGAGAGTATCGTACGAAGTAAAATGCTGCCGGTTTGTATGTTTTCGTGTCCAGCAGAGTAAAGCAGTCAAAGAAAGAGAGAGAAGCAGTAGAACTTTCTTGGAGGATTCCTCTTTGTCGTCGTGGCTGTCTGATGATGGAATTAGCCTTGATAGGTAAAATACCCACAGTACTGTAAAGACGAAATAAACAAACTGCGACGTTATCACTTTAGATCAATCGTTGCTAACGAAGTTACAGTAAATGTTATTCATACCTTTACATTATCGGATATTAGTATCACCCAACTAGTGGACTAATACAAATGCCGCAATCTGATTGGCTACGCTACTAGAGGACTATTAGTAATAGTCCTCGAGTAGCGAAATTCGTGGCGCTTTCTTTTGTTTTATTCCCAAATAAATCTTTCTTCAACTTGCATTTGCAAACTTTATTATTGCTTTTTCTGTCCGACTAATTGAGTGATACTAAAACAATTCGACCCTTCGCCCTTGCGGGCTACGGGTCTTATTGTTAATTAGTATAAATACTCAGGTGATTATACAAAATCGCGCGCTCTGATTGGTTCGCTATCTCGGATTATCAGCCGATAATCACCTCGACGAACAAAATCGCTGCCAGTCGTTCGCGTGCTTGTGATGAAATAAATTTTTTCGTGTTGTTCAATGCTTTTCTTTTCTTTTTTGAAATAATCATCTGTTTATTTGTACTAAAACAATTATTCACCTCTGGCTCAGTGATTCTCGGTGAATATTCACCGAGAATCACTTCGCCTTCGGCGAATAATTGTTAAATAACCAAACATATTAAAAAATACATAATACATAATCGAACTATTAAAAGTCTTAAAAACTTGTCTATTAAAATAACTGTATTAATTTTTTTTTCCTTCGATAAAATAAAAATATAAAAAGATATATTTATATGTATTTATATGTTAAAAAATTGTAATATACAAATTAAAACTTGCGCTAGTTCTCAACTTTCTAGAATTATCGGACATACATTGCTAACGAATTTGTTTACATTTTGTTGGGTAAGGCTAGTAATGTTCTTTGAGAAGTCATTTTTTTATACAAAAAGAATGTCGTTTATGCCATTCTATTTATGTCCTCTGTAAATTATTGTTACTGTATGTTATATTTGGACTCCACTGAAACGAGAGTTACTAAATTGGTGGCAGCATAAGTGCTGACTTAAATATACAGCAAGACGGTGGCGAGAGAATATGAATTTTATGTTCGAGTGACAAGAACACATTGTTTTTGCCACGAAAACGTAAAATTCATTTATTCGAGCTAACGTGTAATTCTCTTTATTATGTAGACAAAAACACATTTAGACGTTCGCTTGGCAGCTTTGTACACAAACTGAATCGTGCAAGGCGGGAAATTACGTCATCGATATCCTCACTAGTGAGAATATGGAAAATACGCCACTACAGTCCCGGATGTAGTTTCGTATGAATTTTATAATTCCCAGTAAAACACTCACGTCTATATAGTAATTAAAGTTGAATTGCTTTAAAAGCTCAATCAGCGAGGTTCTCCTTCCGTTGTGCGAAATATAAGGGAAGATAGGCGCTTTCAAATTCTCATTTTCTTGAGTGGTAAAAGTATCTGAGTTGGGCAGTCTTTATAGAAAAAACAGTGCCTCAGTGCACTACTGTTTAAGTGGCGTTTGAACGCATGGCCCGGTTTTGACAATAGAAGGACACACTGAATAGAAAACCAAACAGTGCAGCAGTACTGTACTGTTCAGTTACTTTCCAACGAATGGTCACACTGCATGGTTTGATCCACAGATGAAAAAGTTAGAACCACACTAGAGTAAAACAAACAGTACCACAGTACAGTACTGTTCAGTAGCTTTACAAAGAATGGTCACACTGCATGGTTTGATCCACAGATGAAAACGTTAGAACCACACTGTATAGTAAAACAAACAGTACCACAGTACAGTACTGTTCAGTTACTTTCCAACGAATGGTAACACTGCATGGTTTGATCCACAGATGAAAAAGTTAGAACCACGCTGTATAGTAAAACAAACAGTACCACAGTACAGTACTGTACTGTACCTTTAGAAACGTCTCTGATAAATGGCTCAATATGCTTTTTAAATACTTCCCTTGAAGTGGAAACAGAAACACCTGAACTAGAATGAAAATGCTCCTTAGACTGAGCTTTAACAATTTTACGAACTAATGGGAACGCAGAGGAAGATTGTGGCAAACGTTTAATCAACCGCCCGATCACAACTACAAGGCAAGTAACCTTGCCGGTTGTAGCGAGAAAAGTAGTGTGACCTTCCCTATGCTGATCGTCGTTGCGCTGAGGCGCGTAAACTGACATATGATCATTATATATAGAGAGAGACATCACGAAGTGCTATATTCCTAGTCTCGTCAATGCGAAGGAGGCCTGCAAAACTAACTGAAATGGTAAACAAAAAACGAAGATCGGAAAGCGAAACACTAGAGGCAAAAATGCGCAGCAATCACCTTTACAGTGCTAACCGACAGCGGTTTCTCAGGCTGAACAGGGCGCGCAAGCCTCCTTTTTGCGCCTTCTATAAAAGCAAACTTTACCAAGGGATGGCCAACAGGACAAGCTTCGATACCAGCCATTGCGTGACCTCACTCAGCATAGACAGCAGATTCTGTATTACATACACCAAGATTACTCTCGGGGACGCTTAGCTAATTCGTAGATAAACAATGCGATATGCAGAGGTTTTTCTGGGATAACGGGAACACCAATCTTCCACAGAGCCCACTCGCGCCACCACCACCAGCCAGAACAGTGGACGGAGCCTTGGCATCTAATTGCAGATCAGTGGGGGCCCGGAATCATGTCACTCGACGGAAACCTAGCCACTCGCCCACTTGCATCGGGACCCAGTGTGACTTCTTCTCATTAACAAGGAGGCTGCAAGTTACTTTCGCTGAATAAAAGCTGGTGCGACAACGGACGTCCTCTCTGGTTGACTACCACAACCATCGACGAGATAAACAAAAGAATTATTTCCCCTAGATCGCCAGCGTTTAACCAGTGGGCGCATCAATTTGCTAAAACAAAAAGACGCGCTGCTGAGACCGAAGGGTAAAACCGTAAAAATGAAATACCTAAGTTCGCCGTTAAAGGACCAAGAAAAACCTAGATCTCTTTGGTGCTCTGGAAAAATATCAACGTGGTGGTGTCCAGATTTGAGGTCCCAGGTAAAGAACTAGTGTCCTTGCTGAAGAACCTGCGACAGCCAGCGAAGGTCCTCGTACTTAAACTTAAAACGAACGAAGTGGCGATTAACGAGCGAAGCTTTATGCCTTCCGCAACTGTCAAAGAGTTAACGCCAAAAGGAGCTTCACTGTGCCCCACAATACCTGTAGCCATCGTCCAATTCTGAAATTTGGTGAACAGCAAAGTCGGAATGCTTGAGGGCTGACGAATTATTGCTTAAAAAACACGGGGCTGGATAGCTGGCAAAAGGAAGCCCGTAGCCATGCGAAATGGTATGAAGAGTAAACTGACGAACGTCTAATGTGGATGCCCAGAAACTAGCGAAGGACTCTAAACGGCCGTCAACTCCTGCACGTACATTGCCGGAACAGAAAATCCTCTGAAAAACCAATGAAAAGCAAATCACACTCCGCTGAAGAGTATGAGTCCTTTTCTTCATCTAGTGAGTCACGGCAAGGGTTGGTTTTTGCAGAATCGGACGACTTTCAACAAAAAGCACCCAAGCGGCCGGACTCCCCGCACTACAGAAAATCAAAAACTAAAAATACTTCATAATTATTTTCAGAAGTCTAGGTGAATAGAGTAGCAGAGTATTTACACGAGTTGCGAATCAGCGAGATAAATAATCCTAAAGCCACTATTCACCGAGATTGAAGAGAGTAATTGTTTTAGTATTAGTATATACCAATGAAGCAACCTCAGTAGGGAGCTTAAGCAAACCCGAAGGCAATGCCCAGGATAACACAACGGGTGAAAAATTTAATTGTTGAAGCGTAATTCATACGACAAAGAGACTTACCAGACTTTATTTTGCACATGCAGTTTTGTTGTGTCGTTCATTTGCGCTATTTTTTGGTCTTGCCCTGGTCAACGTTTCTTCGTGGTAGTATTCTGTGTAACTTCCCTAGTAAAACCTCTTCGAGAAAGCTGTAAAGCAAGACTGGGGACGTTGGTATATATTAATATCAATTAGCGTGATTAGCTGCAAATGGCGAAACACAATAATTTAACAAAATGAAACTGTGGGTTGTAGGCGTTCACAGACCCGAAGGATGAATACGAATGAAAAGTACTTGACACCACTTAAATACCGAGAGACTACAATACACCTGTGGAGGCACAGTAGTGTAGTGGTTGGCGTGTCGGACTTCCGAGCAGGAGGTTTGGAGTTCGAGCCCTGGTTCTGGCACTGTGTTGTTTCCTTAGACAAGAAACTTTACTCAACGCTGTCTCTCTACGCCCAGGTGTATAAATGGGTACCAGCGATATAATGCGATGGACTAACATCCCATCCAGGGGGTAGTAATAATACTCCCAGGTGCTTCATGCTAGTGAAACCGGGATAAGCTCCGGCCGTGTGGGCGTTTGGCTCGTGTGCACCTTTTTTTATAATACACCTTATTAACCATGTAAGAAAGTGCAGAAAACAAATAACTGCTAAACTGCGTACCGTAGATATTTTTACATTCTGCACTTACCAGAAGTTAATAGAAAAACAAGAAACGAAAATACCCAACAAATCCTGGAGAATATTGGATATGGCCTGGGAGTAACGCCATGAATTCCCAGGTAAAAACAAAGAAAATCTGACGTTAAAGAAGACTACTTATATTAAAACAAGGCTCCAAACGCTGCGAAAAGCTAAAAACCCCTCGATTAGGCCGACACTCGCTGAAGAGGAAGATCCTGAATGGGAAGAGAAAGCGGCAGAAGTAGAAGACGCCGACTCCTTTCGATGCATGTGGCGGAAGCGATAACGTCTGTCCTTGGATTTTCTCTCGGCCCTTCATTCCTTCATCCTCTTTCCGTCATCAGAATTTGAATGCAGCTCGTCCGAGGTATTCATTCACCGTTGACCAGCCAAAATCACTCTTATCGGCCAATTTAGTCACCTTTATCCCGCTTACTGAGAAACAACCTGGAATGATTTCCGCACAAGTCCCTACTCATTATGCATGCTATAGCCATACTGTTTCATTCTGCAATAACAAGAAATGTTTACATGTGCATTGCCATAAACAATTCATCTGTTGCATGCTTAATGAAGTAGGGACCTGTGCGGAAATCTTGCCGACAACCTCAGTACATGCGTCCAAAGCGGCCTTGACCTTTTATGATCATGTTTCAGCTTTCAAGGCGTCGGATGCTTCGTCAGATCTGTCCAGCAGTTAAACGGCATGGTCCAGCTGCTGTTTGGTTCCCTTTCTCTTATAGGAGTAACTTTCTCGACGCGCCTTTTTAACGGTTTGCTCGACAATTGAACTATTCTACTTGGAAAACCTCTTGGCGAAACCGCCTAGACGATCTTTGATAAGCTATACGTAAGATTATCAGTTAAAGCACCGATAGACGGAAGACTAAAGTTACTGGTTAATGGAAGGGCTGATTCCAGCGCCTGAGTCGTCGTTAACAGTAACGGTCGAAACCGAAGATCCTTGCTCCTGCTCTTTGGGCATAGTGATAGCCAAAACGAAACTGTGCGTTGTAGGCGTTCACAGACCCAAAGGAATGAATACGAATGAACAAGACACTTAACCGTATGCAAAATACTTTACACTACTTAAATACCGAGACACTATAATACACCTAATTAACCCTATAAGAGCGTGCAGAAAACAAATATGTGCTAAACTGCGTACCGCAGGTATTTTTACATACTGTTCAGTTGCTTTCCAAAGAATGGTACACTACACACATGTTTTGCTAATGTAAACGCTTTTTATATCTGCGCAGCACTGAACTGGATGTCGAAGACTTTGATGTTTTCCTAGAGAAAGTGAAAGCCAGATCTTTGGCTGCAAGCAGGCCGTTTGCTTGTGAGTACTGCTGTTGAGTTTGTTATTAGTCATATTATGTAATGTTAACTAAGTCACATAATGTGTACCTCAATTACCAGTGAAATCTTTTCGCAAGTCAAGTTGTTTATTTTCACTGAAACGTATAACATATCAAATGTGGTATCCGGCAATATGGCGAATAAAATGTAAGAAATCTTAGATTGGTGCAACTCCACAGTTACTGCCATCCTGTTATAACGACGCCGTTCCTATTGTATCTCTCGATTAGTATAGCGCCTGTGATTGGTCAAGTTAGCGCAACCTGATTCTCGATAGGGCTTTCTTATACGATCTTCTATTGAATAAACTGTTAATTGCACGATATTTGAGAGAGAAATAACATAGATGCAAAAATTTCATCGCGCTGATTGGCTGTGAACACGTCAATCCCAAATAGAGGAGAAAGTTGAAATTGAGTCGAAAAAGTTTAAATTGAATCGAAAAAGTTGACATTGAGTGCAGAAATTGGAAATGATTTTTCTCACCTATATTATTTCAAGTAATCAAAAGTTTTCAAGCGCAGTTAGGAGTGAATAAGCACTATAGGCTCGAGCAATATTTTTAGGCTTTCCAAAGTTCTCTGGTGCTTATTTATTCCAAATTACACTCAAAATCATTGAAATACCTAACAATTAATAACCTACAGACACAGTCAAACGCATTTCCTTGGCTCTATTGTCGACCACGTTTGGGTAAAAACCGCCGAAAAATAGTGCAAGACCTTATTCTGTTTGTAGTTTTTTTAGTCCATATTTGCGCTCTCAAGTGTATCGTCTTTTTATTATACTATTGTAACCAACTGAACAACCTTCAACTCTTTATGTAGCTCCAAGCTCCTCATTTTCAAATGGCAATGCTCCCACTGACTCATGGGAAGATGCCCTAGCCCAGGGAGTGGAGGCGACAAAGATTGCTGGGAAGTCTCTAGATGCCCTTCATGCATCGGTGGACCTGGTTGCAGTCAGCGAGAGATAGTGACTGCTCTTCACGGGCATCAAATGTCACCAGTTTTAGCAAATTACATAGGTTTTCATTCGTTTTAGACGGTGACAGAATCAGAAATTGCGCAAACCACAACATAAACTAGCTTTGTCGAGTAACACAACTACAAGAGGACTCTTGAAAACAGCAAATTGACTCTGAACGTCCATAGTACTATGTCAGTATGCTCCTTTTGCCACCGTCCGCAAACGAAAATCGTCAAGATTTCTAGATGACGAGAGGATGCAACAGTTCCCTTGGAAACTAGCGGGAGGTTTGCAGTACTTAACAAAGTCTTATGCGTAAGTCTTATCCATTAAATGCTAGTTTGGACATAAAAGCTACCCCTTCCGGTAACAGCCTCTCAGTAAAGGTCGTAATATAAGTATATATAATAGGACTCCATGCTGTCCAATTAAGAAAATATTGGATGAGAAAATTCAGAGGAACACCAAAATTGGACAAGGCCGCAGGCTGAGTCCAATTTGGTGTTCCAAGGAATTTTCGAATCCAACATTTTCTTAATTGGACAAGCACGGAGTCCTGTTATTTGTTAATTATATAGCTACCTCTAAATCCAACATTGGCACCTGTCCAATTTTTCTTAAATTGAATAGGTGTCCAATTTAAGAAAAATTGGACAGTTGCCAATATTGGATTTAGAGGTAGTTGTATAATTAGGTGGGTAATGTAGTAAGCCCCAAATAAAGCCGTCATGTTTTCTTAAGATCTTTCCAGTTTTTTCCCACCCAGACAAGTGCAAAGCGGGTTGAATTTCTTGTTTGATGTCCAAACCATGATCTTTAAATTTAGAAATTAGTATGTATTTAAGGTAGCACACAGTATTTAGCAGTTCCTAAGATGCTAGTACAAAGTATGAAGTTCTTAGAAAAACTGCAGAGTGTGCAAGACACTTAGAATAACTTTGTGCTGCCATGAAGTATATACCAAGACATTGTAATATGTAAATTAAAATGACCTTTTGTAAATAAACTAGAATTGTGATTCAAAGGGTTGCTGTCATGCCATTAACAGAGACCGATTGCTGCACCCTCCCTCCCCTCCCCCCCCAAAAAAAAATTGGGCAACTTAGATGTTTTTGGACATCAAGAAAAATTTGGGCAAAGCCAATTTTTAAAGACGTTTGCATGCGTGTGTGTGTGTGTGTGTGTGTGTGTGTGTGTGTGTCTTTTTTTTCGAAGAGAGATATTTCTATTTCTTTTAACGTGTCTCATGAGTAAGAATATTTTCACTTCATATGTAGGCCTTTGTTGGTGCAGCATGTGACCTTCGTTTCTTTTCGACTGTTTCGTAAAATTTGGGCAACTTGCCAGAATTTTTGGGAAAATGGTTCGCCGCCCCCCTGGCAAAAAATTGCCCGTACACCCACGATACGTTTTATGTGTATTGCGATTACAAGAGGCTGTACAAACGCACCAACCATCAAATCAGTTCCAGCCAAACAGGCCACCAGAATGGTGTAATTGGATCACAGCTACGGCTTTCTTATAACTACTGATCCGGGGGCGGGGGGGGGGGGGTAGGGGTACTCCTATAAATTTTGGATAGGAGTTTGCCGCGAAGGGTCGTAAACCCTGACACTATTTAGGGATGAAGCAAACGAAAATCGATACCCTATTTAAGGCCCAGACCCGAACAATGCAAGGGAAAAACTGAAACTAAAATAGCTTGAACGGGTCAACTTTATTTCGTATCTGTAAGATTACTGGAAGTTAGCATCAAGCATAGTTTAGAAGACTAAGCCTACTTTAAGGAAGGAGTTGGGATGTCAGTTCTTTTTAAATCAAGCCAAGCAACGAGACCTTTGTTACAAGTTTCTTCAATAGTGTGACCGCTCTATTAGTTGTACTTTAAAGCCCTGGCCTCTTCAGAAACGAGAGCAAAGTTGGACTTGACATGATTAAGATTTGAAGAAGTCATACTTCATGCGTTCTGTACTGAAAATATGATGAATTCGAATACACAACAAGACGGTTAAGACCTACTCAAAGATGGAATAAAATGGACAAAAACTCACCTTGCCTTTTGTTTCCAAACGAAAAATCACAAAATCGACAAATTTCAAATTCAAGCTACATTTTAGATTTTATACGGTGTTATTTTATCGTTACATTGAGTATTTTAACAGTATTACTGATATTTTTGTTTTCAACAGCAAGTATTCTTGGACGATCTAGTTGTGGGATTCTGACCTCAAGAAATAGCTGGTCTTGAGTGACTTGCACTTTGAACGTAATTTCCGTGCGCCTCCTTATTAGAAAACTAGGCCGTTGAATAAAGAAACTGATGGCATTGTTTTGTTGAACTTTCTTACTATTTCAACCTCATCGACTGGCGAATTCTTCGAACAAATTGGTGCCACCTTGGAAAAAGCTTGGTTAAAAACGTCAAACATAGTATTACTCTGGGATTTTAACTGTGACTTTCAAAGTGACTCTGAATTGAGCGCTAAGGCTAGAAAATTACGACATACTTTCGAAATGTTCAATATGCAAAACATTGTGAATGTAAACACAAGAGAAACACAAACGAAGAGCACGTTGATAGACCCAATTGTTACAACAAGAAGCGATCATATTAGTAAGTGCGGAGTTTTCTCTTTGGGATTCTCCGATCACAATTTGGTCTATGCAACAATGACGCTCAAGAACAAAAGGGCACCACCCAAATTTATTAAAACAAGAGATTACAAGAATTCTGTTAAGCTCAGTGCTAAGCTATGTCACAAAATCTCGCCTTCTAGGAATGTGCGTCGACGATAAACTTAATTGGGTATCACATATGTTGGAGCTCAAGAAAAACGTTTAAAATAAATTAGACCTATTAAAGCGCTCAAGATTTCTACCTAGACATGTCCTCTTAAGGTTTATTACAGTGTAATTTTGCCATCTGTGAAGTACGGAATTATTCTGTGGGGTTCGTGCACTAACGCTGATCTTGTTAATTCAGTTAATAGTCTCCATTATAGGGCAGCAAGAATCATATTTAATTTACCAAGGCATATGCCTTCAATTGAAGTTTTAACTTATGCTCAGTGGCAGAGCATATCATTATAGTATAAAACTGACATCCTAAAGATCTTCCATAAAGGATACAATGATGAGCTGCCTACGCTCCTATCTGAGAGCATCTACACAAGAAGACAAACTGACATACTCGCTGCGGGGTAAGCACAGCCTCGTAGTGCCAAGATTCGAAACCAGGTACATGAGAGATTCCCTGGCACATAGAGGCTCTGTTCTGTGGAACATGGTCAGTTTTCAGTAAGGAATACGATTTTCCGCAGTTGAGTAAACCGTATAAGGACAAGAGGTTATATAACAGAATTTAAATTCGATACTATAACCGCCTCGAGCGTGCGACGCAGAGATCGGAATTTTATATATAATTGATTATTATAGCATGTAAATAGGACTCTTTTATTGGATCTTATATATTTTTAGTTCTTTTAATTCATTCCTAGTTTATTTTATACATGAGCCCACAAGCTACTTCAGCTTTAATTTTTATCGTGTCAAAATAAAGGTTACATACTTACTTACTTACACGCATTTAAAAACAGAAAAAAAAGGAACACATTTCTATAGAGACAAAGTACTACCGCACATAAAATGCTGCAATATGCATAACCACCTAACAGCAAATCAGCATTAAATTACAATTCTTCTTTAAGTACCAGACAGAAAAAAGAAAAAATATCGGCCTAGATCATTGAATCATTTTCTTTATCGTTTTGTCTCAACAGTTTTAGTAACAGAGAATTTTGAGATAAACTCAGGATTTCAGGGGAAGAATCTTGAGTTCATATTGTCCGTTCATGGCTATAGCTAGTTGTATCAAAGTGGGATCGTCTGATAGATCGAAAAATCAAGTGCTTTGTAATTTTATAAATATCTACCGTCCTTATTTGGAATGGGGTGGGGAATTTTATTCGCGAAAATTATAAACATTTCAAGATTTACTTACAATGCACAAAAGCATGCGGGCTAGAAGCTTGGGAAATAAACCATTCTACAGTTATGTGTTTAGTTCCCTTGCCTTTGAATAGAAGTAAGGGTGGAGGTGACCTTGTTTTGTCACAAACCGGCCTGTTCTTCATATGTAAATAATATTTATTTATTTTTATTTTCAATATTTTAACAGGAACATCTATTTAGCATAGCTAGTTTAAGTAGAGTCCTGTGTAACATAATATTACAAAATACAAAAAAAAATAAGAATTACATTACAGGTTACATATAAAGACAATTAAATTTGAAGTCGTATTCCCAATTCATTCTAAGTCTTGAAAAAACGTTTCGCTTTAATTTTAAACTCTACAAGAGTCATGCTCTTTCTTATAGTAAGCGGAAGCGTGTTAAATGTGCGTGCTCCATTTATGCGAAAGCTACCTTGGTATTTACTAGTTTTAGCTAGAGGAATGCGCAGCAGGTCTCGATGTCTGGTATGATAACTGTGTATTTCTCTAGCATGCCTAAATTCTCCAATGAGATATTGTGGGGCCAAGCCATTAATAGATTTGAAAACTAAGATAGACTTTAGATAGTCCCGCCGCTTTTGCAGGTCGGGCCAGCTGAAGATATTCGGTAATTCGACAAACTCAACAATTCTGCCTTCAATGATACTTGCAGCCCGCCGATGGAGTTTGTCTAGGTATGCTTTGTTACCCAATCCACAGCTGTCCCAAACACTGCAACAATAGTCAAAAAGTGGTAATACCATTGCATTATATAGTATGATACAAGCGTGTCATATTATATTATTTGCAAGCGTGTCATATTATATTATTAATATTATTTGCACATGAAAGCCATTGTCAATCATGTGACAAACAATAACTTGATAACTCCTAATCAGTGGGCCTATAGGAAGGCTCACTCTACTGAGTTACTTCTCATTCATCTCACAGAGAAATGGAGGAAGTTTGTTGATGACGGCCTCACAGTCGCTGTCGCGTTTGCAGACTTTAGGAAAGCCTTTGATAGCGTATCACATTCGCGCTTATTGGACAAATTACATGGACAGTTCGGCATTGATGGTGAACTCTATGCATGGATGGATAGTTACCTTTCGAATCGAAAGCAGTTCACGACGATAAATGGAAAAGAATCATCGAAAATGTACGTTAGGTGCGGAGTACCACAGGGCTCGGTTTTGGGTCCTACTTTGTTTACTCTTTATACGAACGATTTACCTTCACTCATTAAATCTGGAGATACTTTTATGTACGCTGATGACACTACGGTTTTCTGTACAGGCTCCTCGCAAGACGTCGCCTGTAATTTACTAAATTGTGCCCTGGAAGAACTTTACACCTGGTGTGTCAACAACCGCCTTACTCCACATCCTGGCAAGTGCGAGGTAATGTTACTCTCTAAAGCTCGGCTTATTGGTCCGCTGCCTGCCATTTATATTGGCAAGTCCATCATTGAATACAAGGCTACGGCCAGGCTTCTGGGTGTTACCTTGGATCAAAACCTGAGCTGGATACCTCACCTGAAAGAAGTCATTAAAAACTTTGCAAACAAATTGAGCCTTTTGAAGAAATCCAAGTTTCTACCCAGTCATGTGTGCGAGTCACTTTACATTACATAAAGGTTATCCAGCCATCCATTACGTACGCGATGCCCGTCTGGGGCGGGGTAAATCAGACAGAGTTATTTAAAACACTGGAAAGACAACATTGCCGTGCCGCTAGAATTATTTTTGGCTTTCCACCGGACATGCCAACAGTTGACGTTTTAGCTACCGTTAAGTGGAACACTTTAACATATATGTATAAACGTTCTTTAATTAAACTTTTTTTCAAGGGTTATCATGGCATGCTCCTTAGCACTTTGACTGAAGAGTTGATTATCCACGGCGACAGACCTTCTTCACGACTGAAGCATGGGCTGATAGTACCGAGTTTTGCCTCCAAATACGTTAGAAACTCCTTTTCCTATAGAGGGGCTGTCCTCTGGAACGCTATAGGGCGAACTAATAGATCGATACTAGAGAGCACAGACCTGAAATCTTTTTTGAAGAATGTTGTTAATTGTAACACTTTTAAGGAATTTAATTTTAATGTTTTAGCCCCACAAATTATTAACAAAAGATCGGAGAATTTTATTTATTTTTAACTATTGATCTCATTTGTTGTTATCAAAATTATATTTTTATAAGAATTACTTAATTCTTGTATTAATTTTTTATTAACTATATTAATTATTATTAATTGTAGTTATTTTATGTATGTTATTAGTACACGACCCCACAAGCTTGTTAGCTTTGACGTCTTTTATCGTGTATAAATAAAGGTTGTATGTATGTATGTATGTATGTAAGGAATTTGTTTACACGTTTAAATGCATGATTTAGAAGATCCAAACACCTGTTTGGCAGCTGTTTTGAAACGTACAGCTTAGAGTCTTTTTATCGATTACAAACGACCCAGCTAGTTCAAGCAAAGTAAACCGTGAAATGTGCCCTTAAATTAGTTTCTGGATGATTTCGCCTCACCTTGTCTGTCCTTTTCTTGTGATGTGAACAAAATCCTTTTACGAGATGCTTTGAACAGTGAAGTGCTTACAAAAATTAAATCATGCACAAATCTGATTTGTCAAGACAGGGCTTGACACTGTGGTTTTAAGTATGGCTGAACTGATTTTCCTTTGCTGTTGCTAAGATTTAAGTCCACCTTGTCTTGTCTCACCATATTCTAACGAATTTCTTTACACAGTACATGATTTGTCACACATCTGAAACAATATAAGCTGATATTTGCAGATATTTTCTTCTATGCTACGTTGTAGCACGTTTTTAATTGTCTTTCCATCACTGTCAACTGCTTTTTCTGTCCAAGCCAAAATTAATGTCAAATTTAGAAAAAGCATTTGGGGGGATAATTAATTAAACCTCACGGAATATTTAATTTGTTAGAATTTACATTTTAATTTGTACAGTGCAGGCCTGCTTACAGGCTGCCATGGGAGCTTGAAGGGTATTTTTTGTGGTAAAAAATTTTCCATTAGGGTAGGGGAGTGGGGCCTCCCTTTAGGGACCCGATGTGAGTGCTGACCTTTCCTTATTTTGGGGTTAGGGGCTCTTACATGATGCCAGTGCAACTTTTATTCCATCATGAGATGGAGACTTACTTCATAGCGTACGAGTTTCATTCTGCAACGAAATGGTTAAAACTGTGGTTCTCCTCCTTAAATGGGAATCGTGCTCTGGTACGCGGGTTAAGTTGCTATCAGGTTTATTGTGAAATTGAGGAAACGCATCAGGGGTGGATGCATATGTGGTCCATTAAAAGTTGTTGAATTACTTGAACGTGACCCTCAACTTACTCTTAGCTGCACCAGGACATAACTGGTGACCTTTTTGAAACTACTTTTTTTGCATTTCATTCCCAGTACCAAAGCACCAATGGAGTGGTCAGAAGCACATGACGTGTTTCTGTGCCGGGAAATGCTCGCAGTAAATCCCTTTAAAGCTAAACGGAAGACAACACAGAGAACAAAGATGTGGCAAACCATTGTTCAACATCTTGAACAGATTGACCAACCTACTTACAGGGTGTCAGTGCGATCTGTTTAGGACAGACATACCCTGCTTGCTCGGAAGTTCAGAAAGCGAATGCAGAGCGAAGTAAAAGCCAGTGGGATTTCCCCTGAATTGTCTGAGCTGGATGTCCTTCTAGAAGAGTTGATGGGGTTAGAAGATCTGTCTGAAGAGGAGAAGCAGAATGAAAGTGAAGAAAAAAACAAGAAAGATGATCAAGACCGCGCCAAGGCCCTTGACATGAGGAAGAAGGCGATGGAAAAGCTTTCAAACACCAAAAATCGAAAGACTCAGGAACAGGATGAGGAACCAAAAAAAAAGTCTAGGCGATCTTCTGGTGACACTATTGAGTATCTAAAAGAGAAAAATGAAGTGGAGTTTGGCCTGAGGAGGCAGGAGATGGATATGAGAAAGAAAGAACAAGACCAGAAGAGCAAGAGGGAAGATGAAGCAGCAAAAAGGCAGGATGATTGATGAAGATGATGGTGCAGCAGAACCAGATGATGATGGATTTAATCAGCAAGCTTCTTCACAAATAACTGTTGAACTTTACTGTTGTGTTTACATTTCTTCATTGTAGACAATTTGTATAGCATTGTTGTCCAGACCCAAAACAGTTGTTCCTTTACTTACAATTTTATCTTGTGGCAGAACGTTTGTTCTCATCCCGAAAGCATGGCACTGTTTCTGTCAGAAAACTTTCAACATTTAATCAGTTAAATGCCAATGGAACATGAGTGGATTAGTATTGATTTAATTTGATATTGTTGAAGAACGTGAAAATTGTGGAATATGTTATGAAAGCCACACAGTGTTTCAAGAAAAGTATTCATTAACAGTTGGAGGTTCCAGGTCAAAAAATTGTGATGTCTGATTTCCATACATGCAAGTTATAGCATTTCGAATCAATGCACATACTATATACATTTTCCCAACTGAACTGAGGCCTATTTTCAAGTTGCTTTTAAAGTCCATAGATTTAAATGACTTTATCACATCACCAAAGATCCACTCAACAGACACTCTGACCCGACTCATCGACTGGTTAAAAGCTTCCATATCTGAGGTTAGTCTTGCATCCCTAAATGGAGCTTGCAAGTGTACCCTCAGTGGGTAAGCCGAGTCCCCATACAGACACATGGGTTGGCCAGTGGGTGAAAAGGCATGATTCTCTAAATCTGCCAGAAGACCAGAATCTTGAAGCATTCCTGCGTCATGCTTTTTTCCTTCTGAAACAACAGTAAAAAGGGACGAGAAGTTCCTTAAGCCCCAATATCCACATACAAATTCTCCTGACTGACCTCCATAAATTTTGCTTGGGAGAATCTGTAAGGTCAAACCAATTTTCCAGGCCCTAATTATGTATTAATATTGTGAGAAAATTGACTTTGGTCATTCTTTGGACTTGAAGGGTTATAGCCTCCCACCGCAGACATTCTTAGGCGTGCGTCACGCGTTCCTTCCCCACGAAGGGAAGGAACGCGTGACGCACGCCTAAGAATGTCTGCGGGGGAGGCTAGAAGGGTTAAGCCTTTTGAATGCTTCGTCTGTATTGGTGTACAAGGTAAGACCAGTTGCTGATAAAGATGAACCACAAAAAAAAGGAGATCAAAACATTAATCCACACTCGATCAACTTCGGGAAAAATCTTTAAATTGTCGATATGAGGAATTTTTACTTTTTTTGCCTGGTGTGGTGGGGGGTGTATTTTCGAGGAAAGATTATAACTGATTTTCCTTTTTGAAATGGCTTGGGATTGACAACAATACATATGGAAATACTAGGTTAACAGAAATAAAAAAGTAAACTTTAACATTGGGAGGTCTTATATTCGGGAATGCTTATTGCAGGAAGGAAATCTACGTGTGAGATTTGAGAAACTTTAATTTGTGGAGAGGGCTTATTTTCGGAGGGAGGGGGAAACATAACAGTGAAAATAGCATAACAGTGAAAATACTTTACCTACGGGCCCATACAAATTGGCAATTAGCCCATTTGCTATGGTCACCGACTGAAACTTGAGTGCATGGACTCTCTTGTGGCCGTTGTAAACAGTTCTCTGGTGTTCGTTTGGCCTGCAAATGGGGCGAACTGTGCCATCCACAAACCCAAAACAGTTGTCAAGGGCAGCTCCTCTTCTCCCTATGGCATCAGCATACGTCTGAAGGGCGGCCGGATTAAGCAGCTGGTTATTCCATTGCGTGATCTTATGGCCGTGGACTTGATAAATGTAATCAACAACCTGGTTGGTTACCATGCTGAGTACTGGAACCGGTCTTCCAAAGCGGTATATCATTTCGCTGTAACGGCAGGGGAAACTCATTCGTTTTAAAAGCATACATAGGCCTTCAATACCGTCAGCAGCAGTTCTCTGTGGACATCTGAAGGTCGCTGGCAGACTAAGAACATCTGCTAAGAGAGGAATATCTCTCTTTTCGATTCTAAATTCCGATTTACATTCAGCTTGATCGATCTCATCCAAGTCAAGGTGGTCGTAGACATCATACGATAATTCCGGATTTCTTGCAATATTTAAATCCAAAAGGAGAAGAAGCTCTTCGTCTGTAATTAGACCTTGGCTGTGGTTTATCAAAACCATATCTCTTCCCTCTTTTAGCGACGACATCTTTCAGCGACGACGTTTGTGTTGCAAAAACGTCGACCGCGCCAAAAACGCGGTCCTCGATCCAGGGTCGCGCGACTTCTCTGACGTCCCTGTCCTCAAGAACGCCTGCTAGCTGCTTAAGCTCTCTACTTTCTGTTTCTCTTTGCTCGTCACAACTTTCGAGAAATTTTTGGAAAGTCTTCAGATCATCAGGAGCCAATGGCTCCTGAGCTCACACAGCCTTTTCTTTTTAGTGGTGTCGTTCTCTTGCTCTTCATTACTTCACTCACTTTCCTTCTTATCCTTCTTCATCAAGGAAACTGCTTTGGTAAACCGTCCGACGGTGTGAAACAAATAAAGCGATGGTGCACGCTAGTCAGTCAAATGACCCGAGTCATTGTTTTGTGCGCCTTTTACAGATGAGCGGAACAAATCATTTACGCTTGCGGATTTCGTGTGTGTGGATCGGTGAGCACGAACAGACTGAAAGACAAACTGGTCGACCAAGGAATAGCCTTTGAGACTTCTCGGTTTTGCGGTACTCGTCAGAAGGCGAGCCAGCGCTAATTGCGGAAATAATTTTTTTAAGCGCGAGTTCATTTATTTTAATTTCTTTTAACGCGTGGCTAATATA
The DNA here is from genome assembly GCA_949710005.1 of Ricordea florida. Classification (NCBI taxonomy): domain Eukaryota; kingdom Metazoa; phylum Cnidaria; class Anthozoa; order Corallimorpharia; family Ricordeidae; genus Ricordea; species Ricordea florida. Next base: position 23,572,367 of record OX453276.1, on the reverse strand, counting down.
CTCTTGCATGTTTACAGACAACGTTTAGGCAGTCGTTAAAAGCGATTTGACTCCTTTTGAGATCGTAATAAAATTCTGTGGAACTCTTTGACAAATTTATGTTTACAACAGGTTTGAATAGGTAGCGCGGCCCAATTAAGAGCTATTGTGCGCTTGACCGCACCTTGACGCTTGCTTCACACTTCCAACCTTTTGATTGACTGCGGCGATGCATCGAAACTCAAAAGTATTCCCAAAGCTAAGTCGGTTAGCCAATCAAAACTGACTAGTTCTAAATATGCAAATCATTATGCCGTGCGCCCTGAAATCAGGCACTGTAAATACATGTCGCAAAAGACAATGGCATTCTGGGCGATGAAAACGCTTTATATTTTCGTCAGCTACCAATCTTGCTGCGGCCATTATATTGAACAACAAAAACACCACGCTCATTCAGGAAAGTTTGAAAAGGCGGGGATCGTGACGTCATTGCTCGATATGATCAGTCGTCTGACACATGAAAAATACCCATTAAGATCCTTGATGTAGTGGTCGTATCAATTCTACGAGTGGTTTAGTCCCCGGAAAAAAACTCCGGTCCATATAATAAACTGCACAATTATGAATACCTACCGTTAAATATTTTTATTAACAGCAGAGATAACGCAGTAAGGAGATCAAAAGTTCAAAATCTTAATTCCAAACACTCCGTAACAACCTGAAAACCATATCAGCTTGTGGTTGCATTTGAAGTGAAATGCTGTTAGCTTATCCCAATTTTTTTTTCTTCCGTTGTTATTTTCTCCAATTTTGTCCAGGACCTTCTAACTCCTCGTTTAATTGCTTCGCAAACGATTCTTGTCTGCCATTTTATTCTCATGGAAAAGTTTTGTTCTTCTCAGAATTACTCATCTGTCCCCAGCCAGCCATATTTGTAGGTATCAGCCATATTTGGAAGGACCAGCCATATTTGGTTGCAGAAGAGTTATTACCCAGTAAAGCAAGGATAGGATAGGATAGGATACTTTATTAACGTGCAAATATACTTAGCTATATAGCTAGTTTCCAGATATTCCACGATATTAAAATATAGATTACTAAGATTAAACTATAAAAATGCTAACTACTATAAAAATACTACTACTACTATTTAAAACGTTAAACCGCGAACCTTGCAGATAAAATCCTTAGTTCCAGCTAAGTTTCGTATACTCTCAGGAAGTGCATTCCAGTGTTTCGCGGCGTAATAACTAAAACGCTTAAGGCCGTATTTGGTGCTATTCACCTTAGGTAGAGACAAAACATTTACACCCCGCAGATTATAGCTACTCCTTCTGATATTAATAAGACGATTAATAGTTGCCGGCACTCTACCCTGAAAACAACTATTAACGGTAACTAGCATGTCCTGGATCCTGCGGGTTTCCAAAGTGTTGTTTAGACCTATCCACTTTAACAAAGTCTGATAAGATGTAAAATTATCTTTATAAATTAATCTCAGCGCGCGCTCGTTTACTTTTTCTAGCTTGTTAGCGTTCCTGGTCCCGCAATGGTGCCAGACTTGGCTGCAATAAGTAAAATAAGGCAAAATAAAGGCGCGGTAGAGTGCTTCTTTGGTCTTACAAGGTAAAATATTTTTTAGCCTATTCAGGGCATTCACTTGTCCTCCTACTTTACGACAAATATCCGCGATGTGGGCATCAAACTTGAGCCTGTTATCTAATGTAACACCTAATAATTTGATATCTTTAGAAATGGGAATCAGATTATCCACACATTTAATGTTTATATCATAATCACTTTTTCCCAGCACGAGAGCCTGGTACTTTTCAGGATTCGCCTTCATCCCATTTTGCTGGAACCAGTGCAGCGTGTTTGCTAGGTCTCTATTAATGTCCTCCTCGACAACTTGTGGGTTTGGATCCGCGGTGTGAATCTTCGTATCGTCTGCGTAATTCATAAACTTGCACCTTTCGATAGCAAAGATTAAATCATTCATAAAAATGTTAAATAATAGTGGTCCAAGAATAGATCCCTGTGGCACCCCCGCAGCCACGCCTGTCCAGTCTGAAAAGGTGTCGCCCAGCTTTACTCGCTGATACCTGGATGATAGGTAGCTAAACAAAAGGGCAACTGCTTTGTCTTCCATGCCATAGAACTTAAGCTTCTCCAAGATCAGTTCATGTGGCAGGCAGTCAAATGCCTTGCTGAGATCAATTGCTATCACAGCAATCGTATTGCGTTTATCAAGTTCCTCTTTCCAATATTCCGTTAGCGTTAATAATGCCGAAGGACAACCGTGGAACTTGCGATAAGCAAAAACAGAATCGTGAAAAATAGGCTCAAAATATTCTGTCATTTGCATGTGTATTAGCCTCTCAAACACTTTACCGAAGACAGGTAAGACAGTCACCGGTCTAAAGTTCTTTTTGTCCAAAACACTCTCTTTCTTGTATAGTGGCGTGATTTGACCATGCTTCCAGGTGTCAGGTACTTGCGATCTGCTAATGATAGTATTAATTAGTTTGCAGAGAGGTATTGCAATAGACCTTGAAGATGCTTTAACCGCTCTAGGAGGAATCAGGTCGTATCCTTGAGCTTTGTTCGGCTTAATATTCTCCAACACTGCTTTCACAATATGGTTGTTAGTCAGCTTAAATGCGAACGTGTCTGTTGTCTTGCCATTCTTGCTCGATGGAATTCTAAATACGTGTGATTGTTCTTTGAAAGCTGTATGGTTGTTTTCGATCAAGTCCCTTGTGATATTGCTGAAATATTCATTAAACGTTTGTACCACTTCATTTTGATCTTTAATGACTCTCTGTTCTTCTTTGAGAGTAATTAACTCATCTGGCGAACGATGCCTCAAATGCATAAAGGGCCTCAATGAACTCCAGAAATCCCTCGGGTTACCCGCGCTGAAGTTGCACAGGCGTTTGAAGTGTTCGATTATAGATTTACGGCGCATGGCAACGACGCGGTTCCTAAGGCACCTGTACGCCTCCCAATCGACGGCTGCCCTCGTTTTGTAGTATCTGCGTTTAAGAGTGTTTCTCTTACGCATGGCTGATCTTATTTCTGGTGTAATGAACTTTGATTGTTCATAGGCGCCTCTAACATACTTTTTCTTCCTCAGAGGTGCGTGGTCGTCCAACACATTTGTATACATTTTCTCCCAAGCCCAGCAAATATCACTCACATCATCAAAAAGGTATGCAATGTCAAACGGCACGCGCTCTAGGTCATTGTTAAAAGCCTTCTCATCAAAATTCTTGAAACACCTGCTCTTTATGAATGCTGCTTTCGGTTTCATCACCTTCTTATCAAGAACTGCGTAAACCAATTTGTGATCGCTCAGGCCTAACTCCAACGTGCCCGCATGTAATGCAAATACTGGAGCATTCGTTGCAATAACGTCTAAACAGGACTCCTTAGTATGCGAAATTCTGGTCGGCTCCTTAATTAAATTCTCCAGATCGTAAACATCGCAAATGTCTAGCCAAGCACGTCCCTCTTTGCCATTGTCCGACGGATGAAGAATGTCGCAATTCAGATCGCCTAAACAAATCACGTTTGTTCGGTTTGACATCGCTACATCTAAAAATGCATGCATTTCGCTTGTGAAATTATTATTGCTTACTGCCGGTGGTTTGTAGACACACAATAGCGAGATATGTTGTTTGCCCGCCTGGATATCAACAAGAATACCCTCTACTTCGTGGCATTTCATTCGTATTCGGTAAGACGGTAAAGACTTTCGGATATACAGTATAATGCCCCCACCACCTTTCTTTCTGTCCCTGCGGTAGACATCAAAACCTTTTATAGCGAATTGAGAGTCAGGGAATGTCCTGTCTATCTTTGTTTCCTGAATACATAAGATGTCGAAAGCCTCGACCCATTCAAGTATCTCGCTGAATTTTCCGGCCAGGCTGTTGATATTCAGACTTCCAATGACCAGGTTGTTAGTAAATGGTTTTAGAGTGTCCAGAATATCATCGCCAGTGTCGTTATCTAGCGAGATGGATGGATCTTCAGCCTCGGAAACCGTCGAATTAAAACTTACGTTCAGTGGAAGCTGACTCCACATACATTTTGGACAGACCCACATGTTGTCGCTCCCTGTGACTCTATGTTTCCACCTCGTAAAGTCCTTCGCTGATAATCCCGCACATTTTATGTGTAGCCTCTGAGAACACTCACTACATGGAATGGCACGGTGGTTTATAGCTATTGATCTTGAACAGGAGTAGCACTTCACCGTGGCTCTTTTACAACCACCACTCGGTCCAGGGTTGGGGTTAATATCTCCAGAAAGCAATAAATGTTCCAGGTGAAAACCTGCCACGCCATTCGAGTAATATCGTATCCGAGAACTGAAGTAGCTTCTCTTTCTTGAATGTGAGAAACTCGCTGATTGCGGCGAAGATTTAGCACACCGGGTTCGAAGAGCGTAGGAGCAAAGTTTCTCCGGTGATTGTAGACAGTTTTCAGTGCTCAGGATGTACAATTGAAGTAGAAAGACGAGTAAAATTGAAGAGCATGTTGTGACACCACGGACCGCCGCCATTTTGAAAGGGACTAACGAACTACTGCGTTACTTCATTGTGGATGTTTAAACTACAGTCTCAAAGAATTTATTGTCCATAGAGAGTTTTTAAAGAGAGAACTGATCCAAACTGAGTCGCCAGTGATACAGTGGAAAGTAAACAGAAACTGTAACTTGTCAAAATGGTTTAAATCTTTCTACGTGAACCCACAAACAACACAACAATAGAACACACGCACAAGGAAAAGAGGATATATTTAATTCGTTCTAGACGAGAACATTTTTTACAACTCATTTGGTGAAGTCTCGTACCTTGTCTTCAAATAGTCAAATAACTACTCGGGTTCAGATAAATAACCTGGGCCGCCTGTGGTTTCGACTTACACTGATTTGCTCGACTCAAGGGCGTTTATTTCGAAAACACACCACACTTCTAGTGCGATTGATTCTTGCGCACGGAGTATCAAACCTTGGTGGACTTTGTCTCCTTCACTGAAGAATTAGGAATTGATAATTAAACATCGTTACAGTTCTGTCATAAAAACGCTAGCTACGCTGTGGTCTCCGTCCATATTGCCAGCGCTTGGTAACCTGAGGTTATAGTAAAAACCCGCGTATAAGAACCTAGATCTTTTAATTTAGCCTAAACAAGTTCTTATATAAATGGTATTTTAAGCAAATGTAGGCGACCAAGGTTTCTAAAATAGGTTATTATATTTTCATATGGATTTCATTTAAATATATTACAAATATCATCTTCTAGTACAATTTATCACATGACCCGTCCAGCTCCACTCGCGCAATCCCATAGAAAATTATAGTAAAAGCTGACGTGTGTAGGGTCGGACGGGTTGACGCGAGCCGGTCCGAAAAAAGCCGTCTGGCCCTGGTGCACTTGTTCAGCTCAGTTGTGGCGAAGTAAAAAAGAAAAGCAAGACACTGAACAACAGAAATGAGAAAATATGTCACGTGTTTCGATGAATTCTTGATCTGGCTCAAAAAAATAAATGGAAAGTTTTTATTGACTAATAGCCGATTAAAACTGATCTCCAGAGAGAACTATCGGCCTATCGCGCACCGTCGTAGTGCGCAATACCTACTCAGTCTTTCTGATACTGAGTGTTACCTGAAAGTCACCAAGTTACAATCCTTGGCCCTAATCATTCTCTAATACGACATAATCATAATGACATATCATCAAACATCTAGTATTGTTATAGTAATACGAGTTTTAGTAGAATTTTGTTTGTCATTTGAACAATCTACTTGTAACCGTCTTTCAGGTGTCCCTGCGTGTAACTTAGACTGATATTACGCAATGCTGTGTGTATTGAAAATAACAAGGTAATTTTGAAATACAAATATCATCAGACATCTACTTCAAAGTTAACATATTCACCGAAGACACTGAGATATATCGAGAACTTTGAAACATATATAGAAAAAGATGACACGCAAGAGCAAAAATCCGATATCGACCAGCTAGCAGCATTGTGTAGAAAGTCGATCCCGCGCTTAACTTCAACACCCATAAATGTGAGGCAATGCGAATAACGCAGAGAGGACAAATCCCTACCAACGTACACATCGAGTTCAAGCCTTGAAACCGTTAATAGTGCGAAAGGCCTAGGCGTCGAGATCGCCTCGGAACCTATCGTTGAGCGAACACGTTAATATCCAACAAAGCAAACAAATTATTAGGCTTAGTTTCTAGAGCGGTGGGCCTATTGCTTTACAAATAACTTGTAATCCCAGTATTAGAACACGTACCTCCAGTCTGGAACCCTCAACTGTCCAGGGATAAGATCTCGTTGGAAAAAATCCAAAGAGGAGTTTGCCGTCTTGGCCTTGGTGCGAGGCGGAGGGCGATTACGTATGAGGAGCGCCTGAAGAGACTGGGCTGGCCCACACTGGAATCTCTCAGATTGTACCTCTCCCTCCAAGAAAGCTATAAGATAGTATTTGGCCTAAATAATCTAAACTTTAGCGACTCAGTTTTCGAACTAACGAAGCAAAATTCCGCACGAACAAAACATTTCTTAAGCTATGTCTTAAGCTAGCAAGTGTGACGCTTTCAAATATTCTTCTTTCGTCGTTCAAACAGTACAAAACTGGAACAATCTACCAGAAATTGTGGTCGATTTAGAAAGTTTTAAAACGGTCCCAAACGTCATTTTAACCTAGCATCTTCATAGTTTTACTAAATATGTATTATTGTATATAGGTAAATCGATGTATAGCATGATATTTTTAACTCTGGTCCTTTTATTCTTGAGGTGAAACGTCATAGGGCCAACCTCTGTTTCTCCCTTTCAAAATAAATATATTACTTATTTTTTATTTGTATCTTGAATAAAACATCATATTATTTTATGTTAAACCAAACATCCGTACAATCCGTTTCTTTGATGTTATCGCCTATTCATGGTTATGTTGTATTGTTCCTGGAATGGTGGGTTAAGGGAAAGAGAAGGATGGTAATTCTTTCTCATTATCAGCACAATGTAAAGACAGATTTGTAGGTGTTAGCTGACGGGGAAATTCCCTCAGACGGCCATGTCAGGACGGAACGATTGCATTCTGTCTAAGGTGCAACATTTGTAGTATGGCTCTACGAAGGTTTGTCAGGCGAATACAGTATATGATTGGGTTGAAAATTGACGCTAACGAAAGGAAAGTTGCAGACCAAGCAGTCAGGGTATACACAGTAGGGAAGTCAAAAGTCTCATCTAGATAGGTCGAAATTGCAGTAGTTATAACGACTGGTAAAAATGAAGCATGTGAAGCTATCAGAATAGCTATGAGTGTTCTTCCTGCTTTGCTGTTCTTCGCCAATCTTTTCTTTTCCTCGTATGTTCCTTGTTCAAATTTTATACGCTGTCGGTGACGCCGTATTTCAAAGTAGATAAAAACGTTGGTATAGATAACAATGAGTACAATCACACTAATACTAACAGCAAGTGCGTAATGTACATATATCAAGACGTGACCACTTCGTTGACTTGCTAGAAAGGTAGAAAGGCCGGTCTGTAATGATGAAACGACCCATGCGATGAGTACTCCAAGTTTTATACGATGTTTTGTCACAATCTTTTCATACCTCAGAGGATGTTTGATAGCAACATAACGCTCAATGTTGATTAAAGAAAGCTGATTGAAAGATGCAAGGCAAAATAAAGCTAAAAGGAAGACCATCGTACAATCAAGAGCACAGTATGGTCCTACATCCACAATCCGTTTGATATCTGCTGCGATTACAAGAGGCTGTACAAGCGCACCAACCATCAAATCAGCTCCAGCCAAACAGGCCACCAGAAAGGTGTAATTGGATGTTAGCTGCCGTTTCTTTACAACTGCTGCTATGACCAGCGCGTTTAGAATGATGGTCAAAATTGACGCAACGAAGTTTACGCACACGTTGACCACTAAGCTCTTGTAGACATTCTGTGTCAATAAACTTTCACGCCACGCAAAGGAACCTAAACGATCACACCGCTCTATGAATTGGTCAGAAGTAATGTTGATAAGCTGCTTTGAACTTGAAGGCATCCTATCCACGATGGAAACCTGCAAATAAAGGAAAATACCCAGTTTGTTATATAGCTAAGGTATACGGAAATTTAAAGACGTGAAATCCATCGGTTGGTGCGATTTCGACAGCGCCACAAACCGAAAATTAATGTAAGTTATGTTAGGAGATTCCCAACGGAAAACAGGGCTATACCTTTTTATCGTACGTTTTCCATTTACAACAAATTCGCGGAAATTCTAGTTGGGATGTAAACAGAAGACCACCTTTTAGTTCCTTAAGCTTCCACAGGAAAATTTGTGGAATAATCGAGAAGTCCGAAAAGGTGGTCCTGTTACGTTTTCCTGATGGATAGAGACTTGTTCTCCTTATTGTTGCGTACGTTCGAGTTGCACCGGCGCCACGCTGTTTAATTTTCACAGCCACGATTATTTGACGCCTCAGATATGTTCAGGAGAACTTCCAAGTGGAAAACAAATTCTCCTAACGAATAATCATTACTGGAAAATTTCCTATTAGCACCCAATTTTTCCGACCATTCCGGAGCTTCCAAGAATTTGTTGTAAATCAATAACGCTTATCGGTGCAGTGCATTCAAGTCCCATTGTTTTCGCACCTTGCCTTGATTTTATGCAATGCGTGAAGGCGTACGTTGCCTCATTTTCATGGGAGATTTTCGACGTTGACGAGAAATTGATAGAAAATATATTCCTAAACCTGGGCTACTTGTAAAACCAAGTAATACGCTGAACAATGCTGTGAACTTGGGACAAGTCATGGTCAGCAAATACGGAACACGATTGCCAATAGATCCTATTTAGGAGCGATGAGCTCCTGTAATAATGATAATAATAATAATAATAATAATAATAATAATAATAATAACAATACTATTTATCCAGGGAGCCTATACATCGCCAAAGCGGATTTTTTCAGCTCCGCCCTTCAACTTAATAACACAACAAACATAAAAGAGAGCTAGACAGTAAAAACATTACAAAAAAATTATTAGCGAAGAGTGATAAAAAATAAATACAATTAAAATTACAAATAGGACGGAAAACTCTCCAATGTCTCACGTTCTGCCGTATCCTCCAGCTCCATCCTCACTTGTTTTCAAAAACCAGAGCCAGGAGAACCTGGCAACAACCTTTGAAGTGAATGGTGGATTAGAGTTTTAACACTGCAGCTTTGAAAACCTGAAGCTGTATCTGTATACGACTCATCAGCATTTTATCGGAGTGTGTAGCTATAAAACGTGCGATGAATCGCAACGTGTGTGTTTTTTGTTTTTTGGCCCTACGTGGCAAGCAGCCGTTTAACCTGGAAAGACTGGCCTTCAGTAAGACCTTTCGATTCCTGTTTTCACTCCATTACAAAATCAAAACTGTGAATAAAGGCCAGTAACTTAGATTGGTACCACATCTACTGTTATCGTCGAGATTTTCACAATTTTGGTGTTAGGGCTTTGTTGATAGACACGAATGTGCCTGGTAATCTGACGTGAGATCCTGTTTAGAGTCGATTGTCAAAACCTCTATATTTTGAAAAGTAGTATTTATCACACTCCAATGTCACAACGTCGGACGAGGAGATACAGACGAAGAAAAGTAACGCACACTGCCAACGGGAAAAGCACAGACATTCACTATATGCAGTGCATCCAGTGCTTCGATGGTTGTCATCGTGATACCATTTCTTAAAGCCTTGTTGCGAAAGAAACCTTGATACTTTCAAATAGAGCAATCTCAAGAGGCTTGCCGGGCTGAAATCGACAAGTCGTAGAGGTTTTCAAAGTGTTTAATGACCATCCAGATGGCATTATGTTGTCAAGCTTGTAAACGGGAACGGAAAACTTGATGTTCCCGTTAACTTGTGTGCTATTTGGTGCGGAAGGTGGTCTACCGAACAACTCCCTAAAGTTTGAGCATCCATCGGCATGGAAACAGAGACGCGTCTTACAATGCTTGTTTCAGGTGGCTTCTTCATTTTCAGTTTCCCAGCGATTAACAAAGATAAAGTTTGCAGCAAGCCTGAGGATCCTATGGAAAAAACAACACAGAAACATTCATTAATGTTAAATTAAACTAAGGACAGTCAAGCAGGAACAACTGATTTCAAACGGCGAGGTTATTCCGATTGCTTACCTTGATGACGCGTTCTAAAGACTTGTTTAAGACATTCGTTCGTGTCTTCTTCGTCGACCCAACCGTCGTGTTTCTTTCCGTATCCACGCCAGCGAACGAGAAACTGAACGCGATCGCAATTATCTGTGCGTTTATCGAGCACCTTTGACACTCCGTAAAACTTGCTCATTCTTCTTAGCTTTTGACTCAATCACAGGTTATAAAAAGTAATTCTATGACTTACGTTTGTGCCGCCTTAATGCAAGCTCTCTCGCGTTGCGCTTATATGTTAAAATTTTTATGGTCGGCGACAACAAGAACTTTGAAGCGTGTAGCCGAGATCAGTTAAAAATATCAAAAACCCGGAGAAAATCGTAATAATAAAAAATACCGTTTCCCAACAAAACACACGATTTTGCAACGTGAACATTAAACCAAGGAGTAATGGTCCTTGCAGTGATGTTAGCACAAGAAAGGTTGAAAACGCTTAAAATCAAACAAACCGAAAAAAGTGTTGTTGCGTTTTTTAATTGAACCATATCAAGTTTTGACTGAGGTGGAGCTGCAACAGTTGGTCTAGACAAAGTTGAATATTTTAAGCGTGTAAGAACAAGGAAAAACGTTGGCCGTTCATGGTAACTGGAAAATGGTAGTAAGCCGTATGCATGAGATTGCGTTCGCAGTGAATTAAAGTGGAAGCGCTGTTAAAAGAGCTATTAATCTGTGGCCGAATGCTCGACTGAGAGCAGTCTCTCCTCCTGCTTTTCAATCCGTGGGTCGAACGCGGAAACAGCTGGGAGCGCGAAGCAAGCAGCTTTGATGCTCGATTATCGCGCTGGCTATTTTCGCGTTCATCCTACACTGATCTTATGGGTTTTAGAGCGAAAGAGAGCCTGTTCGCAATCTAGCCAAATGCGAACTTCACTTTCACTCCCACGTGTGGTGGGTTTATCAGGTTAGAGCAATTTTAAAGCAAAAAGATGCCCATGGCGAAGAATTCGAGACAGGCATGCGCATTGACGAGCGATACTTAGAAAATTTCGGCGTATTTTCTGTAAGAGAGTTTAAGTGAGAATAAGAAGAAAAATCGAAATATCTCGGATGAAACTGTCCGGGTGCCTTGGTTTCCAACTCACTCGATTAGTAGTGATGTTGCTTCAAATAAATTCCGTACAATGCCTACCTTGGAAGTTGTTTCCGCTGCGGTTTTCGAGTAAACGGCGAGCATATATTCACACAAGAATCTAGTATGGCGGTCTTGCCAAGAAGGCCATATGTTGTCCCCGTGAATCGGTACTCCTCGCCACAGAGTTTACCGTAGACTGGAGTTTCCATCCTTTTCGATAACTTAAATTCGCGTACTTTACGGTGGAAATGCCTCCAAATTATGGCGATTGGTATCCACTGCGGTTTTCACAAGGAAAATTTACCATTTTTTTGCTTTCTTTGTAAGAGGAATAAACAGGTAATAACGGCGAACCATGAAAAGAACGTTCCTCGTTTGTTTGTGTTTTCCTTGACGCCATCTTGCTCAAGCAGGCTAAGTAGCCTCCCCTTTTTCTAAAGTCTATTGTTACTGCACCACGCTGTTTATTCTTTAAGTAACTTTCGACATTAACTCTTAGTCGGGAAACTTCATTTAAAATAGTCGCATCTCTTGGTTGGGGCTTGTTAAAATAACTGCAACACTACTACACCGATGTGAATACTTTGATGCACTCACTTAATGCATTCCTTTGTTATATTCCTCTGTGGTTCCCAAGAAGATTCGTAAGGAGAGAATCCACGCCAATGCACCAAATATTCTAGTTCCTTTCAAGATCACGGGATAATCGGTTCGTTAGAAGGTAACCTCGACACATGTTAGGCAAGTGAATCCCGCATCAATGTAACTTACTTCGTCCTCCGATTTCCTTGTTGAAATTAGTCTTTCGACGTCAAAATAAGCACGACTAAACAGATTTTTTCTTCTAATTCTTGTTTTATGTACGGCAGCCGTTGAAAAATTGTCGAGATCTCTGTAAAAGTTCTTGCTGTGTGAGTGCCTGAACCTTCCACTCGCCGCAGCAGCCATTAATGACCAACGATAATAAAAATTCCATCCTTCCAAGGCAACGGTGAGCCAATGGGAAGTCAAAGCTGGAAAACCATTGATTGACGGATTATGAACCCTTGAAAATAGGACCGCCCACTTATGTCTCGAATTCTTCGCCATGGGCTTACATGTCGGCAGCTTTTGCTTTCACTTTTAAATACATGTGTACAACCGTCACCCTACCAGCCACCCCATCGCAACTATTTGCACCGACAGGATTATACCAGTACCATCTCCCCTCGGGAGAATTTGTCTTCCATTCAGTCTTTCCGATAGTTTAAATTTCGCGCTCGTATGGTAATCGGAAATTTCAAAAACTCCCGCGGGCATTTAGAAGCTTATACCGCCATTGTTCAAAATGACCATATAAGACCAATTTTAGGTCTTATAACAATGCCTATTGTTATCAATGTTGAGCCGGATTTCTTGATACGAAAAGGAGCTTTCCTTAGTCAAACTTTGGTTCCCACAACGGATTTGTCTGTAATTCGTGAATTTTTGTTTGCAAGAGCTGCACAAAATCTATTTCAATGTTCAGAATCATTCCAGCACCCTTTCATGAGGGAAATATATAAAGCTCCAGTTACTTAGTTTTTGTCAGACATGAATGACTGAGTGTATGTTGTGGGTAAATTCATTCTTGGTTTTAAAAATTTTATTTTTTTAACTCATTATCATATATAACCATACGAAAAAAAAAAACAAAGAAACAAAGGGAAATAGAATTTAAACCAAGAAATAGAATTTAAACCAGGGCTAAAATTGAACCACATCATATACGTGTTGAGCAGCTTATCTCCATGAAGTTCTAGTTCTCATTTCACCTCAGAGGGGTGATAGGCAAAATCTGAATGAAAGACTACTCTGCCTCTTTGTTTAATTTAGGATAAGGAGAATTGTTATCAGGCATAACTCTTGATTCAAAAGTAAACAATGGAGGCTGTCTTGGTAATGTTAAAAAACACAGTGTTGCAAACTCACAATAATATTTACCAAAAACCTTCCAGAAGTTAGCAATGAATTCAAAATGAAAAAATCTGTTGTGGAGTTTATAGCACTAAAACTTTAAACTTTTGGCTGCATGTAGATTGATGACATGTATCCACAACTGTATGGATGAAAGAAAACATCATTTTGCATTTTGTAACACTGACATTTAGTCTCTCCAACATCACACTCCAGTCTCATAAATATAAGAAAATGTAGAGCAGGACAACACCAACTGCATTTGAAAGGTGTCTTTAAAACGGAAAATACCCTGGAAAGTGTGTTTGTTTAAGTCTATGCCCTTAACTTGGATAGGCACAGGCTGCCCAGTCTAAAGTTCGTTAGTGTTTTCCCTATTTTTCCCCTCTATTAGAAATCAGAAGTATTAGAAAATGTGTTCTTCTTTTACTGGAGCCCTTTAACTGTTGCTTTTTTTAAACTAGGGCGCGAGTTTAGATGCCGTACTTTCCATGTGCTAAACCTAACTGATGAAGTAGGAACGGCAAAAGAGCAACGGCTGAAAATATTCGGTATGGCAGTTTTATTTTGGTGAGGCAAAAACGTTGAGTTTGACAGGGTCTGTCTCATTATCGGAAATGGAGCGACAGGTGATTCACACGTGAACTGAGCCAAATCCCTACATTATGATGATTAATTCGTACATCTTCCTATATAACTGCCTGCATTGAATGATGGTTAGTTTCGGAACACGGTGCGCCCGCCGTCTAAATCAAATGACGCGCCAATGTCGCTCCAAAGACGGACCTAGCTTTGTCATGTTTGGCACATGAAAAGTATGGCGCCTGAACTGAGAAAATGTTCTTGGTGGGTACTAGCTATATGGAGACGCTCTCGAAATCAATGCACTTCATTGAAAATGTATGTAGAACCTACTTCAAGTCCGCCGCCTTAGTGTCGTTGCTATAGCTTTTCAATGCCGTACTAGACCATCGTGAAATCTAATGGGGACATTAAGTATGCAGGTAAAAAACGTTCTCATTTCTGAAAAATATTTCCTGGTAACTTCGAAAACAAATTTTACACAATACGACAACTCTCTCTTACGAATGCCCAACTAGGTCAAACGCATATTCGCTTAATTCAAATGGTCACTAATAAGAGTTATTATCTTTCGATCAATTTTTGAACCGTTACATCAAACGTTTTTTCTTTCTTTCTTTCCGCTCGGTGTATGATGTTCCCATGTTCTGGAGATTTCACTTGTTCAACATTAAGGATGGCCGTTATCGGAAACAGGAAAGGTGCCGTTTAAAAGAAGAAGGCCAAAAGACAAGGAGAGGAGAAATAAATTGAAATGCAATTCACATCGAATTGGCTACAAAGAATGTACAACATTGAACGTCAACATACCTTGGTGGCAATCGACTGGCTTGGAGTTGGAAGTGTCAACCGGTTTGATCAGAGCTGCTGTTTTCTTGAACGGAGAGTTCAGTCCTTGGCGGCCTTATTTATGCACAAGAAGAGCTCTTGTGTAAACAAAATCTGAAAAAATCTGTTGTGGATTTTATAGCACTAAAACTTTAAACTTTTGGCTGCATGTAGATTGATGACATATATCCACAACTGTATGGATGAAAGAAAACACTGCATAGACCAAATATATAACTGTTTGGAACACTCATACATGGTGTGACCCAGCATTTTGTAACACTGGCATTTAGTCTCTCCAACATCACACTCCAGTCTCATAAATATAATAAAATGTAGAGAAGAACAACACCAACTGCATTTGAAAGGTGTCTTTGAAACGGAAAATACTCTGGACAGTGTGTTTGTTTAAGTCTATGCCCTTACCTTGAATAGGCACAGGCTGCCCAGTCGTTCGAAGTGTTTTCCCTATTTACCCCTCTATTAGAAATCAGAAGTATTAGGTAATGTGTTCTTTTATTGGAGCCCCTTAACTATTGCTCTTTTGCCACTAAGGCGCAAGTTTAGCTGGCGTACTTTCCATGTGCCAAACCTAAATGATGAAGTAGGAACGGCTAAAGAGCAACGGCTGAAAATATTCGGTATCAATGGCAGTTTTATTTTGGTGAGGCAAAAACGTTTAGTTTGACAGGGTCTGTCCCATTATCGGATATGGAGAGACAGGTGATTCACACGTGAACTGAACCAAATTCCTACATTATGACAATTAATTCATACATCTTCCTATATACTGCCTGCATTGAATGATGGTTAGTTTCGGAACACGGTGCGCCCGCCGTCTAAATCAAATGATGCGCCAATGTCGCTCCAAAGTCGGACCTAGCTCTGTCATGTTTGGCACATGAAAAGTATGGCGCCTGAACTGAGCAAATGTTCTTGGTGGGTACTAGCTATATGGAGACGCTCTCGAAATCAATGCACTTCATTGAAAATGTATAGTGAACCTACTTCAAGTCCGCCGCTTTAGTGTTGTGCTATAGCTTTTCAATGCCGTAATAGACCATCGTGAAATTTAATAGGGACATAAAGTATGCAGATGAAAAACATTTCTGAAAAATATTTCCTGGTAACTTCGAAAACAAATTTTACACAATACAACTCCCTCTTACGAATGCCCAACTAGGTCACCCGCATATTCGCTTAATTCAAATGGTCACTAATAATCTTTCGATCAATTTTTGAACCGTTACATCAAACGTTTTTTCTTTCTTTCTTTCTTTCTTTCAGCTCGGTGTATGATGTTACCATGTTCTTGAGATTTTACTTGTTCAACATTAAGGATGGCCGTTATGGGAAACGGGAAAGGTGCCGTTTAAATGAAGAAGGCCAAAAGACAAGGAGAGGAGAAATAAATTGAAATGCAATTCACATCGAACTGACTGCAAAGAATGTACAACATTGGACGTCAACATACCTTTGTGGTAATCGACTTGCTTGGAGTTGGAAGTGTCAACCGGTTTGATCAGAGCTGCTGTTTTCCTTACCGTTGAACGGAGAGTTCAGTCCTTGGCGGCCTTATTTATGCACAAGCAGAGCTCTTGAGGAAACAAAATCTCATTTCCATTTCAATACGTTGGTTTCCTGAGAAAGTTGACAAAAAAAGCTGCTTCAGTAGTTGTTGTCGCTTTTCAGTTTATTCCCACCTTCATTAAAGGCTTACGGCTAGCTTGGAAAGCTCATTGTAGGTTTATGACCTAAAACGTTTTTGGAGGAACAACAATGAACATGTTAGCATTCATAAAGTTAAAAAAGGAACTTGGAGTTGATCAAATGGAACAATAATCAAGGTTTGGAACAGGACATTAAAAACGTGAGCCCCAAAATCAAAATTGAATTTTTGAGTTGGCCATTATGCAAATTAGGGTTTGGGTGGAGAGCACTGTAATGAGCAAATTCATACCCGTGGTGGGGTGGGGTGGGTATTAATTGTATAAGATGGCGGCCGTATTAAAAATTGAAAGTTGTTTTTGGGTGAGGTAGTGATTGGGAATATATTGAGAGTAAGTGGGAACAAGATGATTAGATTTAATGAATTCTATTCTTGTCTGGATTATATTGAGGTACTTCAGTTTAATGAAGATCGTTTGGGGATTGATCATCTTGTGGAAAAAATCAAGCCAGAGTTGACTCAGTGTCTTTTACGCTATCGTGAGTTTATTACCCTAATTAGCTTTCATGTTATGTGGCGTGAACTGCTACCTGGGTATAGCGTAAGTGACCTAAGATGGAATGGTTTATCCACTGATGAGATTGTTCTAGAATTCATAGATATGTTCAATGGAGTTCATAATGATGAGTCTGATGTTTTTGCATCTTATTACGAGATTGGCTATATAAAGGTTGAGATAGACCTCGACATTTTTTCAGATAAGCTAAGACATAAATACAAATACAGGTTTCACCAAGAGTGCATTCATGATGAGTTACTACATGAGGCTTGGAAGCGAATACATAAGCGGGCTTTTTACAGAGACTTGTATGATGACTTAATGCCTATAGCATGGCATCCAACTAGGATACTGAAATGGTGTCTTGATGTAGAAGAGTTGGAGTATTTGAAAGAGCGATGGCGGATAGATTGGTAATTAGTACAATATATACATTTGTAACGCGACTCACGTTACAAAAGTAAAAATGGAATAAGCTTGTGAGTGGGTTAGTGATTGATTTAAGGCTTAGTCAATATTATACCAATGGTATTATGGAGAACTTACCAGTGAAAGAGCTGAGAGCAATCGCTAAAAAAGCTGGAGTACAGGGTTATGGTAGATTCAGAAAGGCTGAACTACTCGAGGTGTTAGCTGATGTTCAGCCTGAAAACTTAACAGTGAGGGTACTAAGAATCATAGCCAACAAACTTGGTACACAAGGCTATGCCAAGATGCGTAAAACCGAACTTATCAATGTTCTTGGATCCACACAAGGATCTGAGGCTAATATTCCAATTCCTGGACCAATTAGACCTACAACAGAAAAACCATCTCGTGCCTCATTTAGGAAAGTCATCGATTTAGCTAGGAATGAAATTAAGAAGTTTACGGATTGGATCCTATCATACATCCCAGAATCGACTAAGAGGGCTGTGAGCAAAAGACTAAGAGATCTTCAGAGGAAGGTAGCTAGTATCACCGAAGAGCCACCTGATTACTCTATCCCTGAAAAACACGAAACGGCTCTGAAAGGCTTTCTGAAGACATATATAGTAAAGGGTAGAAGTGGCTATGACCCGACCTCGTTTCTGAAGAAGGCTAGATCACAGTTCTATGTACTAATGCGTAAACAGAGGAAGCCACTCAAATCAAAGTGTATATTCACATGTGGCTTCATAAGGAGGGATAGTCAGAATAATCGTGTTATTGAGAGGAGTGAAGGGCACTTTCATTCACAGATGGAGACAGTAACAGCTTCAACAAACACACTTACTATGTTTGATAGCATTTCAGCTAGATTGATTGAATTGGTACAAAGATATGAGAACGAGCGCTCTGGATGGGTATTTGACCATGTTGTGGACCTTCGTATACATATAAACCCATTTAGCCCCTTTTCTGGAAGTTCATATATTCCACTACCACCCAAATTGGCTGCCAAGAAGGCAATCATAAATGTTAAGAACGAGAAAGACCAGGAGTGCTTCAAATGGGCAGTAACTTCTGCTCTGTTCCCAAGGGAGGATCATCCTGAGAGATTGAATAAGGAGATGAGAGAGAATTCTAAGAAACTCGATTGGTCGGGAATAGAGTTCCCAGTGTCAGCGCTTGCCACGAATCAGATGGACAAGTTTGAAAGGCAGAACTCCTATGGCATTAATATTCTTGGCCTCCAAATCGTTACTATGGGCATGAGCCGGAATTGAAAGATTTCCTAACTAGAAACAAGGGACATAGAGTTCCCATACTCCCGATTATCACACTCACCAGCTTACTAACTCTTACATTACACATACTACCAAAATTGCTTAAGAGACAAGGTAAGTAGTGTATAAATGGCGAGTATAGCGATCATGCTTGGAGGGGCAGTCCTCAATGCAACAGCCTTCATTGGTGGGAATTATATAGCAAAGGCCCTAAGTGGGTCTTCATCCGCTGATTTGAAACTCGAAAGAGATAGACATGACAAAGCAATGGAGAAGTACCAGAAAGACTATGCTTCTTACCAAGAAAAGCGAATGGCTTATATTGACTTTATGAATAGGAGGAAGGGTGATGCGAACCAGGCCTCTGAGAATATATCAAAGACGGATGAAGCGCTGAAATTGTACAGTCAAATGGGCAATCCACCCAAATTCTCTGACTATTACCGACC
>OX453276.1:23538348-23545848 GCA_949710005.1 Ricordea florida | reverse complement strand
TTTGCAGTGTGGTGTGCAACCTCTGGATGTGGTATAAGTCCATTCGAGAGTCTCAACTATCCCAAAGTCGTGGCTGGCTTCATTACGTTTCACGTGTAGTTCACCATAAGGCGAATACTATATGAATTGAGTGTACCATTGCCTGATGAGCAACCATTTGTCATAAACAATAACCCTTACAGTAAGGTTGCATACCAAAGATTGTGCGCTGAATTCGGTATTGCCATTGAATCTGATTTCAGGTGGAAGGGTGGTAGAAATGGTGGTCTGGGTGATATATTCCTTGACTATGGAGCTGGGTATCATGGACAGGGTGGAGGATTTCAAAATGTTCACGTGGTGCGAAACTATGATAAGGAGGCTGACCAATGGCCTGGTGCTGGTGGTAAATTCTCAGATGATGGTGGCAAGAAGGAGAAGGGCGATCTCATCTCATTCATTCGAAATGATGACTTTGCTGGGTACAAATATGCTTGGTTCATTCCAACTAGTGGTTATGGACTCACCAAAGCTGGACTGGGTAGACTTAATCGATCTGCTGAGGCATTCGTTTATTGTGTGTTGGGATCGCAAGTCAACACCCGAAATTCGATTGTAGGTACTGGAGGTGGATCAATTGAGACTCAAAAAGAGTTCTTGGCTCTGTTTGAAAGTAGTGTAATAGAGAACGATATCTCAAGCTCAGTCCAAAGGTACCAACTGGCCACCCAAGAAGCTAAACTAAGACTAGATTTAGCCATTGCGCCTGGAGTATGGCTAATGCCCAGCAATATGATCATAAACACAGAGAGTGTGGTTGGTTATAATAACAACCTTATGAAGGCTACTGATGAGATGAAATTCGGTATTAACTCAAATGTGAACCTAGAGACTAAGCGTGTGGGAATAAGCCATAACCTAGGTTCTTCAAAAGTTAAGTTACCACAGGCAGCTGTGAGATCCAGTCCACCAAAGATGGATTCTGAACCTATAACCAAAGAACCCACCCCAGCCAAAACCACTACCAATCATGAAGATATTCTCATAGCCTTAACCATTGGAGTGGCTATGATGGCTTGGGCAATATTTCGATGAAAAATTAAAATAACCATGCCATAGATATACCCATGTGTACATTATGGCAACAGTCGCTATCGTTGGTAGTAGGAACTTCTTTGACAGTGACTTCTTGAGAACTGAGATATACAAGGCCCTTTTCAAATGGAAGCTCACTCTCTCAGACATCTCGATTGTATCTGGAGGCGCTAGAGGAGTTGACACTATGGCTGAGGATTTCGCAATTGAGAACAACTTGCCCTTCAAAAAGTTCATACCTCAATGGGACTACTATGGCAAAGCAGCTGGCCCGATACGAAATAGGGCAATGATGGAGTGTTCAACTCACGTCTTAGCCTTACCTTCATGTGTTTACTCCATAGGTACTAAGTCAGCTATTAAGATGGCTAAGAAGTACAAAAGGGAACTTATAGTAGTCTATGTATAATAATTACCACCAACTCGTTTCTTTACTAGATCTAGTAAAGAATACTCCATTTTACATTTAGAGGTTCTCCAAATAGTACTCAAGCAATTTTTCAAAATCTTCTCTAGCACTTTCTACACTTATTCCCCCCATGGTAGATCCTTGAAATCTACTACTATTACAAATTCCAGTACCTTTATCAATTTCAGACTCCTTACATCTATACTTAAACCTATAATCCTCACATAAAGAAGCCCATTTACACTCCTTACAAGTATACTTAACCCTACCATGTAAGCAAATAGCAGAGCCTCCACATTCCTTACAAGTATACTTAACCCTACCATGTAAGCAAATAGCAGAGCCTCCACATTCCTTACAAATATACTTAACCCTACCATGTAAGCAAATAGCAGAGCCTCCACATTCCTTACAAGTATACTTACCCCTACCATGTAAGCAAATAGCAGAGCCTCCACATTCCTTACATTTACATTTTTCTCTACCATGTAAGCAAATAACAGAGCCTCCACATTTCTTACAAGTATACTTAACTCTACCATGTAAGCAAATAGCAGAGCCTCCACATTCCTTACATTTACATTTTTCCCTACCATGCTCACAAATACCATTCCCTTTACAATCCTTACATCCACGTTTTTCCCTACCATGCTTACAGATACCAGCACCTTGGCACTCTTTACAATAGTATTTAGTCTTACCATGAATACACTTCTTATTAACCATCTCCCGTTACATACCCAATCACTACCTCACCCAAAACCAACTTTCAATTTTTAATACGGCCGCCATCTTATACAATTAATACCCACCCCACCCCACCACGGGTATGAATTTGCTCATTACAGTGCTCTCCAGCCAAACCCTAATTTGCATAATGGCGAACTCAAAAATTCAATTTTGATTTTGGGGCTCATTAAATATTCAAAGCGACTTTGAGGCAAAAAATCAACACTCAAAATCACTTTGTCCCAGAATCCCCCATTCCCTACTACTCTTCCGAATAATCAACACTGTTATAGACCGAATGCATAAATGGCGGCCAAAAAATTATTCTTTTGTTTATGTGCTAATTAGACTCTCTAGCATCGTTTGCATGGACAAAATTCAAAAGAATTATTGTTTGAGAGCGAGGTTAGTGACTTTAATTATCATATAAACAAAAGAATACATTTTTGGCCGCCATTTATGCATTCGGTCTATATACGTAGACTTTCACTCAACAAAACGAGTACCGTTATTGGTTGATTCTTGATCTCGTGCGCCCATCAAATTTAAATGAATACCGACCGGGATACAAATTGCGCAGTTGTTGCCCGCGCGCCAGTCGTGCCATCTTTGTTTGTTTTTGTTATGTGGTTGTTTAAGGGAAAGAGTCTTAATATATAACAAAGCATGGTCCCTCCAGAAACTAGTTAGGGAATCTCGAGAAAACAAAACTAACTGTTTCCCTCAGGACCATACATTTAACAATTATTCGCCGAAGGCGAAGTGATTAGCGTTGAAGTTGAAGGTGAATATTCACCGATAATCACTGAGCCTGAGGCAAATAATTGTTTTAGCATAAATACATAGGTGATAATTTCAAAAAAAGAAAAGAAGAAAGCATTGAACAATACGAAAAAAATTTATTTTATCAAAAGCGCGCAAACGACTGGGGGGTGATTGTCGGCTGATAATCCGAGGTGGCCAACCAATCAGAACGCGCGATTTTGTATAATCACCTGAGTATATATACTAATAAGTGAATATTAGTATATACCAAAACAGTGGATAGCGTTGAAGGTGCGCTCTGATTGGCTAGTCAAACTCCAAATATCCTGTGCTATTTACCTCCGAGCAACTTGTGAATTTTTCGCTCTGCCGCGCGAATATGGCTGCCCGGTTTGTATGTATGACAAGCGAAGAAATCATCCAAATTAACAACGAAGCAGTCCCTGGAAACTCCAAGAAAGCGACTAAATTTGGCTTGGCCGTGTTCAGAGGTAATAGCTTATGTTTTTAACCTGGAGTTTAGCGATAAAAAGCAACGGGAAAGGTTTTGTTTACAAATGCAAATTAATCTTGCATAACCAAATTTTATGTCGCTTGTTTACTTGAAAACCAAAGTTGAATTATATTTTTTACAGAATGCTTTCAAATACAGAAAGGGCTTGCAGTTCCATTTGATGAAATGTCGCCACTAGAACTAAACAAAATTCTCTCAGCGAGAAAACGAGACGTACGGCAGTAATTACAACAAAAAATCCCTAACGGCGATCGGCGCTGCGTTGGATTGTCATTTGAGAAGTCCTCCATTTTCCAAGCCCTTTCCTTTTTTTTGTGTACACTTATCTCACTGTTTTAGTATATACTAAAACAACTATTCACCTCAGTGTTGGTGGCTAATATCCACCACTAGCCACCTCCACTTCGGTGAATAGTTGTTAGCTATCCACCGAGGAGGTGAATAATGTTGGGGCTTCTGGGTAACCTTTGTGTCAGTGACGTTTTGTTTGGGAAAAAATACGAAACAAAATGGTGTCCAAGCGATCGAACTATGGCTGTCGTCGATTCACAGTTTTCAGCTTTTTTGAAGAGGTTTTACGAGGGAAATTAAGCAAAAAACTACCACGATGAAACGTTGACCAGGTCAGGACCAAAAAATGGCGCGAATGAACGACACATTAAAACTGCCTGTGCAAAATAAAGTCCAGCAATTTTCGCTGTCGTACAAATTACTCGTTAACAATCAATTTTTTTCACCGGTTATGTTATCCGCTGCGTCTTCGCCGTGTTTGCTTAAGTTCCCTACTGAGGTTGCTTGATTGATATATTAGCTCGTATAGTGTGATCGTCCGGGTGAGGGTTGTTCTGAAAAGAACTGTTAGTCAGACGATAATGCTATAAGTCTGGTCTGTTAAACCTGATTGGCCAGTTTAGCCATGATGGTATTGGCTGAAAGACTCGTGTAAAGTTTGTTACCAGTCATTGGTCGGTTTCGATCCGTCTATTGTTTGTCTGGTCTGGTCTGTTAAACGAGATTGTTCAGTTAAGCCATGATGGTATTGGCTGAAAGACTCGTGTAAAGTTTGTTACCAGTCATTCGTCGGTTTCGATCCGTCTATTGTTTGTCAAATAGGTCGGTTTTAGGTCCTTCTTTTATTAGTCAAATTATGTCGGTTTGTTAGAAGTCCGTTTGTTGGTTTTGTTTCCGTCATGGATAAGTCGTTTGTAAGGCGCCAGTTGTTGTTGACATCTGTTAAGAGGTGTTTGTTCTAGGTTGGTGTACGAGCTTTCCAGAGTCAGTCGTCTGACTAACACTATTCACTTGACTCTGAAGATGACTTCCGCTCAGTCTATCGAAACGTCAGTCACCAACAACAGTTCTTTTCAGAACTACCCTCACCCGGACGATCAAACTTTACGAACTACTTCTTGGTTCAAACCTTTAACTATGATTTGTATATACTAAAACAATTATTCTCTTTAATCTCGGTGAATAGAGGCTTAGAGGAATATTTATCTCGCTGCTTCGCAGCTCGGTTAGTATTCTGCCACTACTTTCCTCGATTTCCGAGAACAATTGTCAATTATGAAACTGCTACTGGCACTATCCATCAGAAACATTTTCGTAGAGCACTTACATGTTAAGTACCATACACTAAGACAAGACTTCTATGTAAGTCAAGCTGTTACCAGTTGGGTATCTTACAAACGTGGTAAAGGGCGTGACTTTGACTCAGGTCTCCCACGTGAAGCAGGTCGACCATGCTACCTCTTAACTCATTTCCATACGCGCAAAAATCAAGCAAATTGACGGACATTTCATTTTTATTTAATATCTCCGCAGATATTTACAGCAGTGATCAAAGATATACCTCATTTTGTAGGGTACAAAATAGGCTTTCCAAACATGTATATTTCACATTCAAATAGGCAATAATATTTTCCCAAAAAATTTAGCATTTTGCCAAATTTACACAACGTATGCATACAATTTGCATATAAATCCCCATAAACCAAGATGCCCGTCAATTGCTGAAAAAAGTATCATTTCTTTCAAATCTGCTTGAAAAATAGCAAATACAGAATTATTTAGAATTTAATTTCTATAAGCCATTTTTACAAACAAAAAATCGATAAAAGTTTGTTTTTCAAAATTTCCGGGGAGCTATATCCATATGGGAATGTCCATCAGAAAATGATGTCAAATGATAGGGAAAACCCTCCTCCTTAACCCTTCCTCGCGCTCTAAAATCAGAATTTAAAAATTCGTCACGCATCTGTCACTAAAGCGTACAAGCTAAAATTCATCAGGTAATTCATCATCATTTACTTCCTGTGTGCCAAATTTGGAAGCAGTAAGAAGTAACGTAATATTTTGGTGCGTTTTCTAAATCATGAGTCATATATGAATCAATGATCGTCAGTTGGATGGAAAAGAGTTAATGGTGTATTTAGGCCCACGATGTTAGTAGCCTCTTTCATTACAGACGAAATGGCAACAGCCCTGTAGAGCCATACAACCTTTAATGGAACACAAACTTTTGCTCTGATCTTTGAGTAGAACTTGATTAT
The DNA here is from genome assembly GCA_949710005.1 of Ricordea florida. Classification (NCBI taxonomy): domain Eukaryota; kingdom Metazoa; phylum Cnidaria; class Anthozoa; order Corallimorpharia; family Ricordeidae; genus Ricordea; species Ricordea florida. Next base: position 23,539,805 of record OX453276.1, on the reverse strand, counting down.
AAGATTACCCCCTACCGAGCTATTGCGTCATGACTTTAAAATTACTCAATATTTCTTTAAATTAGAGGGACATTTTTCTTTATAGTTAAGAATTTTCCTGCGTAAAACAATTCATGATCTGGTTTTTGTAGATAAGGCGTTTAAAATACCCCATTTTTCACATTTTGACCATTTAATTGTGCCGCGGAAGCGCAGAATTAGGGTTGTAGGGTTTAAAATCTAGTCTTAGGGTAACGATAGTGTAATAAAATGTCTTTTTGCCTATAAGAAACAGGCAAAATATGCTGTTGAACGGAAACACAGTAACAGATGTTTACTTACTGATAAAATGGTAATATGTATTCGTTTCACCTAAAACGTTGTCTCACTTAAGGCATTACTATGTTGGGCAATACAAAAAAGTATTTTTGTTTCTATTAGTCAGTCACGTGACCAGCTGCTAATTAATTGTGAGGGATCAGTAACGCAGGTTCATTTCAGAATGTGCGTTTTTACGGTGGCCCACAACTGTCACGGCAAAACAGAAAGTCACGGCACTACAAACTTAACTCACGGCAAGACAATGTTATCTGACGGCAAAACAAAATTAACTCACGGCAGTACACCATTAATTCACGGCAAAACAAAATTAACTCACGGCAATACACCATTAACTCACGGCAAAACGAAATTAACTCACGGCAAAACAAAGAAAGCGAGTTGGTCAGCGGTTGGTCAGCGGTTGTTATTTGCTTTACAAATGTATGTCGTGTAACAGTTACACACTGCTCGCTCGGAAACCGTCATGTTTGGTGTAGTGTTCCGTATGTCGAACTCATGATGTTTTGCAGCGCTTGTGGTTTGTTAGTGTAACAACACGCGAGAGGCTTTGTTTTAGCAAGCGACGTTTATTGTAGAGCGGATAGAATACAAGTAATACATGTGCTAAAGTGGCTAGCAAAAATCTAAACTACTTCCGGTAATAGATACTACAGACAAGTAAACTATTTCGGTCAGACCTTGTGGTTTCGAGATAAACCACATTAGTTTCGTCACAGTTAGTCGATCAAAATGCTAACTTTTGCAAAGACTGTGGTAAAGGTATGTCTCTTAATCTAAAGTATTCGTATTTGCATCTCTTTTAGTTCTGAATAACGATAGGCACATGAGAAGTTCGCGGTCAATAATTGAAGAAATATATTAGCTTTTGACCGTCTAACACAGCAACGGGTTCACGGAGTGCTTATATAATTAGCTCGTAATATATATTATTCTGTAAAACCGTTCATTCGTAAATACTTTGCTACATACGTTTCTTCATTCAGTCATAGCCTATATTAATTTGAAAGTTTGTACAATTAGATCTTTTGTTTTTTTTTTCTCGTTTCTTTTTGTGGCTTACTTGAAAACTGGTTGGTGCATTACAGATTTTGCGGGTCATATCTGCAGGATGCACCAAAAATAGCATACATTATGAA
>OX453276.1:23035848-23533348 GCA_949710005.1 Ricordea florida | reverse complement strand
CAACATCAATGTCATCGTCATCATCATTATCATCATATTATTTTTCCGTTAATATACTTTCTTCATACAAATTTCCGTGTATAAATTGTGCTTTCTCTCTGGATTTCTCTGGGAAATGTCAAGATTTTTGATCACCTCACTCCACAGACCCAGAAACTACTCGCCGATGCCAAGACATTCCAAACTCGAAATGGTTTCAGATTCTGTTGGTCAAAAAACTTTGTTGTCTGTAACGACCGCTAAATGGTCCTTTGTAGTCTAAAATTAATAACGCGTTTTTGTTTGCAATACAAAGAACAATTAAGTCTTTTGTCTTGATTTCATACTCAAAACCACGTACGCACTTTTAGTTTAGTGCAGTCGCTTCCCGCCTTCGTAGTCGATACTAAGAACACAAGAATAAGCAAGCCACAAGAGGCAATCGCAGGACCGATATGTAAGTCAGGAAACTTCTTCTTTTGCTTAGTTTTCCGTAGAATTTAAGTGTTTAGTTTGTCGCCCTTTTCTTTCTTGTAGTCACAGTCATTTGGAAATATGTCGATGTTCTTATCCTTTGCGTTAGCGTAGTATTTCCCGTAAGTGACTTGCTAAGATTAGTTTTCACTCCAAAGGCCTCTTGAAGTATTTTAAGTAGTATAAGTGAATTTCAGTGTTGCGTTACCGGCAAGAAATTGCCGTACGCTAAATTATTCTGCTAGAACAAAGCTTACCCTTAGATAGTCTTTCGTTTATTCTTTATGTTTATCGAATTTTCAGTTTACGGCTTTCAACGATTTACTGCTCGATGTCAAGGGATTAAAGTGAAGAAATGTAATCTACATCTGGGTGGTTAATCGCGAGCCCGTAACGTAGTCCTTTAACTTAAGTTATCGAAACCAAGCCGGCCACGACACCTCTTGAAACTCTTGAGAGTCGCCCGCCGCTACAGTAAAATATCGCCTCATCGTCTCTTTCCAAAGAAGCTATAAGAAGGTTTAAAAATTAAGGACAAGAAATCATGAGTTCAAGTTCGAATAAGGGAAACACAAAGATTAGCGAATTGGCCCAACCGCACGCCGAAGGACACGAAATCCCCGAAAAATTCCAAGAATTCGAAGGTGCGACATCCGCAAAGGTGGACGGCGAGGTTAAAGAAAAACGCCAAAGAAAATTAACTGAAAAGGGGAAACAGTATAAAAAGGAGATCCTTGAATCCGACCTGAAAGCAGCTAGCACTAGGATACGACAATATATCGAGAAAATAAGAAAATTGATCAGCTCAAACGAAGTTTCATCTGAGATTTTACAACTCGAAAGAGACGGTCTAGATCAAAGAAAGGAAGAATTCAATGATGCTCATCATGCACTTTATAATTTTCTTGACAATGAAGACGAAAAAGAGGCCCTATACCGATGGTTTGATATTCAAGACAGAGAGTGCATGGACTGCCGGATCAAATTAGCCGAACGAATTCAAGCCACAGAAAGGGCAAAGGCAAAGTCTGTTTCTTCAGGCACCTCTAAAACCTCTAAAACCTCACGTAGAACCGGTTCATTTAGATCTTCAGCGGACTCAGTTCTTTCCAGAAGAGTCGAAGCAGCGACAAGAAAGGCGAAGCTAGAAGTCGAAATGAAATTCTTAGAACAGGAACTAGAGCTTAGGAGGCTCCAATTAATGAAGGACATTTCATTAGCGAACGCCGAAGAAGAAGCCATAAAAGGAATTTTAGAAGAAGGCAAGGGCAACTCAATTAGTGACCGGAAATTAATTAGTGAAATTGAAGGGAAGGAAAGTAAAAAAGATGTTGTAAAGGGATGCCAACTTAACCCCTCGACGCCGCCATTCATTCCCCAAGGCGCACCAAATCCGAGTACATTCGTCACGCAAGAATCTCAGCAAGTCATGCACAGTTTCTTCGATCAAAAAGACGAACGCAGTTCGACCGAGACGAGCGCCATTAAAGATTTGATCAAACTACAAGAAAAACAAACAGAGCTAAGCGCCCTAATAGCGAACCAACAAAGAATTAGTTCCTTACCCGCACAAGAACCGCAAATTTTCAGCGGAAACATTTTGGATTATCCTGCCTTCATACAAGCATTTGAAGCAATCATCGAGAGTAGAGTAGACTCGAATAAGGACAGACTTTTCTTTCTTAACAAGTACACTGCTGGAAGGGCAAACGAAGCCGTTAAGGGTTTCGTGACGCTGAACACCGATGACGGATACATCGAAGCAAAGAAGTTACTAACAGAAAGGTTTGGCAATCCTTATAAAGTCGCCGAGAGGTACAAATCTCAGCTACGAGAATGGCCTAGGGTTCGAGACGGGGATAGTACAGGAATACAAGACCTCTCCGACTTTCTAATTCGCTGCAAGGAGGTCATGAAGTCTATGAGATACATGGACGAGCTCAATTCGACAGAAACACTCATACAAATCAGTGCAAAACTACCATCATACTCTGGCGTGAAATGGTGCCGACATGCGCGCGAGCTAAGAGCCAAAACCAAGAGCGCGGTTACTTTCAGTGACCTTGTCGAGTTTGTGAAAGAAGAGGCTGAATTAGCAACAGATCCCGTTTTCTCCCCAAACAGTCTAAAGCGAGAGCGAAACAAAGACTCAAATAGAGACAGTACCTCAACGTCCTTTAAGAACCGCACAAGGCGTCCACCCTCGGCCAATAGCCTCTTAACTTCAGTTGGAGACACCAGTCAAAAATCAGCTCGATCATCAATGCGTTGTCTGTTGTGCCAAGGAAACCACAGTTTAGAAGAATGTGTTGAGTACTCAAAGAGGACTGTCCAAGAACGAGTGGCCTTCTTAAGATCGAAGGGCGTGTGCTTTGGTTGCCTTGAGAAGGGCCATTTATCAAAGTCCTGTGGGGCGAGGCTCAAATGTAAGAAATGCGCGAAACTTCATCCCACGTCCCTCCATGAAGATCCAAAGAACAAGAAAGAACCCTCGAAGGAAAGCGATGCCGTCAATGAGTCCGGAATTCATGCAGTCAGCAATTGCGCAAGTTCCTCGGACATCACTGTCGTCAACTCCATGATATTACCTGTGTGGCTTCACCATAAGGATCGCCCACAATCCGAAGTATTGGTGTACGCTCTCTTAGATAATGCCAGCGACGCAACTTTCATTAAGACATCGACACTCAAGGATCTTGGTGTTGAGGGACCCGAGCTTAAGTTACAGTTATACACCATGCATGGAAGGGCAGAGATACCTGTACAGAAGGTAGATGGCTTGGTAGTTGAGCGTTTCGACAAGAAGTTGAAGATAGAGCTCCCTAAGGTATATTCACGCGACAGCATCCCGTCAAGACGAAACCAGATCCCACGCCCAGAGACAGCGAACAAATGGCCACACCTTCAAAGAATAGAGAACAAGATCCCTCCCTACCAAGAAAAACTAGAAGTCGGCATTCTAATTGGATGCAACTGTCCCCGAGCTATCAAACCACGTGAGGTGATAACTGGAAAGGCAGATGATCCATATGCCATTAAGACACTTCTCGGATGGGGGATCATCGGTCCAGTAACCCCAGTCAAAGAGCTGCTGAGTGAAATTGAAAATGGGGAGACAATTTGCCACAGAATCGTCACTCAAGAAATTGGAGGCACCAAACGTTTCGATAGCAAGTTCGTAATTAATGCCCAAACGAAAGAAATCATTAACCCCTATCATCTTAAAGAAATGTTCGAGCTTGATTTCTCGGAAAGAAGCACTGGGGACCACGCGCTTTCTCAAGAAGAGAGAAAGTTTCTCGCAAGAGTGACAGAAAATATACGCCATCTGGAAGATGGACATTATGAAATGCCCCTACCATTGAAGGACCCCAACACCAAGCTTCCAAACAATCGAGAGATGGCTCTACACCGCTTAAAACATCTTAAGAGAAGATTTATAGCTGATGAAAGGTACCGAAATGATTACGGAAGCTTTATGGACATGGTCATTCAAAACGGCTATGCCGAACTAGTTCCAACTGAGAGCAAGAAAGGAAATGAAAATAGTCAGCAAGTATGGTATATTCCACATCACGGGGTATACCACCCTAAAAAACCAAACAAGATCCGAGTGGTGTTTGACTGCTCTGCCGAGTTCAAAGGCGAATCGTTGAACAAACAGCTTCTACAAGGACCCGATATGACGAACAACTTGACAGGAGTTCTATGTAGATTTCGCAAGGAAGCCGTGGCGTTTATCTGCGACATAGAAGGAATGTTCCATCAAGTAAAGGTCAGTGAAGAGAATAGAGATTTGTTGCGCTTTCTCTGGTGGGAGAATGGCGACATTTATAGCGTACCAAAGGAATATCGAATGACCGTGCACTTGTTCGGAGCCACGTCTTCTCCAGGCTGCTCCAACTTCGCCCTGAAGTCTACCGCGAATGATAACGAAGAAATGATTGGTTCCGCAGCAGCTAACTTCCTTCGAGAGGACTTCTACGTCGACGATGGACTTAAGTCAGTGCCAACGGTGAAAGAAGCTGTGAAACTTATCAAAGACGCGAAGGAGATGTGCAAGAGAGGAGGTTTTAATTTGCACAAGTTTATCTCCAACAGTAAAGAAGTCATTCACAGCATACCGATCAAGGACAGAGCGGAAGACATCAAGAATCTAGACCTAGATCAAGATATTCTTCCCGTAGAACGTGCACTCGGGATTCAGTGGTATATTGAGAATGACTCCTTTAACTTTCGCATCACGTTAAAAGACAAACCATGCACAAGAAGAGGGATATTATCAACGGTGAGCTCCATTTTCGACCCACTCGGCTTTGTGGCACCTCTTCTATTGGAAGGCAAGAAGATATTACAAGAGTTGTGTAAGGAAGATACTGGATGGGACGACCCTATCCCAGATTTAGCAAAGGCAAAATGGGAGAAATGGAGGTCAGAACTATATCTTCTGCAAGAATTTTCCGTTCCAAGGTGCTACAAACCTAAGAATTTTGGTCACGTGACTCAAACAGAATTACATCACTTCTCGGACGCAAGCAACAAAGGGTATGGTCAGTGCTCCTACCTGCGGCTCATCAATAGTCAAGGCCAGATTCACTGCTCGTTCGTTCTTGGAAAATCAAGAGTCACGCCACTGAAAGCAGTGACTATTCCAAGACTCGAACTAACAGCCGCTGTCACCTCCGCAAGAGTCAGTGACCAACTAAGAAGGGAACTACCACTAGAAAATGTGGAAGAAACCTTCTGGGCAGACAGCAAGGTGATACTAGGCTACATAGCCAACGAGTCCAAAAGGTTCCACGTGTACGTAGCTAATCGTGTCCAGGAAATCCAAGAGAAATCCTCTCCAAAGCAGTGGAGGTACGTCGAAACAGAATTGAACCCAGCAGACGATGCATCACGTGGTCTCCATGCCAGAAATATCCAGAAATCTAGGTGGATACTTGGACCTGAGTTCTTATGGAAAAGTGAAGACCAGTGGCCTGATTCCATGAAGACAAAACAGATGATTGCCGAAGAACCATCCGAACAAGATCCTGAAGTAAGAAGGGTGGTCGCCATGGCAACAACGGCCTTTGTTCCACGAGAAGATCTTGTGGACCGCATCAAATACTTCTCTGACTGGTTTCGTGCGAAGAAATCTGTTGCACTCTGCATTCTCTACATCCAGAAATTGAAACGTCGATTGGAAGAAAGGAAAGAGCGTATATGTGACAAACGCTCACTGCATCTCATAAAGGGAGATAAAGATGCAGATCACCCTCGTGTAACAGTGAAAGAACTACAGCACGCTGCAACAGTTATAATCAAGGCCATTCAAGCCACCACATTTAAAAGGGACTTAGAATCACTGCTGAAGAACCAACACTTACAAGATACCAAAGGATCATCAAATAAAGGAAATGCGACCTTGCTGCAGAGACTTGACCCGTTTTTGGACCAAGACGGCGTACTACGCGTGGGTGGCCGTATACGACGAGCAAACATGGAAGAGGACATCAAGTTTCCTATCTTACTACCAAGGGATACCCACATCACAAAGTTACTGGTACAGCACTTTCATGAGAAATGCAAGCATCAAGGAAGAACAACGACGCTTAATGAAATAAGATCAAATGGTTACTGGATCATTGGCGGAACCTCTTCAGTATCGCGTTACATCTTAAGGTGCGTGACATGTCGGAGGCTTCGAGGCCCTACTCAATCACAGAAGATGTCTGACCTGCCGGAAGACAGACTCCACCAAGCGCCACCATTCACTTATTGCGCCGTGGACTATTTCGGGCCTTGGATTATTAAAGACAAGCGAAAGGAGTTGAAACGATATGGTGTCCTATTCACATGTATGGCATCAAGGGCCATACATCTAGAGATCGCTCACAGTCTCGAGACAGATTCATTTATTAATGCTCTTCGCCGCTTCATCTGTCGTCGAGGTCCCATTCGACAGATGAGAAGTGACCAAGGCACTAACTTCGTGGGTGCGAAGAAGGAACTTGAAGAAGCCCTCGGTGAACTGGACCATGACAAGATTGGAAGAGAGCTTCTCCGAAACAATTGTGATTGGTTCAGTTTTAAGATGAATGTTCCCTCCGCCAGCCACATGGGAGGTGTTTGGGAACGCCAGATTCGAAGTGTCCGTAATGTACTGTCAGTATTACTGGACAACAATGGAACGCAACTAGATGATGAATCGCTCAGCACCTTTATGTGTGAGGCAGAAGCCGTCATCAACAGTAGACCCCTCACAGTGGATGGCCTACGGGACCCAGACTCGTTAAGCCCCCTCACGCCAAACCATTTGCTGACGATGAAGTCGAAGATCGTGCTTCCGCCCCCAGGAAAGTTTCAGGATACCGATAAGTACTCCAAAAGACGTTGGAGACGTGTTCAGCATCTTGCGAATCAGTTCTGGTGTCGTTGGAGGAAGGAATTCTTGCAGTCCCTTCAACTACGTCAAAAATGGCTGAAGCCGCAGCGAGATCTTAGAAGTGACGACATCGTCTTGATTAAAGATGATTGCATCGCTCGCAATCACTGGGAGTTGGCCCGCGTTGTGGAGACCAATCAAAGTAAGGATGGCCGCGTGCGCACTGTGCAGCTCATCCTTGCAGATCCGCACATCGATTCAAGGGGAGTACGTACCAAAGCAGTTAGGCGGCTTGAGAGGCCAATACACAAGCTGGTTTTCCTGATGTCAGGAAGCGAAGCTGAGGAGCAACAACCGGGGTGTATCCCCGCCAAGGAGCCATGAACTTTGTAGCTAAGTTTATCACTAATTACTGATTTAGTTAAGAATAGTGAAATTGGACAATTTCAGGGGAGCCATGTAACGACCGCTAAATGGTCCTTTGTAGTCTAAAATTAATAACGCGTTTTTGTTTGCAATACAAAGAACAATTAAGTCTTTTGTCTTGATTTCATACTCAAAACCACGTACGCACTTTTAGTTTAGTGCAGTCGCTTCCCGCCTTCGTAGTCGATACTAAGAACACAAGAATAAGCAAGCCACAAGAGGCAATCGCAGGACCGATATGTAAGTCAGGAAACTTCTTCTTTTGCTTAGTTTTCCGTAGAATTTAAGTGTTTAGTTTGTCGCCCTTTTCTTTCTTGTAGTCACAGTCATTTGGAAATATGTCGATGTTCTTATCCTTTGCGTTAGCGTAGTATTTCCCGTAAGTGACTTGCTAAGATTAGTTTTCACTCCAAAGGCCTCTTGAAGTATTTTAAGTAGTATAAGTGAATTTCAGTGTTGCGTTACCGGCAAGAAATTGCCGTACGCTAAATTATTCTGCTAGAACAAAGCTTACCCTTAGATAGTCTTTCGTTTATTCTTTATGTTTATCGAATTTTCAGTTTACGGCTTTCAACGATTTACTGCTCGATGTCAAGGGATTAAAGTGAAGAAATGTAATCTACATCTGGGTGGTTAATCGCGAGCCCGTAACGTAGTCCTTTAACTTAAGTTATCGAAACCAAGCCGGCCACGACACCTCTTGAAACTCTTGAGAGTCGCCCGCCGCTACATTGTCTATCTCCGAAACTCTGAGGATTCTCGTCCTATCCGGCTCAAAAGCCAGGAAGACCTTGAACGATTTGCACGCCAAGAAGACTTGCCTATGAGCTAAGTAGCATACTTGTGAAATGATTCTCTTATTATCTTTTCTTATCCCTGACCTTAGTAACTAAAATTAATGAATGAGAAGAAGACTCTCCAATCTATTCTTCCTTTTAATAATTTAGACTCCAATTCTTTCAACATAGCACTTTACTAAATGTCTCATGGCACTTTAAATTATCACAATGATCGCATTGAATCGCTCTTATATAATCCTATACACAAGCTTGGATTATTTGATCCACTCTCAAATAATATTAATCCCGACTCAAACTTCCTTACTCGTCTACCGACTAGTAAATATATGGTGGAGGAAGATATTAATGATCAGGTTAGTTCTTTTAATGAGAACTCGATCTTTTCTATTCGGCATTTAAATGCCCGCAGTTTGTTGAAAAATCTTCATGAACTAAGTCTTATACCCAAAAATCTCAAAAAGACATTCTCTGTTCTCGGCGTGTCAGAAACGTGGCTTACCGAATCCAATTCAGAGCTTGTGAATATCGCAGGATACAATTTTGTCTCCAGCCATCGTAAAACAAAAACGCGCTGCGAAGTTAGCATTTATCTACAAAGCGATATTGAATACAAAATTATCAAAGAATGCAAATTTTCTGACTCCGAGGTAATTGAATCAATTTTGTCGAAATCATTGTTCCTCAAGGGAAAAACATTTTGTTTACAGACCGCCAAATCAAAACACTACTCTGTTTCTAGAGTAATTCAATGACATTCTTTTAATAAACAATTAACACAGTTATGTGATGAGAGATTTTAATTTAGACCTTCTTCAGTATAATCACCACATACCAACACAGGAATTAATTGACAGTTTGTGTATGTTCTCAGATGCAGATGTGCTGTTAGAAAAACCAGTGTTTTCCTCATCTGATCAAATGCCTGGGCCATCTGCTGTCGACCTTGCCACCAATGATTCTGAAGACACTCAAATAAAGAATGATGAACAAGTTGCAAGGTCATTACAGGAAGCATTCAACAGAGACTTTCACAGGGAAACCAGCCATTTGCTTGGATCTGTTGATTGTTCAACTATAGATGATCAGGCTGGCATACTTAAAGTGCTAGAAGAGAGGGTGATAAGGGAAAAAGAGTCCTTGTTCCTTGTAGTAAGAAGAGGTGCGCCATTACAGAGAGTTCTTAACCTCTGGCGTAGAGAATCCCACAAAATTTCTCCGGAACATGAACTTAGAATCAAGTTCCTTGGAGAGCAAGGAATTGATTCCGGTGCTTTGGCTAAGGAATTCCTCACCTTGACAATTGCAGATATTGGAAAAAAGTTCTTTCCCAATGGCAGCCCTGTACACTCCACAAATGACGTCCAAAATGAAAATTTTAGAGCATGTGGAGAAATAGCAGCAACAAGCTTAGCCTAAGGCGGGCCACCACCATGCTTTTTAGCAGAATGTGTCTATAATACTTTGGTTCTGGAAAGTGACATTGACTTCACAAATGTCAGTCCTGAACAACACACGACTTCAACTGAACAAGAACTACTGCACCACATACAAAGCAATGTCATGGATTATCAAGATACCATTATTGAACATGGGTACACAGGGGTGATCGATAACGAACACTTGCACTCCATAACTGCCTCAATTGTTGTCAGTATGCTGAGCAGGAGGACCCTTTGCCTCAAGGAATTCAAAAAGGAGTTGCAACTTTATGGGTTGTCAGATCTTATTTCCAGATATTCACAAGTTACTCAAGGTCTATTTGTTATGGGACAGCAGCAGAAGGTGGTTGCTAACTACCTCGTCTCTTTGATGGCACCTGAATTCTGTCCAGAAGGGTCCTCACGACGACTGAAAGAAGAGGAAGTTATGGAAAATTTTCAAGACTTTCTAATCAGCCTTGAGGATGAGGTTATAACAGGCTATACAGAAGCTATAGCCTATAATACGGATGATGATTATCCAGACCAATGCACCAATAATGATCAGGAGATTGAAACCTTTAGCATCCAAGACCTGACACCAGCAGGAGTACTTGGTTGGAGGACGGGACAGAAACATAGGGAGATTGGGAAAACAGACCTTGCAATCACTGTCAAGTTTGACCATGAATGTCTGAGGCGCAACCCAGAACACAGGCTGTGCTTCCCTTATGTGGGGGCCTGTGGACAAACAATCACTTTTCCCGTTTGCCACATGGCAGGTTTCGATAAATTTAAAGAAGTCTTCCTATAAGCTTTCTGTAAAGGCCAAACATTTACTATGCGCTTAAGGTTAGCTGAAAATAACCCTTCAAGTCTTACTGTTTAAAGTTATGACCATGAGCAGTTGTGGTTGTTTATGACTATGAACTATTCATCAGATTACATTAATAAGGACTCCCTTGATGTTAAAAAGTTTATGATTAACTAATAATCATATTAAGTAACTTCTGTTTTAAGGCTATGGAAAACCACTTCAGTGTTCCAGTTTTCTATTCACTTGTCTTTCTTTTTCTAGTCTGTGAAACACTAAGTTACTGTACATGTTTACATGCATGATTAATAAGTAACATCCCGATGAATGTGAACTGTTAACCAGATGAGATTAAAAAGGACTTCCTTGCTCTTAAAATATTTATGATCTGTTAATACTCATGTTGTACAGGTTATGAAAAACTGCCTTAGTGTTCCTGTTTTTTTTACTGCCATTCATTTGTTATTATTATAAAGGAAATAAAGTGAGATGTAAAGAATCGACCGTGAAGAGGACAGAAAAAATCTGAGCCCCAGATGGGATTCGAACCCACGCCCACCGTGTTCTAGATCAGATGCTCTAACGCATTCACACTGCGCTCAGTGATTAGAGCATCCGATCTAGAACACAGAAAGTCGTGGGTTCGAATCCCATCTGGGGCTCAGAATTTTCTGTGTCCTCTTATGGTTGATTTTTTATATCTCTCTTTATTTCCTGTATAATACTAATACCAGTGGCATAGGTTGGTTGGTTGGACATTCATTTGTTGTTGTTCTATTTCTAGTCTTGGAAGCACTAGGTTACATGACTGTATTCATATGGATGATTTTGCAATTTCCTATATGATTAGTCTTGGAAGCACTAGGTTACATGGCTGTATTCATATGGATGATTTTGCAATTTCCTTATGATTGTAAAGTGATTAATTTACAATGAATAACAAAGAATTGTTTGTAACTGAAGATTTTATAAGAACTGCATAACAATAATTATGTTGCAATAAAAATTTCATATTATTGCCATGTATTTTATATTGATTGTAGTTTGTTTTATAAGGCCTTTGTCAATAGCATGGTGAGTACCATACTGCACATGTATGAATTCCCTTGAAATTATTTCCTTTGGCTTTTTCATTACTTGAGGGATGGGTTATAAGACTATGCAAACTAAAAAGCTGGAAAGGTGCTGTAATTTGTTATGATATTACCACAACCGCGCACAATGTTTATTTGTTTTACCATCACATGCTATGGCGGAAACATTTCTATTGATACAGTTTTAAAACACATCTTAAAATCTATTGTGGTTTGTGCATGGTCTAATGAAAAAAAAACATCAACAAAAACATAAGAAATATATTTTGGGCTACATACCCATCACCCTTTTTTAAACCAATATTGACCATGTCACCAACAAGCAGAGAAGGGGCTAGTTAAAAATCCACCTGCACATTTGATCATACAACAAAGTAAAATGTGAACTGAGAACTTGTACTGGTGGTATAACTTAAATTGTAAGTCTGTCTCCAACTAATATGTGCTGCTTCAAAGGCCACAGGACACGAAATTGGGATGACATCTCCTGAGGAATGTGAAGAGAGGGGGGGGGGGAGTTTCAAGAAGTGAAGCTTTCGATAATCCTCACATTATTAACAAAATGATCAATGCCATTGTTTCCATCATCGGAAATGGGATCCACATTGCGCTCTAATTCTTGAAGTTGCTGTTCAGAAAGCTGGAGGTGTGATTCTGGCACAACGACATTATTGTTTGTTTCAATGTCAGAGATAAGGCCATCATTGTCAATACCCTATGTCTGCCAATTTATGATGCTGGATTCATCTGGAGCAGAAAGCATTGCACTGTACCACAGTACCAAAGGTGATTGATGACCTGCTGTCCTGATCCCTTGATGATTCCACTGCTTTGTGAATTCTTCTAGAGATGCATTGATCCTCGGTAAGTATACGTATTGCAGAGCCAACAGGTTCAGTTCATCAAGTGAATCCAAGGTAGCAGTGTTCTCAAGGAACTGGAATAAATCCTTGTAAAGTGCAGAGCTAACTCTGTTAACTTCTGCCCACAACCTCTCAATGCGTTGGTTATGCACACTGCGACCAGCAATAAAACTGCCTCTATCTGACCCCCTGTTTGTAATCATGTATGTTGCCACATCAACGTTTTCCATCCCCTGATCACCTCGAACCCTGTAAGGGAGACCAAACGCTTGTACTCCCTGCTCAAAATACTGGAGAACGGTATTTGCTTTGTTATTTCTGCAGAGACACAATGGCTCTACTGTATCCATCAATGTACCCATGGATAAAAATCTCCATGAAATAAGTTTATGGTTTGAGTCAATGTGCCAGAAATTATTTGGACCAGACACGTTGTAAGTCCTTCGACAGATTGCGTATGTTCTCCTCACAGCTCTCCCAATACCATCTATCCGTTTCAAATTTTCTCTGATTCTGGACCTTTGAACATTTATTCCCCTCCCTTTCAGACTGCCTCTAACATAGGATTCCCCACTATTCTTGGTTTTCACTTGGTTGGGCATGGCAACGGTTGCTATCCGCCATCTTTGTGCCCCTCGAGTGTAAACAATCTAGAAGCGAAGAGACGTGAATGCGATAGTTCGAGATGGTCCACTGTATTGTAGTTGGTTGTGGTAGCAAAAGCGGCAAGCATAAGATAAATTTCAGTAAAATACCGAAGATTGTGACAAATCAAGGCGAGGAATGGGAAGAATTAACGAGGGAGAGAAGAAATCCATGGATTTCTGCGGTGAGTCGAGGTGACACCGAAGCGAAGAACATCTTTGAAAGCGAGCGTGTTTGTGGTTGTCATTTCGTTTCAGGGAAGCCTGCAGCTCCCTGGGACAAGCACAATATTGACTGGGTTCCCACTCTGAACCTCGGTAAAAGAGAATACAAGGAATCCGAACGGAAAGAACAACAACAGAAGAATGCAGGGGAAAGAGCTGAAAGAGCAAAAGAACGCCGGAAGCGAAACATTGCGCAGCAAGAAGCCGAAGTTGCTGAGAAAAAAAAGCATCTCAATCAAAGCGGCGATCGTGTAGTAAATATTCCCTTCTCCGAAGCGAGCACGAGTACAGAAGCTGAAAATGCAGAAGCTATGGCAATGGAGCAAGAGGAGCCCTCATGTAGTGGTGTTACGAGCGAAGAAACGATGGAGCAAGAGGAGCACTCGTGTAGTGGTGCTACGAGCGAAGAAACGATGGAGCAAAAGGAGCCCTTGTGTAGTGGTACTACCGCTGTCGAGCCTTCAAAAGACGCCGAAACACAAACTGAAGAGTTCGAATACATGTTTTACAAGCCAACTTACCAAGCACCGGACAGACAATATTTTAAATCTGATGACAAAGTTCGATTTTACACAGGATTGCCATCCTATCAGGTTCTTTTGGCAACCCTAAAGCATGTGGCGCCGCACGTGAGTCGTCGGACTCAGACCCTGAATCCTTTTCAGGAATTTGTGATGGTTTTAATGAAACTCCGTCTCAATGTGCCATTTCAGGATCTGGCTTATCGATTCATGGTATCAGTGCCAACTGTTTCACGGATCTTCTGGTCATGGATCAATGCCATGGACAACAGATTAAGTGCACTCATTCACTGGCCAGAGAGGGAAAATCTTTGGAAAACAATGTCAATGTGTTTCAAATATGCGTTTGGCAACAAGGTAACAGTGATAATTGACTGTTTTGAGGTTTTTATTGAAAAACCAACAAATTTAATGGCAAGAGCACAGACATTTAGCTCATACAAGTATCACAACACCATCAAAATATTAATAGGTATCACTCCTCAAGGGACTGTTTCTTTTGTATCGGAAGCATGGGGAGGACGAACCTCTGACAAGTTTCTTACAGAAAACTGTGGATTTCTTGAGAAACTGTTACCTGGGGACATGGTCATGGCAGACAGGGGCTTCACTGTCAATGAGAGTGTGGGATTGAAACAGGCAAAACTGGTCATTCCAGCGTTCACCAAGGGGAGGTCCCAGCTGGATCCGGTAGATGTTGAGAAGACAAGAGGAATCGCCAGTGTGCGCATACATGTAGAAAGCGTCATTGGACTGTTGCTATGAAAATATACAATTTTAGAGGGAACCCTTCCCACAGACTTCCTAAGGGGCAACCCTAATGGATTACCTGAGGCACAGGTTCCGATCATAGACCGCATACTAAGGGTTTGCTCTGCACTTGTAAATTTGTGCCCCTCCATAGTTCCGTTTGACTAGTCATGGGGTAGTTAAAGTTAATTACTGTATGCACAGTAGCCAAAGCAGAGTCTGCTCTTTGACCATACATTGAATGTCAACATTTGTTTTTACTTAAGAGTGCTTTGAAATCATGTCTTGTAATGTTATTGTAAAAAAAAAAAATTCCTTAAATCCATGGGTCTTTTCCCTGTAATTGGTTTTGTACAGTTTGTGTGCTAATCTTAACAGATCTCAATTTATGATAATGAAAGCATAATCTAAAGCTTAAAGTGCATTTTATAAACATTTTCTTGTTAAAATAAATATCTGCACCTGTTCAAATAACATTGAACTTTTGTAGTATCATAGCCAATTTTTGACATTTTAGAGGCTGTGGAAGTCAGAGGGGCTATGGGTCTATTCTTGAAATGAGATCTCAAACTGATGTGCATTGCAGTAAGCCTTTGCTAACATGCATGCATGGATATATCTTTCACTACAAGTGAAGAGGTGTATGGAAATTAGGCCTTAAGTTACACATGATGGTATGACGCACCTTGCTTTTGTTTCACAAACACAAGGGAATTAGAACGAGAAATGCAGTTGTTTTTCCCCATGTCACTTAGGGTTTTTTTTTTAATACACCCCTTCAATTTTTGGTTGCACACAATAAGACAATTTACTCATGTTTACCTTTGAATAAAAACTGGCATTTAAAAAACTGGAAACATGTTCAATTTTTTATCTTTGAGACAAGCTGCTAGATGTAGACGCATTCTTCGAATATCAAAGGTTGCATGCATAGGTTCTGTCCCTAAAGCTAAAGAGACAGCGAAGGCAATGGCAAAAACACCACAGTCACTATCATTGGTCTGCTGTTGCACTGGAACAAATTCAAGTGAAACCAAATTTCCACCTAACAGGTCATTGGTCTGGTCCTCTATTTCCTGACTAATGACATCATGGAATAAGCTGTCATACAGGTGTACTTTCCCGGTCAAACATCCTATGTTACTGATACAGACCCAGTGATTACTGCCTGTATGAAGGATCTGGACAAATTCCCCTGAAACAACGTCAAAGTTCCGTACACGTCCAAGGGTTGGGCGTTGCAGGCCCTCAAGTAATGGATTGATGTCTTGAATAAGCACCTGTGCTGCTTGTACAATGTCACCATTAAGCCACCCGGATGAATCATTAACTATATCATAGTCTGACTCTTGTAGCTTTGCTAGGGGACCATATTTGTCAACAGTGCCTGTAGTTTCCTTAGTGATTTCAATTTCATCATCACTGTCACTGCTTGAATCACTTAAAACACAAGAATCTGTTGAAGCTGGGGATGAACAAGTAGCAGAAGAAGTAGAAGCGGTAGGTTTAACAGCCCTCTGTTTTTTCCTGCAAGCCTCGCACTGCCAGGTTGTCTTAGCATTGTTTGGCATCCTTTTCAGCCCCAAACAACTCAAATGAAAATAGTGCCCATTCCTGCAGCTTGTTCCATGACACTCGAGTAATCTATCATTTGCAGTTGCACTTACGTTGCAAATACAAATGCTGCTACATTGCATGGCAGCCTGGTTCACTGCAGGTGGCTCTTTGCTCTTTTTGGCTTTTTTTCTTTGCTTGAACTGTGGCAATCTACTGCAGTATGGGCAGTACCATGTCTTCAACAATGGCACCTCACCGAGTGACAGACATGTTGTGTGGAATTTACCATAAGGGCAGTCCACATTACTGCACAAGATGACATGATCACTGGGCTGGCCTCTGCAAAAGCAAATGCCACTGTCACTGGCAACACTTAGAGGTGTATCACATTTCCTTGTGAACCATCTCCCTAAGATCTCAGGCAGAATGCAAATTCTCCAAAAAGCTTCAAGTTTCTTTAAAACTGTATCTAAGTGGAAAGGGTCAGGGTAAATTCTGTCTGTCATTAAGTGTGCATTTAAATCGGAGTCAATTCCACAAACAACAAAGTCACAATGCATTCTTTCTGGCAAGGTAAACAACTGCTGCTGAACCTGGAAGTAATAGTTGTGTTCTCTTTTCAGCTTGAAAAAATCATTGACCTTTTCCAAACAAGAGCTCTTTTCTTCCACATACTTTTCAATATCACCATTCTGGATGCAAATGGGACATTTCACTTCACCACATCCCAACCCGCAACAATCGCATGATGTTAAAAAGTCTGGCGTGGCATGGAGGAATGGGTGCTTCTTATTAATGAACAACCCACACCGTGTGAGTTGAAAGTTGATGTGGCTCTTTTTCATATGAGCTTCATATGCCCTTATGGCATAATCTTCATATTTTTGGCCATGTTTGATTGCTGTAGTGTTCACTTTGTAGAGGTGCGGATAACAAATTGATTTAATTAATGACTGTGAAGGTTGAGCAACATCACTGCGATAAACTGCACCACTAACTGAAGCCCCAATTCGACCTGCTCGATGCCTAAAAACTCCTGGGCCCTTAGCTTGGTCACGCGTGTCTTGTTTAACTATTTTGATGTCTTCGTCTGACACGTTGATCTTGACATCCTTGCACTTCTCCAGCAGTTCTGGATAATCAAGATCTAAATTGCTGGGCTCATAAAGATCTGAAAAAACAGCCACGTTTCGGCTTTTTGCTACAAACTGCTCGGCATACGGATCGATCAAACTGAGAACTGAAGCTTTTGACTCACACTTGTTAAGATCTTCGTAGAAGCTGTCCATTTCCTCTTTAGAAGTCGGATGTGATGAAATGGCAGTACTAGTTGTCGCGTTGCTTTGTTGACTTTCGTGGCAAGTCACCACTGTGTCTAGTGAGTCGATTTGAGTGTCAAGGTTTTCATTGAGCTTTTTTGCGGAGCTAAAATCAATATTCCTTACTCTTTCGTAGGAAACTTCACTCACATAAGTTGGTAAGAGCCACGCACAATTCACTTGCGTGCATGCCATCTTCCCGTTGACACGTGTCCAGCATTCGATATAAAACATGGCGCTGGCAACATGTGAACACGATTCAGCGAGCCCAGCTTTTCATCCCAAACAGTGAGCTGAGAGTATTGTTCCATCGGTAGCGGCTATAATCCATACATTAACCAGAGGATCATTTATACGCTGCGAATGACGAACTTTAGCGACTACAACATACTTGCCGGAAATCACTTTTCCTTGCACCGAAGCCACAAACCCCGACACAACTTGGTTGTACGCTTCCAGGCTTTTGTAATTCTTAAACTGGTCATTCGTATAGAATCTTGTGTGTAGAACAAGGTAGCTGAATAAATCGGACTGTTCGATGGGCGGCAAACATTCAGGACCGAACTGATCGCAAGGGATACTCGCCGGGTCGACACCAACTACGGAAATCTTCTGAAGGTATCGGAGTTTTACGTGGCTTTCCAGGGATGCAGCGTAATCAGAAAGCGCAGGAATCTTTCTGCTAAGCTTTTCGATTTCATTTTGCCCGTTTTCCGGGGCTGAATCCATGCTGAACTCACAGAACAGACCAAAGAACGCGAAAACTACACAGTGCTGGCTTGCTATTATCATAAATTTCACACTCTAAGGGGCACAAATATGGCGGACATCCATATTTGGAAAATCGTGTGACGTCACGTGAAAACCAAGAATATGTTGTTAAATTTAGGGTTTGTTGTATTTGCCTGTCCAATTCCTCGTCAGCGATTTCCCTGAAACTGTTGTCGATTCCGAATTGTACTCTTCGTCTGTAAAGTGTTTGGTCAGAGACTCCTAAGAACGTTGCTATGCTTCGCCAGTTCATTCCAGTCTCACGAAGCTGCTCTATCAGCTCCTTCGTAATGTTACAGGCTGGTCTTCCTCCTGTACTTGCGCAATATGTGACAGACCTCTCGTCCTTTTCACGGCAGCTTGACGTAATCAGAATGTTAGAGAGATGTCTCAATGATACAACTAAGGAATCTACTAACACTCCAAACAAATCTCCCAATGATGAATCACCTGTACAACTTTGTGACAGCGATATAGCGACAAGTACCCTTGTATGTTCATTAAGCCTTCTTTCACAGATTTCTAATCCTACTAGGTCAGAAGCATTATAAACTGTAACAGTTCTGTCGATGGTGTTGCTTAGAGAAGTCAGAAACTGTCTTGCATTGTCCAAGCTTAAGGCCATCCGGTGGGCCATTTTGTTTGATCAACGCAGAACGTAAACCGCTGACCGGTACTTACTCGCTGGCTCGAGAAAAACCTAATCGATAATCTCGAACGGTGATTAAAATTCTCATACATCGATTACTGAAACTCGATAGATGATTTAAAACTCATACCACTTTTGTCATGTTTGGCTTTCATGTTGCTGCATCCCTCTTTTTCGAATGGTGATTTCTTATTCCCGTATGGTGCCTTTTCATTCTCGAATTGTGATTTCTAATTCTCGTATAGTGATTTCCCAATCTCAACATCGATTACTGAAAGTCGATAGATGATTTGAAACTCATATCACTTTTGTCATGTTTGGCTTGCCATATTCTTTGATAACAAAACCCAGACACGCCGGAGAGAAAGGCAACGACCACAATGAAACTGATGATGATTTTATAAATGAATTTTACAGAATTAATGAGACCTGTTTTCCTGTAAAAGTCAACAAAGGTAAGCAAATGAACAAGTTCTACTCTCTATGGCTGAGTCGTGGTCTCTTTAAGTCAATAAACAAGAAAAACAGGCTTTACAAAAAACTCGTTCAATCATCTACCACTTCCTGTGAGCTGAAATACAAAGCCTACAAAAACAAATTGAACCACTTAATACGTATTGCTAAGCGTACATTTTACGACTCCAAACTAGAAGATGCCAAAAATGACCTCAGAACAACATGGAGACTATTAAACGAGATTATAAACAAACGTAAGATTAATCCATCTCCCCCCTCCTCATTCAAATCCGACAGCAAAGTAATCACGGATCCCAAGGTCATCGCTGACAGATTCTGTAAATACTTTACCAGTATTGGTCCCAACCTAGCGAGTGCTATCTCCCCCGTGAATTCGACCACTTTTCGCTCATTTCTTGGTAGTAGATATTACGCTCCCATTATTCTGAAACCTACCGACACTAGTGAATTGGAAAATATCTGTAGCCTGTTTTCACCAAGAAAGGCCCCTGCTTATGACAATATTTCTATGCGAGTGATAAAGCATTCATTTCACTTGATCTCTGCACGTCAGGCAAGCATTATAAATCTTTCTTTATTGAAAGGCATTTTCCCAGATAAACTGAAAATTGGTAAAGTAATTCCCATCTACCTAAAAGAGGATCAGAGACTTAAAAAAATTGTAAATTATAGACCAATTCCTTTAATGACATTAATTCATCATCGCAGGTATGTAAACAACTTAAGCAGCTATAAAATTAAAGCCCGAAAAAAAAAACTCAGGCCTGAATGGTATTCAAACCCATGACCTGTGCGATACCGGAGCAGTGATCTACCAAATGAGCTATCAAGCCAAATGGGAGCTGGCCTTATTGTGAGTTCCAAAGATACCCATGCATGGAAAAGAATGATGCAAAAGAATATATGAAAAACCATATATTTGAACTGCGGAGTAATATGTAATGACATTAATTGATCATCAAAGTTATGTAAACAACTTAAGCAGCTGTAAAATTAAAGCCTGAAAAAATAAAGTCTCAGGCCTGAACGGGATTCGAACCCGTGACCTCTGCGATAGGAAGCAGTGCTCTACCAACTGAGCTATCAAGCCAACCCGAAGCTGGTTATTAGGAGTTTGAAAGATACCCACAGATGGAAAAGAATTATGCAAATGATATATAAAAGGTCATATATTTGAACTGCCTAGTAATATATAATGACATTAACTGATCATCGCAGTTATGTAAAAAACTTAAGCAGCCTTAAAATTAAGGCCTGAAAAAAAAAAATTCAGGCATGAGAGGGATTCAAACCCATGACCTGTAGGATACTGGAGCAGTGCTCTACCAAATGAGCTTTCAAGCCAACTCGGAGCTGGTCTTATTAGGAGTTCCAAAGATACCCATAGATGGAAAAGAATTATGCAAATGAACATATGAAAGACCATACATTTGAACTGAGGTGTAATATGTAATGACATTAATTGATCATCGCAGTTATGTAAACAACTTAAGCAGCTATAAAATTAAAGCCCGAAAAGAAAAAAAAAACTCAGGCCTAAACGGGATTCACATTTATGGCCTCTTCGATACCGGAGCAGTGCTCTACCAACTGAGGTAAAAAGCCAAATGGAAGCTGGTCTTTTTATCAGTTCCAAAGATACCCATAGATGGAAAAGAATGATGCAAATGAATATATGAAAGACCATACATTTGAACTGAGGAGTAATATGTAATGACATTAATTGATCATCGCAGTTATGTAAACAACTTAAGCAGCTTGAAATTAAAGCCCTAAAAAAGGAAAAAAACTAAGGCCTTAACGGGATTGAAAAACAAGAGATGTGCGATACCAGAGCAGTGGTCTACCAAATGAGCTACCAAGCCAAATGGGAGCTTGTCTTATTGTGAGTTCCAAAGATACCCATAGATGGAAAAGAATTAGGCAAATGAATATATGATAGACCATATATTTGAACTGCGGAGTAATATGTAATGACATTAACTGATCATCGCAGTTATGTTAACAACTTAAGCAGCAGTTATGTTAACAACTTAAGCAGCTGTGAAATTAAAGCCCGAAAAAAAAAACCTTAGGCCTGTACGGGATTCGAATCCATGGACTCTGCAATACCGGAGCAGTGCTCTATCAACTGAGCTATCAAGCCAAATGGGAGCTTGTCTTATTGTAAGTCCCAAAGATACCCATAGATGGAAAAGAATGATGCAAATGAATATTTGAAAAACCATATATTTAAACTGCATAGTAATATGTAATGACATTAGCTGATCATCGCAGTTATGTAAACAACTTAAGCAGCTGTGAAATTAAAGCCTGCAAAAAAAAACAAAAAAACCCGGGCCTGAAAGGGATTCAAGCCCACGACCTATGCGATACGGGAGCAGTGCTCTACCAACTGAGCTATCAAGCCAACTGGGAGCTGGTCTTGTTGTGTCTTCGACACATACCCGTAGTTGGAGAAGAATGATGCAAATCAATATATGAAAGACCATATATTTACGTAATGACATTAATTGATCATCGCAGTTATGTACACAACTTCAGCAGCTGTGAAATAAAAGCCCGAACAAAAAAATAAACTCAGGCCCTACGGGATTCGAATCCATGGCGTCTGCGAAAGCGGTGCAGTACTCTACCAACTGAGCTATCGAGGCAACTGGAAGCTAGTCTAGTTGTGGAGAAGAATGATGCAAATGAACATATATAGGCGTTTCTCAGAAAGCGTACCTATAGAAATTTCACCTGACGTGAAAAATCAAAGGGGTTTAAGCTTTAGCATTTCAGACCAATTACCTTAACGAGACATAAGCCAAAGCCTATTAGGCCCCCCTACTCCCCCACATCCCTGTCCTCCCCCCTTACAGCCTTCCTACTATATCCCCTGCCGACCCCACACCACCCCCCTGCAACGTCGCTAACTCTCTCTAGGGTTTACATGCAAAATAACGTACCTTATACACGCTCTGATTACACACTGAAACCACTGAGATGTGAAATCAAATGAAATAACAGAAATGTTTACCCTTAAAACCAAAATTCCCTAACCCTACCCACGACAAAACAAGAGAACCAGTCCGATAAAGACAACATGGCAAGGTAGAACGGGGTATGAGCAATTCGTTGTCATTATGACAACCCTTCTCCTTGATCAAACGAAAACGCCTGCTAGGCCCAATTACGGGCATCGCCTGAATTCAAGCATAAAAAATACCTTTAATTTTGCAGGTACGTTCTTTGAGAAACACCTAGTTAATAGCTAAAAATGACACTAACCTGAGCAGACTAACTAATCCTTTGTTTTAACAAACAGGAAAACGTTCTTCGACTATTTTTAACCGTGAAAACAACAAGAATTTAGATTTTAGGATTTTGCAAAGACCGAAGTAATCTTGCAAAAACGATTTGTCTGAGGTCTTCATAATACTACAAATCTGCAAAGTTTCAGAATTGGAAAGATTCTGTAAGCCGAGATATGATGACCTTCAGTACTGTCTGAGCAGTATGTTATAGAATCAGCTGCCTTAAGCAAATATCTTGACGGCCAAAATACAATACGTTTGCGAATTACAATCAATTTGATTTTTTACGTAGATGCTGCCCTATCGCAATACTACAAATCTTCGAAGTTTCAGAATTGCAAAGATTTTGCAAGCCGAGATATGATAGAATAACTTTCATTTTAAGGGTTGTAGGCAATTGTATGAAGCGCGCATGCGTAGATACAAAGAGTTCTTTCCTTAAGTCACATTGAAATCTAATCAATGCAATAAAAATTTCATACGTTATCTAAACCTGAGTCTATATCCTACTATTAAATATAGATAAAACATTCAAAATGATTCGATAACTTACCCGCCTAGATGACGGTCCTCCTGGCAATACAATCTCTTATATGTTGTTTTGACAAAAATCTGTAAGGCTGAGCTTCCTTGCAACCATCTCTTGGTATTGTATCTTGTCTTCAAAAATGACTGCAATCACAACATAAAATGGATTTTAAATTATATTTTAAATGCTACAAGATGGTATCAATTGCATGTTCATCAATAATCTGTGTAATGAGGACTGACTTAATAAACGTGAGTACTGTCTGAGCAGTATGCTATAGAATCAGCTACCTAAAGCAAATATCTTGACAGCCAAAATACAATACGATTGCGAATTAGAATCACTTTGATTTTTCACGTAGATGTTGAACTGTCGTAATACTTCAAATCTGCAAAGTTTCAGAATTGCAAAGATTCTACAATGATAGAATAACTTTATGTTAAGAGTTATAGGCAATTGTATGACTTTCGAGATGAGGCCGAATGATGAGTTCACCAGCCCGTCCGCGATCTTCCTCCCCGAGACGACTTGGTACCTCTGGTAGAATTTCTCGACATCCTTGTCCGACAGTTTGCGAATGGCCGCGTGATCCATCTTCATCCCCAAGTCCTCTTTTGTCGACCCCAAGCACGCGAGAATGGCCGGGGATTCCCTCTTGTCCTCCAGATCACTCTTCGCCGCTTCTTTCCCATCATCGCCCGGGTTGTCATCCTTGAAAATTATCCCGCCGCCTTTGCTGTTGATGATCTCCTCGAGATTCGCCATTTACGGTCTCGCCACCGGTATCTCTAAATAATTTATCAGGGGGTATTGAAGGCGCAGGCACAGTCGCGAGTACTTCTCCTCCTTGCGATCCTCGGCGCTCAAGTGCCCTCCGTAATCCTTGAAGAGAGGAGATGACGTACGCAACATTCTCTCGGAAGGGTTTCACGATGGACGTGAGCTCCTGAGTCAACACCCACACCGAGATGCCATCGTGTCGCCCCGAGAACGCCAAGTCAATGAACTTCTTGGAACGATTCTTGAAATCCTTGGAGACGGCGCAGTCATCCAGAATGACGAGAGAATTCGTGCCCGAGAAGATGAAGTGGCAGAGGCGCAACAAGTCATCGATCTCATCTCGATTGCTCGAATCTGGTGAGAGGACGAAGAACCTCCGGTCGCCCTTCGCGAAATTCTTGTACGTCTTGTTCCGCGTGTACGTCGGGCAGATGAGGATGATGTACTCGAAAGCTCCTCTGAAAGGCCCTTGGAATTGGTCCACCAGGTACTGAGTCTTCTCGCAATTCGTCGGGCCGTTGATGATGCAGTTGAAGGGATCTTCTCTCGCAACTCATCCATGCTTCACACGTTGTCTCTCAATATACGATCTCCTTTAGATTGGAATTAATGATACCCATGACCGCATCCGCGACAACGAACATGTGACACGTGATGGTGCCGGTGCCGCCCTTCTGGCGCTTCATCTCCAACTTGATCTCGTCACGAGTTCCGTTAAACTCGAATCCACCACCGTGAATTCCGTTGTCCGGGTACGTCCTGAGGTCGATCCAGAGCGCGAAGAAGTCTTCCTCTCTCACGAAATCGTCGCGGATCTCCAGAGGTCAGTGGGCATCATCCCTTTCGAGTAGAGGCGATTCGGCATCCCGTCCACGTTGATGCTGATCGATTAGCGCTAATCGTATGGCCCCCAAAATATAAAACACGCAATTCCCCAATTATGCTATTAGTCATTCCCACGGGAAGTTTCACGCTTACACGTGTGTATTACGTAGCGTTATTTTGTGTATTTATATGCCATCCTAAATTGTAACAGTCATTCCCTGAAGAAGTCTCCGTTTGAGACGAAACGCGTCGGAATTAAAACTGATAGTTACAACTACAAAGTTCTCCTTTGTGCTGCTCACTAGTCCTCGTTAAAAAATTGTATTGATCATCTAGAAGAAGCCACATGGGAGACCAAAGCCGAGTGGATTCAAGGAACAGAGCATGTCACTCTCTCTCTAAAAAAAACAGAGGACTATCCTTGGAAAGACAGGCGAGTGCGCGAGACTCACAAGTCGCGGACCTTCGCAGTGTTGAAGTCCCTGGTTCGGCAGAACTCACCACAGAGAGCTCTACAGGCGTAAAATTGGATTCGGCTTTCGAAGCTATCCTCAAAAAGAAAGTCCACCAACTGGTTGGCGCCGAGAAAGCCCTTTCTCAACTCAACGAGAGAATCAATCGCCTGAATGAACAATTTCGTCTAAATGCCGTCCCGAAAGGTCTGAAGATCCGGCCCATAAAAGCGAACGCGGAGCTCAAACTTCTGGGCGCAACAATTGAAAATCTGCGTGGAGAAATCCCGGCGATAGAGGCGTCCATCACCCGTTCCAAAGAGGAGATTAGTACCACTATCGCCAAATGGAGATCCTCCTTTCCACTTAAGGACGATACATCCACGGAAAAAGCGGATCGTTTGGCCGCCCGTGCAAATAAATTCGTCGAGGATTTCTACTTTCCTGCGCGGCTTTACAGACATCGGAAGCTCTCCAAGCAAACCTGAATAGAGAGGAAAAGGCGAAAAGCCATCAGCCGGATATGGAGACAGAGTTTCAGCTGACAGAGGAATCGCATCGAGACATCGTGAAAGCCGAAGTTCAGCGTCTCAGCAATCGCTCAGGATCCCAAACGCCCCAGCGTGAATAAACCTCGACGCAATAACCGATCCTCGTCCAGGAATACAAGGACCCGCCAACGCAGCCAGAGCTCGAACAGAAATAGACAGCAAAGCGGCCACCAAGCGAACAACAACAAATGGCGAGTCTCGCTGTCAAAAAACGGCAAGGGCAGAGAACTCGGCCACGGCACGTAGACCGCAGATCGGCATATAAAAAATGGCTGTTTTCCATGGCTAAACGACCCTTGTACGACCTCCTGCCACGAAATTCGGAATTCCATAAATTTACCTTTCTGCATCTCACTGATCGTCAAGCCCGGATCGTCGGCTTGGGCTTAAAGCTCAGACCGACGTTGAAACCTCCAGACTTGACACAGTTTAACGAACAAATTCAGGACCTCTGTCGCAGCGTCCGATTACATTACAAGTTCAAGGGCGAACCGGAAAATCCCGATTTTAACCCGAGGCGAAAATCCAGTTCTGGAGTCTAAGCTGCACGACATATGCAAGGATTTGCGGCTAAACATCAGTCACAACAAACCACACTGGAGCAGAAATTTCACCGCTCTGGACCGTGAGGAACTCAATCAAATAAAACATGACGAACGTGTCAGGGTTCTGGATACCGACAAAAATCTCAGAACAGCTCTAGTGTCAACTGAGTGGGTTAGAACTGAGACTTTAAGGCGGCTAAATGACAGGCAATCGTATTCTATTGTCACATCTGAGCAATGGAACTTGAAACGCAGCCAGGTAATTAGCACTCGCGATAAGCTGATGTCTACATTTTACAGATTTATACCTTGTAATGCCGCTAAATTCATGTGTAGTTACGACCATTTTACCTCTCCAGCTAAATTCTACATTATCCCTAAAATACATAAATCACCTATGGTGGGTCGGCCCATTGCGGCCTCTCACAGTTACATCACTAGACCTTTGAGTATTTTTGTTGATGAATATGTCAAGCCTAGGCTCGCTATGCCTACGGTCCTTATGGATTCTGAAGAACTGATCCAAATTTTGGAGTCTATCGGGTTACCATCTCAGTGCTTTCTTGTCACGGCGGATGTCGTCTCGTTATATCCTAACGTTAATGTTAAGAACGCATTAGTTGCCCTCGACTTGCTGCTTCGAGAGGCTAAGGCACCTGAGACTCCACTTTTGATCCAGCTCTCCAGGCTCGTTTTTGAGAACAATTTTCTCACTACCGAATTTAGCCAGGATATTTTTCATCAAACGTTTGGGATAGCTATGGGCACCCCCTTTGCCGTCACGGCCGCTAACGCTTTTATGTACTATCTAGAAAAGGATCTTGTAACGCAATATTCCAATAATCTAGTACTGTACAAGCGGTTTATTGATGACATATTTCTTATCTGGGAGGGTGCCAAAGAAAATTTATTAGAATTTCTTAGTTGCCTAAACAGTACAAATGATCGTATCAAACTTACGTATGTTATCGATGAAAGTAGTATTTCGTTTCTGGATTTGTTTCTTTACAAAGATGCCAATCTTAGCACTCTGCAGTTTTTCACCTATCAAAAGCCACTTAACAAGTATCTGTATATTCCTTTCAAATCCTTCTACCCCGCGAGCAATAAGAAAGCCTTTATTAGGGGCGAGCTTATGCGTTATTCTAGAAATAGCTCTACGTTCAAAGCCTTCAGCGCAACGCGGGAGAAATTCTGAAAGCGTTTAAGACTTCGCGGTTATCCGGTTGGGTTCCTACTCCCATTGTTTAGGGAAGTCAGGTATAGCAACAGAACTAAGTGGCTAGCTAGGAAAGTTAAAGCCCGTTCTAGTAGAATGGTGGTCTTTAAGTCTACTTTTAACTGTAGTCACGCTAACATTAAGCGGGTTATCCAGAAGCATTTACCTGATTTAGACTGTATTGTCAGTTATAAATCTACTACTACTTTAGCCCATATCTGCAAATAGCTTGTGCCCAGATCGAAGATGAGGAACACGCTGGCGGGTACGATCACAACATTCTCCGACAATTTGGGGATGTGAACGTACAATGTTTCACCACTGTTGGCGGGTGAGGGCGTGAACGTGACGCGATTTAATGATCTTTCCGCTTTCAAGCCTTCCACTTCGCGGGGGGTTCGGCTCGTGAAGAATCTCCGATACAGTCGTCATTTTAAACGGTGGGGGAGGATTATCTTTAAAATGCATCGAGAGGAGGTGATGAGAGGAATTTACTACTCCGCGTCCGGATATTGGAAGGGCTTCGTCGCGATTCTCAAATTGGCGCACGAGGCGAAGGTGAGCGAGAATGAGGCGGGGGAGTAGCTTCAGAAGCAGGCCTTGTGGCAGATTTATCTCCCGCCGCCAAAATACGTTCCGAGGCCGCACTGGGTGGTCGACGAGCCGAATCTTTTGCACCAGGCCGATCTGTTGTTCCTCCCGCGCGACACCTTCAGAGGGAAGACGTATCGCTACGCCCTCGTCGTGGTGGACGTCGCTTCGAGATACAAGGATGCGGAGGCGATCACCTTGAAGGAAAGTGGAGAAGTCGGGAGAGCCTTTGAGAGGATTTACGTGCGCAGGTTGGGGTGGCCGAACACTCTCATGGTGAATCCTGGGAGAGCGTTCATGGGCGACGTGACGAAACTCATGGAGAGACGAGGGGTGATCGTGCAGCGAAGTTCCGCGGGGAATCCTCGGGCTCAAGCGTTCGTGGAGAGAGCGAACAGGACGATCGGGGAGAGATTTTTCAGCCATCAGGACGCTCGGGAGATGATATCAGACGAGAGGTCCCGAGTGTGGGTGAGGAGGTTGCCTGATATCGTTCGAAAGCTGAACACGAAGACGACGAAGGTGACGGGGAGATTGAAGGCGGTTGAGATTGAACCCAAGACGTACGAGAGGCCAGTGGGGATCAAGGAGAAGAGGTTGCTGTCGGAAGTCGCGGTTCGATATTTGTACGCGCCGGGAGAGGACGAGGGTGGCGCCACGGATCCGATATGGAGCATGGAGATTCATTATTTTTCCCGTAGTGTGCTCTAGCCGAATCAGCCGATCTTGTATTACTTGGAGAGAGGGCCGAAGAGGAGATTCGTGCGCAAGGAGCTTCAGGTTGTGCCGGAGGACACGGAATTGCCGCCAGACAGCGTTCTGAAGTGACCGTACACGAACGTGTGGACGCCATCCTCCATGATGGTTCGTTTGTCATCTTCGCAAGAGAGGGCGAGTTTATTGATGGTCTCGGAGAACATCTCGTGCAGGTGGCTTCGGATCACGTTCATCTTCCGCATCTGGTGTTTGCGCTCGAAGAGGCACTTCTTGTAGTCGTCGAAGGAGATCGTCTTCTTTACCACGGCCTTCCTGATTCCCTTGCACTTCTTCTCCTCCTCGCCCTCGTCCATCTTGAAGGAGTAGAGTCTTCCGAGATCTGATTGCCGCCGGTCTTGTCCTTCATCTTGCCGATCACCTTCTTGTTCCCAGCGAAGAAGATGCCGGATGGGTGATCCTTGGGGAAGTTGCTCGTGTTGAAGGGTATTCGGACGTCGGGAGCAATGTCACGGAAGAAGTTTCCCCGTCCGCACGTGGTACATGAGGGAGTCCGTGTCTGTGAAGAGGAGTTCCGCCCTCTCGCCATATTTCGGCTTGATGTAGTTGTAGTGGAAATCGTACATCAAGGTCTTGCTGAGGTCGAGGATGGCGGCGCCCAGGTGAACGGGCTTGTTGAATTCCAGCTTCGTCTTTATCATGTGAATGGCGGCTAGGTTCACGCAGAAGATGGTGCGGTGTTTGAAATTCGGCTTCGAGATGAACTTTCGTGCTTGCGATTCACTTAAGACGAGTTGAACGTCAACCCTGTTCCTGATGTTCTCCATCGTCTTCCCGAACACGGAATTGTTCATCAGCTAGAAGAAGTCCTTCTCAAAGTCGCTCGTCCCCTTCGTTCTGAGGGCGGTGTTCATGTCGATGTAAGACTTCAGAAACGTCGTCTCTTCGAAGGTGATGCCCCTGTGAATCTTCGTGAGCTTCAATCCGAGGCGCAGGTAGTGCTTCAGAGACTCGTAGTGGAGTTCCATTCCAGTGGAGTTCCAGTGGAGGGCCATTTACGAAATGGCCCTCCACGTCATCATCAGGGGATTTCGCGGTCTAGGAGACGAGGCAAGGTTTGAAAAGGGTGTCGTCGAAACACTTCACGAGATACGAGTACCCCGACGGCTTGTGGCGCTGATAAGGATTCGTGAAGCTCATGCGTTCATCCGAGGTGCAGCCACTCATCTTCTCGGTGAAGCATTCGAAGTCGGCGTAGATCACGAAGGGTACTCGCATCTTTCTGTTGTGGTACACGAACTCGATGAATTTGGGGTTCCCGTCGGCATCTGAAGGCATCTCCATTTCCTCGGAGTCGTCATTCTTGCAGTAGTCGTGGTGCTTCGTCAACGCTTTAGGGGAGTTGAATGAAGAGAGTCATCTGCGGCAGTAGTGGACCGCCTGCTCGTGATTGTTCGTGAAGGAGCACATCAGGCGAGAGAAGTTCTTGATCGTGCAGTAGTGGCTCGTCGTTTCGTTTGTGAGGAAGAGAAGATCGATGCGGTGGCGCGCGTCCCTTTCGCTGATTCTCAATGGGAACACGTGTCTCTTCCCCAAAGCGGACTCATCACTGTAAGTGAAGACATCGATCGCGTACTCGGGGTTGTTCCTGTCGAATCTTTCAATCTGCTGAAGGGGGGTGGGGAAGTCGATGCCGGTCCAGTCGAATTTCTCTGAATTGGCTCTCATCTCCTTGTTCACTCTCTCCGGATGTTCACTGGCGTGGTAGATGGCGGCGCCTACGGCCCATTTGAAACACTCGTGATCGTTCTCGTTCTTGGGGTTCACGATCGCCTTCTTTAGGGACAATTCTTGTGGGAGGGGGATGTACGATTTGCTGAGAAGCGGCTCGAAGGGGTCGATGTGAATCTTGAAGGAAATGACGTGATCGAATGTCCATCCCGAGCCCTCATTCTGGAACTTCTGGTTCTTCTCGAGTATCACCTTCGCTTGTTGGTCGAAAATACCACTCACGTCCGAGGAATCAGTGATCGTGAGCACGTTCGTGTGGAAATATCCTGTGTTCCTGTTGATCTCCTTCGTGGCGGGATTCTCCTTGACGTACTCGCAAGCGAAGATAAATTTGAGCTTCACGGGCTTCTTCCTCTCGTCAATCAACTTGACGGCGCTCTCTTTACCATCCTCCAGAAACGTTGGGGTATCGTATCCAGGCACCCCCTCGACGACGAAGGTGTCGAGGTAGCCGTTAAACGCGGCGTTGTGAAGCTTGGGGGCGGGAGCAAGCTTCTTCTTGAAGAGTTTGTTCACTTGGGTCTTCAACCTCTCGACTTGTTCGCTCACCTGTTTCCTGATGGACTCTGGGACGAAAGATGTGATCCAATTCGCGAACCTTCTGATGATGGTGGATGCGGGAGTCGGTTGACGGATGGGAGCGTCTATTACTGGGTTGGGGGCATCAACGATGTTCGTGGAGACTGGAACAGGTTTTAAGATCGGCGCATTGATCTCAGGGTTTCGAACGTGCAAAGGATTTCTGGGCTGCTTGGCGGGTCCTCTTATGGCAGCCATGATTTTTTTTTTGTAAAATGAGGCGCACCTCTCTTTAAGTCTCTGATTATCACTTTGAACACCAAAAATGAAAAACCTTGAGGCGGAGGAACATTCGTCTCTCAAAATGGAGTCAGTGATTGTCCAGTGGAAGAATTGCGCGTACCGAATCTACCCATGCGAGCATAAGCGCACCAAGTACCAGTGCAAAATATGTTGGCCAAAATTTCACTGTGAGAACGGCAAGCTGAAGTTCCTGTGCCTCCATTGTCACACCAGGAAACAATTTTGCGAACACGAGATTCTAAAGAGCCAAGGCCGCGAATGCTCGCCAGATTTTTTCTGTGCGCCACACAAGCGCCGAAAGACGAGGCGCAAAGCAAAAATCTGTAAGGCTGAGCTTCCTTGCAACCATCTCTTGGTATTCTATCTTGTATTATAAATGACTTTCATTACAACATAAAATGGATTTTAAATTACATTTTAATTGCTACAAGATGGTGAAAATGGCATGTGCATCACTAATCTGTGTAATGAGGACTGATTTGATGAACTTGAGTACTGTCTAAGCAGTATGCTATAGAAATAGCTGCCTTAAGCAAAACTCTTGACAGGCAAAATACAATGCTATTGCAAATTACTATCAATTTGATTTCTTACGTAGATATTGCCCTGTCGTAATACTACAAATCTTCAAAGTTTCAGAATTGCAAAGATTCGGCAGGCCGAGGTATCATAGAATAACTTTCATTTTAGAGGATTTAGGGAATTGGTCGAAGTGCGCATGCGTAGTAACTGAAAGTTCTTTCCTTAAATCGCATAGAAATCTAATCATTGCAATTAAAATCGTACTCGCTAACTAAACCTGAGTCTATACCCTACTATTACATATAGATAGAACATTCAAAATGAATCGATAACCTACGATCCTAGATGACGGCCCTTCTACCCATACAATCTCTTATATGGTGTTTCGACGAAAATTTGTAAGGCTGAGCTTTCTTGCAACCATCTGTTGGTATTCTATCTTGTATTAAAAATGAGTATAATTACGACATAAAATTAATTTAAAATTACATTTTAAATGCTACAAGATGGTGAAAAGTGCATGTGCATCACTAATCTGTGTAATGAGGACTGATTTAAAGAACTTGAGTATTGTCTAAGCAGTATGCTATAGAATTAGCTGCCTTAAGCAAATATCTTGACAGCCAAAATACAATACGATTGCGAATGACTATCAATTTGATTTCTTACGTAGATATTGCCCTGTCGTAATACTACAAATCTTCAAATTTTCAGAATTTAAAAGATTCGGCAGGCCGAGGTATCATAAAATAACTTTCATTTTAAAGGATTTAGGCAATGGGTCGAAGTGCGGATGCGTAGTAACTGAAAGTTCTTTCCTTAAATCACATGGAAATCTAATAATTCCAATTAAAATCGTACTTGTTATCTAAACCTGAGTCTATACCCTACTATTACATATAGATAGAACATTCAAAACGAATCGATAACTTACGATCCTAGATGACGGCCATTCTTCCCGTACAATAGGTTAAATTGTGTTTTGACAAAAAATCTGTAAGGCTGAGCTTCCTTGCAACCATCTCTTGGTATTCTATCTTGTATTATAAATGACTTTCATTACAACATAAAATGGATTTTAAATTACATTTTAATTGCTACAAGATGGTGAAAATGGCATGTGCATCACTAATCTGTGTAATGAGGACTGATTTGATGAACTTGAGTACTGTCTAAGCAGTATGCTATAGAAATAGCTGCCTTAAGCAAAACTCTTGACAGGCAAAATACAATGCTATTGCAAATTACTATCAATTTGATTTGTTACGTAGATATTGCCCTGTCGTAATACTACAAATCTTCAAAGTTTCAGAATTGCAATGATTCGGCAGGACAAGGTATCATAGAATAACTTTCATTTTAAAGGATTTAGGCATTTGTTCGAGGTGCGCATGCGTAGAAACTGAAAGTTTTTTCCTTAAATCCCATGGAAATCTAATAATTCCAATTAAAATCGTACTGGTTATCTAAACCTGTGTCTATACCCTACTATTACATATAGATAGAACATTCAAAATGAATCGATAACTTACGATCCTAAATGACGGCCATTTTGCCCCTACAATCTCTTATATGGTGTTTTGACAAAAATCTGTAAGGGTGAGCTTCCTTGGAACCATCTATTGGTATTCTATGTTGTATTATAAATGACTATCATTACAACATAAAATGGATTTTAAATTACATTTTAATTGCTACAAGATGGTGAAAATTGCATGTGCATCACTAATCTGTGTAATGAGGACTGATTTGATGAACTTGAGTACTGTCTGAGAAGTATGCTATAGAATTTGCTGCCTTAAGCAAATATCTTGACAGCCAAAATACAATACGATTGCGAATTACAATCAATTTGATTTCTTACGTAGATATTGCCCTTTTGTAATACTACAAATCTTGAAAGTTTCAGAATTGCAAAGATTCGGCTGGCCGACGCGTCATAGAATAACTTTCATTTAAAAGGATATAGGCAATTTTTTCGAGGTGCGCATGCGTAGAAACTAAAACTTCTTTTCTTAAATCACATGGAAATCTAATAATTAGAATTAAAATCGTACTTGTTATCTAAACCTGTGTCTATACCCTACTATTACATATAGATAGAACATTCAAAATGAATCGATAACTTACGATCCTAATTGACGGACATTCTACCCGTACAATCTCTTATATTGTGTTTTGACCAAAAATCTGTAAGGGTGAGCTTCCTTGGAACCATCTCTTGGTATTCTATGTTGTATTATAAATGACTATCATTACAACATAAAATGGATTTTAAATTACATTTTAATTGCTACAAGATGGTGAAAATTGCATGTGCATCACTAATCTGTGTAATGAGGACTGATTTGATGAACTTAAGTACTGTCTGAGCAGTATGCTATAGAAATAGCTGCCTTAAGCAAATATCTTGACAGCCAAAATGCAATACGATTGCGAATTACTATCAATTTGATTTCTTACGTAGATATTGCCCTATCGTAATACTACAACTCTTTAAAGTTTCAGAATTGCAAAGATTCGGCAGGCCGAGGTATCATTTAAAGGATTTAGGATATTTTTCGAAGTGCGCATGCGTAGTAACTTAAAGTTTTTTCCTTAAATCACATGGAAATCTAATCATTGCAATTAAAATCGTAGTCATTATCTAAACCTGAGTCTATACCTTACTATTACATATAGATAGAACATTCAAAATGAATCGATAACTTACGATCCTAGATGACAGCCCTTCTGCCCGTACAATCTCTTATATTGTGTTTTGACAAATATCTGTAAGGCTGAGCTTTCTTGCAACCATCTCTTGGTATTCTATGTTGTATTATAAATGACTATCATTACGACATAAAATGGATTTTAATATACATTTTAATTGCTACAAGTTGGTAAAAACTGCATGTGCATCACTAATCTGTGTAATGAGGACTGATTTGATGAACTTGAGTACTGTCTGAGCAGTATGCTATAGAATTAGCTGCCTTAAGCAAATATCTTGACAGCCAAAATACAATACGATTGCGAATTACTATCAATTTGATTTCTTACGTAGATATTGCCCTGTCGTAATACTAAAAATCTTCAAAGATTCAGAATTTAAAAGATTCGGCAGGCCGAGGTATCATGCAATAACTTTCATTTTAAAGGATTTAGGGAATTGGTCGAAGTGCGCATGCGTAGTAACTGAAAGTTCTTTCCTTAAAGGGCAACTGACCCCCCATTTTTGCCGTTTTTACATAAAACTTTGAAGTATGTAGATCAGAAAAATCCAGTTTTGATACCAATCGGGACTTTTTTATTCAAGATTTTCGCAGTTGAAACTCAGGTTTTTGAACGATGTTGTCGCGCCATTTTGCCGTTTTACCGTGGGCTCAGATGAAAAGGGTCATGACGTCACACCGTGAAGGCCATACGGGTGACAACTGTAAGCTACCACTGAAACACTGGTGTTTCAAACTTTTTCTTCGTTATTTGGCACATTTTTCACAAAAATATGGATCTAGAAAACGAGAGTACCAGCGACACGAGTTCTAGTTCTTCATCGGAGATGAATGATGCGGATTTCGCGGAGTTTTTGGAAGGAGATGTCAATAACTACGGGCTTCAGCCATACCGCTTTGAACCGCAGCGTAGTTTGCCATCAGATTTAAGTTCAAGCGACGAAGAATACTACGATTCGAACGATGAAGATATGGAAAATAGCAGACTTACGAGTTCCGAATGGTAAGGTTCTACTTCTGTTAATTTGTCGAGATATCTTATTGGTTAAATTAAGCGTAAACACTTTACGAGAACTGTCTGTGTTTATATTTGATACCGGCGCCGTCGATTTCGCGCCATAAACTTTCTGCAGTATATTTGACTGCAGTACGCATGTTTTACTAAGAATAATTACTTTTTACTAATATATTCTTTCTACTGTACTTATAAAAGGTGTAAGTGTGGCGAAATTTGTCAAGTTATGGACAGAATCGACGAATGCGTCTGTTGCCAAGAAGTGCCTGCTGTAACACAGATGTGCTTAAGTCTTAAAGAAGAAGGAGGAATTTACGCAGAACAGCCCATTCCAAAGTGCATAACACAACACCCAGGATTTGCTCCGGTGTGCTTAAATAAGTTTGTGTTAAGAACTGCCTGGCGCCAATACAAACAACAATATAATGACTCATACGAAGGGCCCGAGCACAAGCAGTTTCGCCACATCGCCTATCGACAGCTTGCGCGATGGTGCTGGGGCTATCTCGGAAAGGATGTCCGAGTTGTCTTACCGGCCTGCGCCGTCATGTGTATTAGAGCACATTTTCCACCTCCAGGACTAGAAGAGGACTTTATTTTCGAGGGATTTCATTATGCAGATGAATGAACTACTAGTAATGTAAGGACAACACAACAAACTTAGCTGATCCTGACGGCTTCACTCCGTGGTTTACCAACCCTCTTTAAAATTGTCAAGACATATCGATGAAAATGTATTGCGAGATTTTATATTTTGATATGAAGTTGGAATTATACAATTATCCAAGGTAAAAATAATTATGGAACAAATAGAACGATATGGACTTTAATGTTTCACTTTTGTCATGTTCTGATCAAACTCTGCTTTAAAACTGAGCATAGCATACATGTGAACGCTTTCTGATAAGACTAACAAGACAATAATTTTATAGCCAGTAAGATATAAGTGTAACTTTATTTTGAAAGTTCAGGTTATTTTAATTTAAGTTAATTGTCCTAGACTCAAAAAGATAGGCCTAGGTTACAAGTCATGTGCCAAATACAAGTCAAACAATAGATAATTATAATTGGTCTTTGATGTAATTGCATTCAGCATGCAAGGTTCGACATATAAAGTAGGACTTACTAAGCTTGAGTCAAAACAACAAATTTGTACAAAACTTAGCACTGTTTACTAGTAGACTAGTTTACAGTAGAATAAGCATAATTGACAAATTTAATGCAATAGACACTAATCACTGAATTCACTGCTTTCGTATATTTGGATATAACTATTAGACATTGTAAACACTGACTATTTTGGATATATTTCACAGTCCAATAAAAACTGCTTGATAGTAGTACATGTTGTCTAGAGTAATTGTTGTCAGTACCAATGATACAATATTATTTGTGCTTATATCCAGTCAGCATTTAGAACAAGAAATTGTAACTATGGATATGAAGTATGGTCAAATGACTTGAAAAGTGTGATAATTAAACCAGTGAAAATACTCTCGATATACAGTATATGTGTAAGGCCATTTTCATGCCAACAAGTCTGGTTTGACTACTTTTTCAAATACTTAAAGATTCGTTATAATTTCTACAACTCAATTACCTAGAGCTTTGTTTTATAATTTCCAACAACTAAGTTTGCTATTATTGTTTACATTTGTAAATCATTGTTTTTGTTGTTTCAAAAACCTTTTAAATGCGTAAGTTAGCATAATTAATATGCTCAAAGTTATTTTCATTCTATGCCAAGTTATGTTTTAAATGTACTCATCCATTTCAATTTCATTTCACTGGGTTTGGAAAAACAAGACAGTCTGATGATTTTGCACAATTTACATTTCAGTTTCAGAGTGCAAACACATGAACCTGCACTATACTAATTAGTACTAAAACACACTAATTAACTGAAATCAAGAAGCTTGGATTAATTAGAAATTTTTAGTGCTTGTGCAGTTTCATGTTATTGTTTATAGTGTTTTTACTCTAGAGCACAGTCACTTGAACCATGAAATAAATAGAAACTAAATACTTAGTAACTAATAGGCACTATTTAGACACTATCACTGAACCAGAACAGTACAAAGAGATTACTTTGATTGTTATAGTGGTCTCTTGGGTGTTGCTTATTGGGTCAAATAAACTGTTCTGGTTCAGTGCTAACGACTATTAGGAACTAATAGTGTCTATTAGTTAGTACTTTTTAGTTTTTATTTCACGGTTCATGAGACTCTGCTCTATTGTTTCCTACATATAGTGAATCATATTACCTAGAGAACCTTGTCCTGTGTCTTTGAATAAGTTCCTGTTTGTCTGGGGCAGGTTCGCTCGCAATGTTGCTAGGCAATTCAACTTCATCGATTGGCTCGATCTGTGCACCCTCCATTCCCTCTGCACACACCTCTAGGACTTTCAACTGTAGTTCTGGAAGGAAGGCATAGCTCTTCTTCTCTAAGACAGGCTTAACAACCCAGCGCTTGTGGGTCTTTGGGAAGCACTTCCTCCAGCGAGCTTCGCCACTCCTGGGGCCCTTCTCAATAACTGCTTGCTTCCTACCAGTGTTCAGATTGTTGTCCAGCGCAGCAAGTTGGGTTCTGGCAATCATACCTTCATAAGAGAAGTGCTCTCTCTTTGGGCAGTACTTATTAATCACAGAGTGATAGACCTCAAGTCCCCCTGTATGGCAAAACTCAGTTAATCTTGCCAAGTCCTTGACAAGCTTTGGCTGGAGCACCACCTCTTCTAAAGCAACATGCGCTGGTGACCCTGGCTTTAGCCAACATGTGCCAAGCACCTCTCTGCGGGTAAGGCGGGGATGAGCACACTTTTTAAAGATATCAGAATCCCTCCAAGAATGCTTGTTGGTACAGTGATGAAGAACAGATTTCCATTTTTCTCGTAGTAAGGCAGCATCTCCATTACAGGTGGAAGCACACCACCAGAGATGGTTTGATATGGATTGTATCCAAGGTGCTAGCTCTTCATACCTCTTTTGTTTGGCTTTCTTGTTGAGCTTTCTTACCACTGACTTAGAAAGATGCCATACATCATATTGGTGTGAGATGTGACTGTAGTCTTTCTCCATAGCACTTGTGATAGAGGTGTGGCGATCAGTTGTAATTAGTGAAATATTCACTGACTCTTCAAGTTTGTCTAAGCACCTGACAAACCCCTCCTTTTCCATTGCATTGGAGCTTGAAACTTCAGTGACTTGGACGACATTGAATGTGGCAATTTTCCCTGAACTACTTTCCATCATTGTATACGTGCCATACTTGGCACAATGGCCGGGACTGTCACATCGTCCATCTCCATTTAGATTTACAACTGCCTTCTCTGACAACTCTTCAAGTACTCTGGATTCCTCTTTCTTCCACGCACTGTTCACAACAGGAAAGAGATATCTCTTTTGATGCCTGTAAAAAACTCTTTCACTTAAAAACTTTAACCCCAGGCAGGATGAAAAGTTCTGGAGCCTAATAAATGTATTTCCAGTGAATAAAATGGAAGAACAAATCAGTAAGTTCCCCACAGCAGCTCGGTTTATTACTGGCTGTGAATACCACGTGGAGGCATGGTGTTTCATACATGCAGTAGTCACAGACAAAAGACTTCCTTGATATGCATAGTTCATGTCTGATACTGGAGCTCCACATTCACTGCAAAACCTAAACAGCTGTTTCAGACATGAGTCAAAGACTATGTACTTGGGCTCTTTGATGTATTGATCAAGTGGGTTACTTGAACTGCTTTCTGGCTCAGATTCATTGTCTGTTGTTGAAGTTTCTTGTGATAAAACAAAGTCATCATCATCATCATCACTGACAGGGGTCTTTACTTCATCGTCTGAAAATAATGACTTGTCAGACTTTTGAGGGGACACTGCTGGTAATGACTTCACTGGTGAGGGATGATAGTTTTTACTGTAGCTATGGTCATGTAAGTTCAAATCATTCCGAGTGCTGCAACCAGATGGAGGGGCGAGATCAACAACTTTTGTAGTAGAAGTAGTAGTAGTATTAGGTAGTATTGGGGAGTCTGTTTGGGTTGATACAGCTGATGTTGCAACATATTTACAGTCAAAACAACACTGAACTCCAATGTCCTTTGTTTGTGGCTCATAGGGGAAATCTGGTATTTCCATGTCTACAGGTATGTCTATTTCTACAGCAGGAGCTTCAGGCTCACGTGAAGTTGTGCATAGCCTCTCAAGTACCTTAGAAAATGCAGAAACAAACATTAATTTTGAAAGTAGTTGTAGGGAAAAACTTAAACCTTACAATTTCTGTTAATAATGTATTCATAAATACAAAATGGGTTATATATCTATTATATATTTATTTCTTTTAATTTTTTTCTTTACACACAGCTACAAAATAAGGTTTCCTTTTTGCATTCTGTGTAAAATAAAGTTTATTATTATTATTATTGTACCATACAAACAAAATGCTTATGTTATAATTGTAGCAATATGAAACATAAAGTGCACTATATATCGTTCAAACGCAAAAAGAACTCAATATTTTGCTTTGAAGTTTGTTTAATACATTGATTTTACATGTATATTCGATCCATAGTCGACCCAACATCTCTTGAGTTTGGCGCGACGATAGTTTCACGTTTGCCAAGTGCAAATAACACGACCGCGAACGAGCAAGAGTTCGATTTTGAGTAAGATTAATGATAATAAACTAGAAAGTTCAGCTACAAATTGAAATAGCATTTAAAAGCACAAATATCCAATGGATAAATAGTAACAGTAACTCGGTATATATTCACCAACAAGTCATTGACACACAAACGTATTAACTTGGTATCGACTAACCTCTTCGTCTTGTTTTCGTTTGAGGCGATTCTCTGTTGTAGCTCTTCTTTTAGCTGGCGGCTTAGAAAAACTGAAGACTGATGGCACAGCATCTTTTTTAAGTTTTCTTTTCCTTTTCATTCCCGTTAACTGCTCAATTAAATCCACTTCAAAACACGAACTTTCAAAGTGCTCGCTACATACATAGCAGTTTTTCAGGTTGGGTAAATTCTCCCTCTTTATTCGAGCAAGCCATGCTTTCTGAAGAGCTTGATCGGTCGGGATTTTGTGATAACTGACATACTCAGTCTTAACAGAATGGTTGGTGCACTCAGGCACACAACAGTGAACCATTAGGAACAATAAAACTACTATAAAGATCTCTATACGCTGTATTTTGCACGTGAAACCTACAAATTCTCAATGTGTGAAGAAATGCTCTTCACGTTGTGACGTCACGGGCTTAATGCGGTAATGTACCGCGGGCTCAGATATGGCGCCATTTAATTTTTCGCGATTTGAAATTTTGTTTTCGGCTACAGGGAAGCCGTACATGGTATCAAAGTTGGATTTTTCTGATCTACATACTTCAAAGTTTTATGTAAAAACGGCAAAAATGGGGGGTCAGTTGCCCTTTAAATCCCATGGAAATCTAATCATTGCAATTAAAATCTTACTCGTGATCTAAACCTGAGTCTATACCCTACTATTACATATAGATAGAACATTTAAAATAAATCGATAACCTACGATCCTAGATGACTGCCATTCTCCCCATACAATCTCTTATATTTTGTTTTGACAAAAATCTGTAAGGCTGAGCTTTCTTGCAACCATCTCTTGGTATTCTATCTTGTATTATAAATGACTATCATTACGGCATAAAATGGATTTTAATATACATTTTAATTGCTACAAGTTGGTAAAAACTGCATGTGCATTACTAATCTGTGTAATGAGGACTGATTTGATGAACTTGAGTACTGTCTGAGCAGTATGCTATAGAATTAGCTGCCTTAAGCAAATATCTTAACAGCCAAAATACAATACGATTGCGAAATACTATCAATTTGATTTCTTACGTAGATTTTGCCCTGTCGTAATACTACAAATCTTGAAAGTTTCAGAATTGCAAAGATTCGGCAGGCGGAGGTATCATAGAATAACTTTCATGTTAAAGGATTTAGGATATTGGTCGAAGTGCGCATGCGAAGTAACAGAAAGTTCTTTCCTTAAATCGCATGGAAATCTAATCATTGCAATTAAAATCGTACTCGTTATCTAAACCTGAGTCTATACCCTACTATTACATATAGATAGAACATTCAAAATGAATCGATAACCTACGATCCTAGATGACGGCCCTTCTGCCCGTACAATCTCTTATATGGTGTCTTAAAAAAAACCTGTAAGGCTGAGCTTTCTTGCAACCATCTCTTGGTATTATATCTTGTATTATAAATGACTATCATTACAACAGGAAATAGATTTTAAATTACATTTTAATTGCTACAAGATAGTGAAAATTGGATGTGCATCACTAATCTGTTTAATAAGGACTGATTTGTTGAACTTGAGTACTGTCTGAGCAGTGTGTTATAGAATTAGCTGCCTTACGCAAATACTTTGACAGCCAAAATACAATACGATTGCGAATTACTATCAATTTGATTTCTTACGTAGATATTGCCCTGTCGTAATACTACAAATCTTTAAAGTTTTAGAATTGCGAAGATTCGGCATGCGGAGGTATCATAGAATAACTGTCATTTAAAAGGTTTAGGCAATTGGTCGAAGTGCGCATTCGTAGTAGCTAAAAGTTCTTTCCTTAAGTCGCGTGGAAATCTAATCATTGCAATTAAAATCGTACTCGTTATCTAAACCTGAGTCTATACCCTACTATTACATATAGATAGAACATTCAAAATGAATCGATAACCTACGATCCTAGATGACGGCCATTCTGCCCGTACAATCTCTTATATGGTGTTTTAAAAAAAACCTGGAAGGCTGAGCTTTCTTGCAACCATCTCTTGGTATTCTATCTTGTATTATAAATGACTATCATTACAACATAAAATGGATTATAAATAACATTTTAATTGCTACAAGATGGTGAAAATTGCATGTGCATCACTAATCTGTGTAATGAGGACTGATTTGATGAACTTGAGTACTGTCTGAGCAGTATGCTTTAGAATTAGCTGCCTTAAGCAAATACCTTGACAGGCAAAATACAATACGATTGCGAATTACTATCAATTTGATTTCTTACGTAGATATTGCTTTTTCGTAATACTAAAAATCTAAGAA
Source organism: Ricordea florida (assembly GCA_949710005.1). Taxonomy (NCBI): domain Eukaryota; kingdom Metazoa; phylum Cnidaria; class Anthozoa; order Corallimorpharia; family Ricordeidae; genus Ricordea; species Ricordea florida. Next base: position 23,490,714 of record OX453276.1, on the reverse strand, counting down.
GTTTTAGAATTGCAAAGATTCGGCATGCCGAGGTATCATAAAATAAATTTAATTTAAAGGGAGTTTGGCAATTGGTCGAACTGCGCATGCGTAGTAACTAAAATTTCTTTCCTTAAATCGCATGGAAATCTAATCATTGCAATTAAAAGCGTACTTGTTATCCAAAGCTGAGTCTATACCCTACTATTACATCTAGATAGAACATTCAAAATGAATCGATATCTTACGATCCTAGATGACGGCTTTTCTGCTTATACAATTTCTTATATTGTGTTTTCACAAAAATCTGTAGGGCTGAGCTTCCTTGCAACCATCTCTTGGTATTCTATCTTGTATTATAAATGACTATCATTACAACATGAAATGGATTTTAAATTACATTTTAATTGCTACAAGATAGTGAAAATTGCATGTGCATCACTGATCTGTCCAGTAAGGACTGATTTGATGAACTTGAGTATTGTCTGAGCAGTATGCTATAGAATTAGCTGCCTTACGCAAATACCTTGACAGCCAAAATACAAAATAGCGAATTACTATCAATTTGATTTCTTACTTAGATATTGCCCTGTCGTAATACTACGAGTCTTCAAAGTTTCAGAATCGCAAAGATTCGGCAGGCCGAGGTATTATAGAATAACTTTCATTTTAAAGGATTTAGGCAGTTGGTCAAAGTGCGCATACGTAGTAACTGAAAGTTCGTTCCTTAAATCGCATGGAAATCTAATCATTGCAATTAAAATCGTACTTGTTATCTAAACCTGAGTCTATACCCTACTATTACATATAGATAGAACATTCAAAATGAATCGATAACTTACGATCCTAGATGACGGTTCTTTTGCTTATACAATTTCTTATATTTTATTTTCACAAAAATCTGTAGGGCTGCGCTTCCTTGCAACCATCTCTTGGTATTCTATCTTGTATTATAAATGACTATCATTACAACATGAAATGGATTTTAAATTACATTTTACACGGTGGTCCGTTGCTAGGCATTTTCCTCCCATAGCGTCCTTTAGGTCACGTGACCACGCAGCCAAGTGGTAAGCGTCGCGTCGCTACTTGGTGGGGATGGTGGTTTTGAAACTCTCGTATTGGCGCTAAATGAATAAATATGAATATATTTGCATCTGACATAATCAACCAACCTTCCAGTTATGGCTCTGTAATTATATTGCTTGCATATGCTTCCGCTTGATCATGAAAATGGCATTTTTTTTAGCCTTTTGTGAGACAAATTCTTGGTTTCAGCGTCATCGGGAAAGGGGGAAATCCTTACTCTTAGGGGTAGGGACATTCTTCCCATACTAACGCTTTTTTTTTATTTCGGGATCCCCCCTCAGAATTGCTAGTGCGACATGAAATCGTTACGTGATGTGGATGTCGGCCGCCACATTGGATTTTCAACAGACTGTATATAGCTGTGAAAGGAGCTCTCGTGCAAGAATCGTTACATGGCCAGCAGTTTTTCTGGGGGTAAAGGAGATGAGAGGTGAGTACAGCAGTTCTAAACATCACATCAAAGGAATGCTATTTCACCATAATGGATGTAACTCTAGACTCGATCATAAAATTATTCTTGTTTATGTTGTAGTGAAACGCGTTTGTGTGGAAAAAGCAGAAAGTGCAGTAAGTCTAATTCTCACCAAGGACGCTGTGATGCTAAGAGAACTTTTCATGCCTTCTGGAAAAGCTTAACTACACATATAGCTTTGAAAAGGAAGGGAGAATTGAAAGAAGTAAACAGTATATTAGAACAGGACATCCAAGCAAAAAAGAGCTTTTGGAGCTTCTAACAATACAAAATTGAATGATTCTGGTAGAAAAAAGGCATAATTTGAGAAAATGTATATGAATTCAGCTTTCATATTAAACCACAACAATGCAGAATTTTAAACCACTTATTATAATCTACACATAGCTATTAGTCAATTACATGAAATTTTATTATATCGGAAATTGTTGCAATGCTCCCTGCATGCTTCTGGGAGGTTTATATTAATATGTAAAATATTTTATCATTTTCAAAGCTAAAACAATAAGACTATCATAATCAGTTAACTCTTACTTACCACATTTATGAAAAACTATCCCTCAGAACACCAAAGTCTCTTTTTTGTCAAGATTTAGAAACTGATTTATTGATTCATGAGGTTTTGCAAGCTAGAATCAACTACAAAATCTTCTGCTGTATAGCGTTGAATATAAAATGTTATGGTAGCTTTTTGGTTTTTCAAGTTATAGTCCACAATAAAAGGAGAGTTGTGAGAAACTACCACAGCTGACCTGAGTTTGTAAACTGACGTCAGCTTTCCTTTTGACTCGGCTGTTGAGTGAAGTGTCTCTTTCTCAGAAAATCCTGACCTTCGAATCGCCTTGGAGAAAATATTTTTTCCACGGTTTCCATCTTAGACAATGTGGAAGTGATCTTTGATTTTTTTTCATCAAATTTAACTTCTCCACCGTAGCCTCTAAATAAGACAGTAATGTGACGAAATATTTGCCACGGAATAAATAAAACTACAGGGCTTACAAGCGAAGTTGCTTTAGAGCGACTTAGCTTAGAAGCGATCTGCTTTCCAATTTCAAGGAGGTAGCTGTCCACCAGTGGACCACAGAGCTTCAGTTTGTTGCCAACAACCTCCTCGAGTCCGCTGTTCATTTTGCCCATACCATAGTTTGGTCGCCGTCGAGCCCGCCTGACTGCCTTTATCCAATCCCTCTCGAAAGAGAACTTCATTTCCAGTTCAGAGATATTCCAAAATTAATTTCCCCTCTCTGAGAGCTCTGCTTGGCCTTTCAAATCAAACACTACCTGACTCAAATTAGCCGCCATTTTGTTTTAAAAATTCCAAAAATTCTTCTACACGTGGTGATTACCGCTGGCAATTACGCGCCCACGCTTCCGAGAGGGAAACACGTAGCAACGAACCACCGTGTGTTTTGACAAAAATCTGTGAGCCTGAGCTTCCTCAATGACTATCATCACGACATAAAATGGATTTTAAATTACATTTTAATTGCTACAAGATAGTGAAAATTGCATGTGCATCACTAATCTGTGTAATGAGGACTGATTTGATGAAATTGAGTACTGTCTAAGCAATATGCTATAGAATTAGCTGCCTTGAGCAAATACCTTGACAGCCAAAATACAATACGTATGCGAATTACAATTAATTTAATTTCTTACGTAGATATTGCCCTATCGTAATACTACAAAACTTTAAAGTTTTAGAATTGCAAAAATTCGGCATGCCTAGGTATCATAGAGTAACTTTAATTTAAAAGGATTTGAGCAATTGGTCCATATGCACATGCGTAGTAACTAAAAGTTCTTTCCTTAAATCGCATGGAAATCTAATCATTGCAATTAAAATCGTACTTGTTATCTAAACCTGAGTCTATACCCTACTATTACATATAGATAGAACATTCAAAATGAATCGATAACTTACGATCCTAGATGACGGCCCTTCTGCCCATACAATCTCTTATATGTTGTCTTGACAAAAATCTGTAAGGCTGAGCTACCTTGCAACCATCTCGTGGTATTCTATCTTGTATTATAAATGACTATCATTACGACATAAAATTGATTTTAAAATACATTTGAATTGCTACAAGATGGTGAAAATTGCATGTGCTTCACTAATCTGTGTAATGAGGACTGATTTGATAAACTTGAGTACTGTCTGAGCAGTAGACTATAGAATTAGCTGCCTTGAGAATATATGTTGACAGCCAAAATACAATACGATTGCGAATTACTATCAATTTGATTTCTTACGTAGATATTGCCCTGTCGTAATACTACAAATCTTCAATGTTTTAGAATTGCAAAGATTCGGCAGGCCGAGGTATCATAGAATAACTTTGATTTTAAAGGTTTAGACAATTGGTCGAAGTGCGCATGCGTAGTAACTAAAAGTTCTTTCCTTAAATCGCATGAAAATGTAATCATTGCAATTAAAATCGTACTCGTTATCTAAACCTGAGTCTATACCCTACTATTACATATAGATAGAACATTCAAAATGAATCGAAAACCTACGATTCTAGATGACGGCCTTTCTGCCCATACAATCTCCTATATGGTGTTTTGACAAAAATCTGTAAGGCTGAGCTTCCTTGCAACAATCTAGTGGTCTTCTATCTTGTATTATAAATGACTATCATTACGACATAAAGAGAATTTGAAACTACATTTTAATTGCTACAAGATGGTGAAAATTGCATGTGTATCACTAATATGTGTAATGAGGACTGATTTGATAAACTTGAGTACTGTCTGAGCAGTATACTATAGAATTAGCTGCATTAAGCAAATATCTTGACAGCCAAAATACAATACGATTGCGAATTACTATCAATTTGATTACTTTCGTAGATATTGCCCTGTCGTAATACTACAAATCTTGAAAGTTTCAGAATTGCAAAGATTCGGCAGGCCGAGGTATCATAGAATAACTTTCATTTTAAAGGATTTAGACAATTAGTCGAATTTCGCATGCGTAGTAACTGAAAGTTCTTTCCTTAAATCGCATGGATTTCTAATCATTGCAATTAAAATCGTACTCGTTATCTAAACCTGAGTCTATACCCTACTATAACATATATATAGAACATTCAAAATGAATCGATAACCTACGATCCTAGATGACGGCCCTTCTGCCCATACAATCTCTTATCTGGTGTCTTGACAAAAATCTGTAAGGCTGAGCTTCCTTGCAACTTTCTCGTGGTATCCTATCTTGTATTATAAATGACTATCATTACGTCAAAAAATGGAATTTAAATTACATTTTAATTCTTACAAGCTGGTGAAAATTGGATGTGCTTTACTAATCTGTGTAATGAGGACTGATTTGATGAACTTGAGTACTGTCTGAGCAGTAGGCTATAGAATTAGCTGCCTTAAACAAATATCTTGACAGCCAAAATACAATACGATTGCGAATTACTATCAATTTGATTTCTTACGTAGATATTGCCCTGTCGTAATACTACAAATCTTCAAAGTTTCGAATTTGCAAAGATTCGGCAGGCCGAGGTATTATAGAATAACTTTCATTTTAAAGGATTTGGGCAATTGGTTGACGTTCGCATGCGTATTAACTGAAAGTTCTTTCCTTAAATCGCATGGAAATCTAATCATTGCAATTAAAATCGTACTCGTTATCTAAACCTGAGTCTACACACTACTATAACATATATATAGAACATTCAAAATGAATCGATAACTTACGATCCTAGATGATGGCCCGTCTGCCCATACAATCTCTTATATGGTGTGTTGACAAAAATATGTAAGGCTGAGCTTCCTAGCAACCATCTCGTGGTATTCTATCTTGTATTATAAATGACTATCATTACGACATAAAATGGATTTTAAATTACAGTTTAATTGCTACAAAATGGTGAAAATTGCATGTGCATCTCTAATCTGTGTAATAAGGACTGATTTGATGAGCTTGAGTAGTGTCTGAGCAGTATGCTATAGAATTAGCTGCCTGAAGCAAATATCTTGACAGCCAGAATAAAATACGATTGCAAATTACTATCAATTTGATTTCTTACGTAGATATTGCCCTGTCGTAATACTACAAATCTTCAAAGTTTCAGAATTGCAAAGATTCGGCAGTGCGAGGTATTATAGAATAACTTTGATTTTAAAGGATTTAGGCAATTAGTCGAAGTGCGCATGCGTAGTAACTGAAAGTTCTTTCCTTAAATACCATGGAAATCTAGTCATATCAACTTAAATCGTACTCGTTATATAAACCTGAGTCTATACCCTACTATTACATATAGATAGAACATTCAAAATGAATCGATAACCTACGATCCTAGATGACGGCCCTTCTGCCCATACAATCTCTTATATGGTGTTTTGACAAAACTCTGTAAGGCTGAGCTTCCTTTCAACCATCTCGTCGTATTTTATCTTGTATTATAAATGACTATTATTACGACATAAAGTAGATTTTAAATTACGTTTTAATTGCTACAAGATGGTGAAAATTGTATGTGCATCTCTAATCTGTGTAATGAGGACTGATTTGATGAACTTGAGTACTGTCTGAGCAGTATACTATAGAATTAGCTGCCTTAAGCAAATATCTTGGCAGCCAAAATACAATAGGATTGCGAATTACTATATATTTGATTTCTTACGTAGATATTGCCCTTTCGTAATACTACAAATCTTCAAAGTTTCAGAATTGTAAAGATTCGGCAGGCCGAGGTATCATAGAAAAACTTTCATTTTAAAGGATTTAATCAATTGGTCAAAATGCGCATGCGTAGTAACTAAAAGTTCTTTTCTTAAATCGCATGGAAATCTAATCATTGCAATTAAAATCGTACTCGTTTTCTAAACCTGAGTCTATACCCTACTATTACATATAGATAGAACATTCAAAATGAATCGATAACCTACGATCCTATATGACGGCCCTTCTGCCCATACAATCTCTTATATTGTGTTTTGACAAAAATCTGTAAGGCTGAGCTTCCTTGCAACCATCTCGTGGTATTCTATCTTGTATTATAAATGACTATCATTACGTCATAAAATGGATTTCAAATTACATTTTAATTCTTACAAGATGGTGAAATTTGCATGTGCATCTCTAATCTGTGTAATGAGGACTGATTTAATGAACTTGAGTACTCTCTGAGCAGTATGCTATAGAATTAGCTGCCTTAAGCAAATATCTTGACAGCCAAAATACAATACGATTGCGAAATACTATCAATTTAATTTCTTACGTAGATATTGCCCTGTCGTAATACTACAAATCTTCAAAGTTTCAGAATTGTAAAGATTCGGCAGGCCGAGGTATCATAAAATAACTTTAATTTTAAAGGATTTAGGAAATTGGTCAAAGTGCGCATGCTTAGTAACTAAAAGTTCTTTCCTTAAATCGCATGGAAATCTAATCATTGATATTAAATTCGCACTCGTTATCTAAATCTGAGTCTATACCCTACTATTACATATAGATAGAACATTCAAAATGAATCGATAACCTACGATCCTAAATGACGGCCTTAAGCAAATATATCGACAGCCAAAATACAATACGATTGCAAATTACTATCAATTTGATTTCTTACGTAGATATTGCCCTGTCGTAATAATACAAATCCTTAAAGTTTCAGAACTGCAAAGATTCGGCAGGCAGAGGTATCATAGAATAACTTTTATTTTAAAGGATTTAGGCAATTGGTCGAAGTGCGCATGCGTAGTAACTAAAAGTTCTTTCCTTAAATCGCATGGAAATCTAATCATTGATATTATATTCGCACTCGTTATCTAAACCTGAGTCTAAAACCCTACTATTACATATAGATAGAACATTCAAAATGAATCGATAACCTACGATCCTAAATGACGGCCCTTCTGCCCATACAATCTGTTATATTGTGTTTTGACAAAAATCTGTAAGGCTGATCTTCCTTGCAACCGACTCTTGGTATTTTCTCTTCTGTTATAAATGGCTATCATTACGACATAAAATGGATTTTAAAATACATTTTAATTGCTACAAGATGTTGAAAATTGCATGTGCATCACTAATCTGTGTAATAAGGACTGATTTGATGAAATTGAGTACTGTCTGGGCAGAATGCTATAGAATTAGCTGCCTTAAGCAAATATGTTGACAGCCAAAATACAAGACGATTGCGAATTACTATCAATTTGATATCTTACGTAGATATTGCCCTGTCGTAATATTACAAATCTTCAAAGTTTCAGAATTGAAAAGATTCGGCAGGCCGAAGTATCATAGAATAACTTTCATTTTAAAGGATTTATGCAATTGGTCAAAGTGAGCATGCGTAGTAACTAAAAGTTCTTTCCTAAATTCGAATGGAAATCTAATCATTGCAATTAAAATCGTACTTGTTATCTTAACCTGAGTCTATACCCTACTATTACATATAGATAGAACATTCAAAATGAATCGCTAACCTACGATCCTAAATGACGGCCTTAAGCAAATATATCGACAGCCAAAATACAATACGATTGGAAATTACTATCAATTTGATTTCTTACGTAGATATTGCCCTGTCGTAATACTACAAATCCTTAAAGTTTCAGAACTGCAAAGATTCGGCAGGCAGAGGTATCATAGAATAACTTTTATTTTAAAGGATTTAGGCAATTGGTCGAAGTGCGCATGCGTAGTAACTAAAAGTTCTTTCCTTAAATCGCGTGGAAATCTAATCATTGCAATTAAAATCGTACTCGTTATCTAAACCTGAGTCTATACCCTACTATTACATATAGATACAACATTCAAAATGAATTGATAACCTACGATCCTAGATGACGGCTCTTCTGCCCATACAATCTCTTATATGGTGTTTTGACAAAAATCTGTAAGGCTGAGCTTCCTTGCATCCATCTCTTGGTTTTCTATCTTTTATTATTCTTCGCGAAGCGAGGTTACTAATCGTGTCGGTTTCGGTCAGACCACGTGGCTCGCAAGCCTGAGTAAATCGAGCCGAGAGTTTTTATATATGTATATATATATATATATATATATAGTTGTCCGTCCTCGTTTTCCACAATTGCCTACAAATTTCATTACTCGAGGTTTGGACTACGAATCCTTTTGGATCCTTCTGGCGTGTGGCATCCCTGTTGGCTCGAAGCATCATAACTTTTTATATATATATCTATATTTTAAAGGTGGCCGTTCGCAGGCCAGGTTACCTGGCAATAGTAACGCACTTGAGATTTGCTGAATTTCCGCCATTATTCGGTGATGCCTTTTTGAAAGTAATTTAAATTTTGTGGAAACCGATTTCACTCGTCCTGGAAGTACATCCCAGCAAGGTGATGTTTGAGATATTCAAGAAATATTAGCACGAGATCGTCGCCGAATAAGTTCGAATACCGTGAAAATCAACACGAGGAAAGCACGACTCAAAGCAGGGATAGAGAAACGACAGCAGGGAGAATAACAACAGACATCGCAGCCAAGACAACAACTGCTCGCTCCAGAAAAAGGCAAACGAAACAGCAGGGAAAAGGACCAGGAATTCAATCAAGTTAGTTTTGAATTTGAATGTGTTATTGATAGAAATACAGGACATGAGTGAACGATTACATAACGAAATATATTGGCGTACCACATTTAGCAAAACGACTTAAAAGGGACACCGAGTAAGAACAACTTCAACGATTGGAGATGTCTCTGGAAAATAATTCTATTAGTTTAAAAACGGAATCGGAAGACGACCAACATATTACAAGAGAATGTAAATAGGTATTTATCATAATGAAACGATAGCGTTTCCAGTTTGAAGTAATTCCCAACACAGAGAGTTGCAGTTGTTATAGCAATCATTTATAACGATGTGATCTGATATCATTGCAACAGTGAAAATATTGTAAATTTTCTTGATGTAGCAGTTATGTTAAACATTTTCAACAGAATATATACCCTGTATCACTATAAAGTACTGGTTCTGCAATATTATCAGTGATCAATGCGATCATTTCAAAATAAAGCAAATGTGATTACTGAATTCCGAGTAGTATTTCTCTTTGCTATATATATATGTATGTATTCTCTGATTGAAAGGTTTCAATAATAAACCGTAGAGACAACAAGTTTCATAGCCTTTTCACAATGGCTCAGTTTTACCTTAGAGTGCAATGACCCCCCCTCCCCTGATAATATTGCTATCTAGAACCCCTGCCCTTTTTTCACAAATGAAATGTTAATTCAAGCCTTAATTTGCAAAGTGAGACATAACATATTAACTTTGTTACTTTCTGCTGTTTACTTTATTTTGATGATGTCAAATATCAATATTTCATAACAACCACAACATGCAATTAACCTTTTACATTGGAAAAACTTTATAAATAAGAAAATAAATTTTGTAATGCCAAAATGTTTATGATCTTTCTCATATATTCATTGCAAGTGTGCTGTATGTAGTAACAAGTGTTTCAAGTTTCCTAAATGCCCTATGCTTTCAATAATGATTTTCCACACAAACTTTATAGGCAAATGACTGCACTAGATTCTAGGCCTTTAAGAAGAAATGGTATTGTTTGGAGCTGTTTTGATTACTACCACCTCTGATGGAAAGCCTATAAATAAGATTTTTGTATTGCTTTTAGTAGCAGAGTAACAATACCTTTACCAAGATTAGGACATGAATCCCACCCCATAAAAATATATTATGTTTAACATAAAAAATATAACAATAATAATAATATCAATACCAGTAATAATAATAGTAATGATAATAATAATGATAATAATATAATGATAGTTCTTCTCGTTACTATATGTCATTGGTTACAGTTCAATACCTCTGGCTGCCATGACTTTTTCGATGAAATACCGTCCTTATATTAAATCTTTCTTCTGCAGTTTTTATAATAGAAATTTTCGTATATTCAAAATAATATACTATTCTATGGTTGGGTATGGATATTTCGCCTGTTTCTGTAACAGCACAATTAAACTTTCATGTGGTATATACTTTTGACTGATTGATGTTGATTTCACATTATTTTCTTACAGGAGTACGTAGTGCAGCAATCTCTTTCAACATATTTAGATTTCAATAACTCTTTCTTACATGTATTGTTTTTATGATATGACCTAAAAATAGCACAACCACATACTATACAGTTGGCACTCACTATTACCAAACCTTTATTCAAAGCTTTTGTAGAATCCAATTGTTTTACCCCCAATTTTTTTTATGTAATGACATTGTATCTCACACTTCTGTTGATATGGCATCTCTTTTGAGGGAAGAGGAATTTTTCTATCTACCACTGGGGGTACCATTGCAACTGAAAAGAGTACACAAATTAAAACATGCACTATTCATAATGCTCTCAATTGTGGTTACCCGGGAATGAAATAATGACTGCAGTAGACATTAAAATATCTAATCAGAAGATTCTTCTTACAATGAATTTCATGCAATTATAACCAAAAAACATAAACAAAAAATAATTGGAGCATTCAACTCATCCTCTGTGTAAGAACATATTGTGTTCAAAAGTGATGTACAACAAAGAAGACAAAGCAGTAGAGACTAAGAAAATAAAACTAAAGAAAAAAACACAGGTTTTTACACCGTGGTAAACACAAGCATTCATATTAACTCTTCAAGATTTCACCTGCAAAAGATTTACAATCATTTTCAATTTGTGTTAAGTAAATATTATTGTGATACTTCATCGACTCTGTATTCCCTGTCAAGATAATAAATAATTTTACTTCTATTCCCTCTGGTGCAATCTCAGTGGCAGTGAAAGAGGTAAATGAAGGTCAATTTTTAAGCACTGTGTTAAGCGGTATACTGATCATATAATTTGCACCAGGTGTCACTAATTGTGTACCAAACACAGCATAAGAAATAAAATAATGGGGAGTACGCTGATATAAAAAATAATATAAAAAATATAAAAAGAAATAAGGAATAAAATATGAAAGCATTGTGACTTTTTCAAAAACTAGCTTCGCGAGGTTTTTGCGGGAGTCGTATTTCTAGTAAATGACTATTATTACGACATAAAGTAGATTTTAAAATACATTTTAATTGCTACAAGATGGTGAAAATTGCATGTGCATCACTAATCTGTGTAATGAGGACTGATTTGATGAACTTGAGTACTGTCTGAGCAGTATGCTATAGAATTAGCTGCCTTAAGCAAATATCTTGACAGCAAAATACAAGACTATTGCGAATTACTATCAAGTTGATTTCTTACGTAGATATTGCCCTGTCGTAATACTACAAATCTTCAAAGTTTCAGAATTGCAAAGATTCGGCAGTCCGAGGTATCATAGAATAACTTTGATTTTAAAGGAGTTAGGCAAATGGTCGAAGTGCGCATGCGTAGTAACTAAAACTTCCTTCCTTAAATCGCATGAAAATCTAATCATTGTAATAAAAATCGTATTTGTTATCTAAACCTGAGTCTATACCCTACTATTACATATAGATAGAACATTCAAAATAAATCGATAACCTACGATCCTAGATGACGGCCCTTCTGCCCATACAATCTCTTATATGGTGTTTTGACATAAATCTTTAAGGCTGAGCTTTCTTGCAACCATCTCTTGGTATTCTATCTTGTATTATAAATGACTATCTTTACGACATAAAATGGATTTTAAATTACATTTTACTTGCTACAAGATGGTGAAAATTGCAAGTGCATCACTAATCTGTGTAATATACACAGCATGAAAATCCAGATTTACGGAGACTTAAAGGTTACGTAAATCTGCGTAAAGTTACGTTACAAGCTTTACGTCAACTTTACGTGCTACGTAAGGGTATGTAAAGATAGCTTTACGCGAAAGTGGCGTAAAGCCAGTGTAAACCTAGAGTAAACCTTGTGTATAGTTTCTTAGTCAACTTTAAGGTTATTAACGCATGGCCGGGTACTTAAAGTTGTTTCTTCAGCCCAAATCAAGCATAAATTAGAAATTGATGCAGGAATTTTAGCATAATATTGTAAGTGCACAATGAGTGACACATCCCCAAAACAGTCTAAAACTATTTTGAGAGTTAAAAGTTTGCAACAATTTGCATTCCGAAAAATATCCATCACAAGTTACAGCGCTTTCAAGATCGTCCTCGCCAGAAGAATCAGAAGAGAATAGATTTGTGTTTTCGGCGGTAAAACCGGCAGGGCTAGCTCTACGCAATGCTGTCTCCATTTCCTGTTTGAATTCTTCAGCGTCGTCTTTTCTCGTCCAGCATTCATTGTGTACATCATAATAAAGCTAACGATGTTTCCAGAATGCGGTCCTAGACAGATATTCGTTGCAATGCCCGTACAAGAGTCTACTTTGTTCTCGCAAGCGATGCATTATGCTACTTAGTTTCTGTTTAAAAATAGTCAGACTTACTATCGGCCGGAGTAATCGGCCGGGAAAGATACTGGGTCCCAGTATCATGAGCCAGTCTCGTTTCTTTCATGCAAAAATAAGCCAATAGGAAAATGCGACTTTATTGACGGGAATGTTGCGGCTCTCTCTGTCGGTAAAGCTTTGTCGGTGTTGTTTATTTCATGTCATCGCGTCCTTTCGTATGTCATTTCTAGCTATAAACTGGGGAGCTGTGAAGTTGGCGCAGCAGATTTCGCTTGATCATGGCTTTGAAATATGGAGGACCATTATGTTGTTCTTCTTCAAAGAATTATAGACGAAAATACACGCTTGCGAGAGGCAATAGAAGCGCGGGACATCGAACAGAAACGTGTACTGGAAGAACTGTCAGCAAAATTCGAGAGCAACAGTACCTGGACGCCGACAAGAACCACTGGCAGGAAAAGAAAGAGAACGATTGCCGTTTCCCCGCAATGCCGTGTAAGTGTTTCATAGTTTTCATTTTGTAATCCACATTAGTTATCGATCAAGGAAAACTGTCACAATTTTTGATGTGTTATTACGACATATCATCTATACACGTACACGTGGTTGTTTACGGGTTTTAGTTTATTGCTTTCAGTTTCATCAGATCTTTTGCTACCCTGGTTGGTCTTTTATAATCAAGTATTCCAGAAATTCTGTTATCTTACATGTAACCGTAATTTACCGTCGGATAGGCGAAGTTAAAAAAACTATTCTTACTCGTTTACACTGAAGTACCGATCTGAGATGACAGCGGCGAAGTGACGAGGCAAGCGTGTGCACTTCCGCGCGCGAGGGAATGGGAGCCCTAACATTTCCACAGAACTAGCGTCCAAATGGCGCCGATTTAAAATTTCCGGAATTGTTTTCGGAATGATTTCCACACAGGTCCCTACTTCATTATGCATGCTGTAGCCGTACGGTTTCGTTCTCAGAAAACAAGAAATGTTTGCAAGCGCACTTCCCAAGACATTAATTCAACTACTGCATGCATAATGAAGTAGGGACCTGTGCGGAAATCATTCCTTGTTTTCTTTTCGTAAGGAAAAGGCACAGACGGGACGGCAAAGGTTTTACTTGTATGACAGCCCTAAATAAATTATTCTGAAACATATTTTTAACGGAAGAGTGGTCTTAGTAATAACAGTTAATTTTTAACTCGAGGTAGAGCATTTTGAAAAGTGAAACATACAGTTTGTCCTTGTCCCAGCAGTGCAAACGAACATCTCCCTGTTTATATATAAATATATATATATATATATATAATCGTGAGAAGTTGTAGAAAACACTGCTGAATAGTGCTCAATACACATTTGTGTAGAGCGGCATATAGAATTGGGTTACTAAATGAAAACACACATGATTCCCTGCAACTCTGAGTTTCGTGCTTACGCACTCATCAGGCAGATTTTTCTTCATTAAATCTAGGAAGATCCTACATATAGGCATTTAGCTGTAGTTGAGAGTTGGTGCAACAAATGGGTCAGAAAAGGTGAAATTTCAGACCAATTAGCTAATTGGATAATTAACAAAAAAGCCAAACCAGGGGTCGCCTTCGGTAATATTAAAACCCACAAAGCAGGGAACCCACTCAGGCTTATCACATCGTGTTGTGGTACGGCTATAGAAAATTCTTCAGCCTTCAGTGAATTTTAATGCAACCGTTGGCTCGTAAGTTGCCATCTTTCATCAAGGATACGACCGATTTACTTAACAGAATTGAGGATCTTAATAGGAGTGGCCCTTTCCCCGAAGGCACCCTTTTAGTTTCTTGGGATGTTGTGTCAATGTTACCCAACATAGATAATCAACTCGGTCTTACTGCAGTCAAGAAGGCACTGAATGCTAGAGAAAACCAGCTTCCATCCACTAATTGCATTTTAGAAGCAGTAGAAATTTGTTTGAAGAGCAATCACTCGGTTTTTAAGGAAAACTTTTTCCTACAAATTCATGGCACAGCCATGGGCCCAAAGAACGCCTGTAGTTACGCGGATCTTGCCATGGGGGAAATAGATTATCAAGCTAAATTTTCTGGCCCCATAAAGCCGGCCTTATGGTGGCGATACCGTGACGATGTTTTTGATCTCTGGCAACAAGGCCTCCCTGCACTGCATGAGTTTACTGACTTTATAAATTCTCTATATCCTACCATTCAATTTGAATTAGTTTTTTCTGAAAGCGAGCTTCACGTGCTAGATTTAACTCTACATCTCATCGGGGGTTTCATTCAGACAGACGTTTATTCAAAGCCAACTGATAGCCACTTGTATCTTCCACCATCAAGTGCTCACCCCAAACACGTTTTCAAGGCTATCCCTTATGGCGTAGCAACTAGGTTACAGAGAAACTGCTCTGAACAAGTATTTCTTGCCGAGAGAACAACTGAATACAAGGATTATCTAGTCAATCAGGGTTATCCCACAAAACTAGTGGAAGATCAATTTTCTAAAGCCTTAACTACATCTAGAACTGACTTACTTAGAACTCGTGCCAAAGCTGAGAAGAAATTGTTTCCATTTGTAACAACATTTAATCCAAATTTACCTGATGTTGGTCGCATCATCAGAAAACACCTAGGTATTTTGGGATCCAACCCCAAATTAAAAGAATTTTTCCCGCCAAATTCCATCATAGCCTCTTTTCGAAGATCTAAAAACCTTAAGGAATTGTTAGCGCCATCTCGTTATGGCTCTAACATTGAAGTTGAAGAGGCTATTGAGGTTAGGGGTTGCTTTAAATGCAAAAGAACAAGATGTGATCTCTGTTGCAATTACTTTGTCGAATCAAATTCTTTCCAAAGTTTTCAAAAAGGCAAGAGCTATAAGATACGATCGAAACTTTCTTGTGATTCAAAAAATGTCATTTATTTGGCTTCGTGTAAGAAATGTAACTTACAATACATTGGTTCTACAACAACAGATTTTAGAGTTAGATTTCGCAACCACAAGTCTGCCATGCTGACCAAGAAAAAGACTTGTGAGGTAGCGGTTCATTTCAGCAGAACACCGCACGACTTAAACGATTTTTCTTTCCAGTGTATTGATCAAGTGCAGATAAATGCAAACAATACAAGTAACATCGAAAAGCTTTTAATCACTAAAGAGGCATATTGGAGCGCACAGTTGTTCTCTCTGGCACCTTTTGGCTTGAATAAACGTCAGGAATTCCACTCGAAAAAAAGAATAAACTACAACTAGCGTAAAAATAACTTGTTAATTTGGCGGTTATCTTAGTTCAGGTGTTCAAAGGCTCTGACCTTGGATCTTGTTAGCTTTGTTAGTGCAAGGTTTTCTCAGGGGCCCCCATCGGGGAATTTATTACATTATTGTTGTTTAAGGGCCCTGTTCAGGGCGCCTGTTGTGCCTTGCCGCGGCATAGCTTCAAGGGCTTTGTTTGGGGTTTTTATTACAAGTTTTTCCTAGGATGGCCTTTTATGAATACTGTGAATATTTTACACGCGGGTCCCTTCACACTTTTGGCTGACTTGACGAATCATGTTATAGTTTTTTAACATTAATCTTATTTGTATTATATCCGATTATTTATTCATATTTGGTTTGCGTTTCTTGAGTTTTGTATCGCATTGTCATAGTTTCTCGCTTAGTAATCACCGATTGTTTATCATTGGTTAATTTTTTCATTTTCATGTGTTACCACGCCCTGTTATGTAATCATCTTTGTTATATTATGTCATCTTTTATACTGTAAACCTATTTAAGGACATTGTAATTTCTTATTCACTTGCACTGCAACTGATGAAGGTCATTGACCGAAACGTCTATTTTTATTAAATTTTTAAACTTTTTTTAGATTTTTTACTGTATATATATATATTTTTTTTTTTCGCTCGAAGTTGTCCGTCCTCGTTTTCCACAATTGCCTACAAATTTCATTACTCGAGGTTTGGACTACGAATCCTTTTGGATCCTTCTGGCGTGTGGCATCCCTGTTGGCTCGAAGCATCATAACTTTTTATATATATATATATATACACATATAAAGTGTAAAAGTTGATTAATCGTAAAACAGTGCTCAATACGTGAACGTAGAGCGAAGTAGTTGTTGCGGGAGAAAAAACACACAAACAAACTACAGGTTTATCCCTACAAGCCTGTTTCGTGGTTGCCCACTCATCAGGGGATCCCCTGATGAGTGGGCAACCACGAAACAGGCTTGTAGGGATAAACCTGTAGTTTGTTTGTGTGTTTTTTCTCCCGCAACAACTATATACACATATATATATAAATATAATAATCAGCAATTAAATAATTACTGATTTTAATATTTTTATTTATAGCAAGACTTTAGAAAGATGTATAAAGTCCTGAAAGAAAATGAAACATTTAAGCCTGGCTTCATTTTGGATGAGAGGTAATCATAGTCTTTCTCTTTGTAACATGTGATCAGTCATTGTAACTATCAAACGGCTGTTGGTGTTAATTTCAGGACTCATATATCCAGTAGGTGTATAAAAATACACAATAATTTGGTTGTACACGTACAACGCATTTAAATAGAAATTTGTTTGGAAGAAGGGTGAGCTTGTGCTTGCATAAAACTGACAAGTTATTTCTATGACAAGTTTTGAGTGGGCTTACAGGGCATTTACTGAAACCGGGGCCATCCAGGCATTGAAAACCAATCAGATGGCAGGAATGAAACAATACTGATTCAAACATTTTCAAATCCAGCTAATCAAATGTCCTATTTAATTCAAATCCAGCCAATCGAATGTCCAGAACAATCACATCTCAACTTGTTCATTGTGATGCTTACATGACTATGGTGTTGCTTATCAATAAATTGTGAAGCTCAAACATTAAGTTGAAATCTATTGTTTCAGTTCTGCCATCTGATTTGTTTTCATTCTCTGGGTAGTCCTGGTTTCAGTAAACACATTGTAAAATGAGGAAGATTAACATTATCACTTTAGACACATTATTACACTATTAAAGAAGTTGAAGGGCCAGTAACTAGAATCAACCAATCCAATTGCTCCATTGCCACTGCATTATTTTATATTTCTAAATATCAGACTGAAAAGATACTGTCCCAAATGATCCTGTGCATGATTTTTATGCAGTAATACCTTACAAAAGTTGAAAAGAAAGCTGTATTAAATGAGAAGCCCTCTCATACTTTAGAAGGTTTGTAAGCAGCATCTATTGGGGTGAATTTTCAGTTGTGTAATAAATATGTTATTAACCTCGCTTGCTGGGGAGACATTATATTGGCCCTCAGTCTTTGTTGTACGGACCTCTGGCAGATATTATCCCAGTACATCCCTCACACTTGTTGATGAGATGTATTAGAGTGTATAATTATCTTCTTTTATTGAAATGTTTCCTTTCCCGCAGATTCACATCAGAGAAAAATCAAACTGTCACCAAGACAGTGATTGAGGCAGTGGTGGTTGATTACTGTGGAGCTGTCTTCACTGGAATTGCTTTCCTACGTTAGGGTGCAACCCCTACATTTTAACTGCCACAATCTGCTTAACTGGGGGGTAGTATTTTTTGCTGTAAATGCAGTAATCTAGTTTCTGGGTGAGAGACAGTTAACAATAATTGCTGCAAAATTGTGAATTAGATCTATGGGAAATGATAAGACAGGAAAAATCTTTCAATTCTGAACTTGTATTGTAATCCTGCCATATTTTTTATCTAAAAGCTAATGATATTTTCATTTTCTGTCCAGAAAATCCAGGAGACTTTCATCTTTGAAAGCCATGCCATGGTCTGTGGAAAAGAAGAAGGAAATCGAGAAGGCAGTTGGCAGCATGGATTATACTAGTTCAGATGAGTCTGACTGGTCAGAAGATGAGAATGGTGAATCAAGACATTGTGGCTTCCTTGTGAAAAAGTTGTGAAAAAGAACACTTGTAGAGGTCTCCTGAATATTGACTAAAATGATAAACACTGTTGTGCATAAACTCTTATCCTTTGTGTTTGTTCCAGTTAAGATTTAGAAGCCAGGCCATAGACAACAAAAAGTACATGAGATGATTTGCAGTGATTATTTAGATGAATATAAATTTATTTCTTTTCTTATAATTGGTTGCACCTTTGTAACCGTACTTGTGGGAGTAAAATCAAGCTATGTTGATTGATGATTATTTTATATTTTCATATTCCTGAGAACGCGACCAACTGATAACATTCTTGTTATGAGTATTCGGTAATTTTCAGTAACGGATGTATTGTGAATAAATGGAGTAATAAAACAGAGCTGACACCACTTTGTAACAAATTTATTAATGGATTTGGGGTGAGCTCGCTGCATTTTAAGACGAATAAGCCCACGAAATTTCTCCCCGATCTTCATAAAATATTTTGAGCTAACTCTTGATCAAGATTTTCGCTTCCTGCGAACCAATGGCAGGCTAAAGTCGGGTTTGGGAGCGTGATACTGGTGAACTTTGTAAGAAGAAAAAACAATTAATGCTCTGTAAAGTAGCGTAAATTAACCTTTACAGTGCCTTTAAACTGGATTTTGGCTGTTCTTTAAAATCGACTTTACGACACATTTACGCCAGATTTACGTCAAGCGTTAAGCTGTTCTTTTACGCAACTTTACGCCCTCCATTAAAGGTAGCGTAAAGCTCAACTTTACGTTTCGTAAAGTTAGCGTAAAGTTGCGTATATCCATACTTTACGTTACGTTTACGTGGTCTTTATGCCAACGTAAATTTGCTTTTTCATGCTGTGAATGAGGACTGATTTGATGAACTTGAGTACTGTCTGAGCAGTATGCTATAGAATTAGCTGCCTTAAGCAAATATCTTGACAGCAAAATACAAGACTATTGCGAATTACTATCAAGTTGATTTCTTACGTAGATATTGCCCTGTCGTAATACTACAAATCTTCAAAGTTTCAGAATTGCAAAGATTCGGCAGTCCGAGGTATCATAGAATAACTTTGATTTTAAAGGAGTTAGGCAAATGGTCGAAGTGCGCATGCGTAGTAACTAAAACTTACTTCCTTAAATCGCATGAAAATCTAATCATTGCAATAAAAATCGTATTTGTTATCTAAACCTGAGTCTATACCCTACTATTACATATAGATAGAACATTCAAAATAAATCGATAACCTACGATCCTAGATGACGGCCCTTCTGCCCATACAATCTCTTATATGGTGTTTTGACATAAATCTGTAAGGCTGAGCTTCCTTGCAACCATCTCTTGGTATTCTATCTTGTATTATAAATGACTATCATTACGACATAAAATGAATTTTAAATTACATTTTACTTGCTACACATGGTGAAAATTGCAAGTGCATCACTAATCTGTGTAATGGGGACTGATTTGATGAACTTGAGTACTGTCTGAGAAGTATGCTATAGAATTAGCTGCCTTGAGCATATATCTTGACATGCAAAATACAAGACTATTGCGAATTACTATCAAGTTGATTTTTTACGTAGATATTGCCCTGTCGCAATACTACAAATCTTCAAAGTTTCAGAATTGCAAAGATTTGGCAGGCCGAGGTATCATAGAATAACTTTGATTTTAAAGGATTTAGGCAATTGGTCGAAGTGCGCATGCGTAGTAACTAAAAGTTCTTTCCTAAAATCGCATGAAAATCTAATCATTGCAATTAAAATCGTATTTGTTATCTAAATCTAAGATCTATACCCTACTATTACATATAGATAGAACATTCAAAATGAATCGATAACCTACGATCCTAGATGACAACCATTCTGCCCATACAATCTCTTATATGGTGTTTTGACAAAAATCTGTAAGGCTGAGCTTCCTTGCAACCATCTCGTGGTATTCTATCTTGTATTATAAATGACTATCATTACGGCATAAAATGAATTTTAAATTACATTTTAATTTCTACAATATGGTGAAAATTGCATGTGCTTCTCTAATCTGTGTAATGAGGACTGATTTGATGAACTTGAGTACTTTCACAGCAGTATGCTATAGAATTAGCTGCCTTAAGCATATATCTTGACAGCCAAAATACAAGACGATTGCGAATTACTATCAATTTGATTTCTTACGTAGATATTGCCCTTTTGTAATACTACAAATCTTCAAAGTTGCAGAATTGAAAAGATTCGGCAGTCCGAGGTATCATAGAATAACTTTTATTTTAAAGGATTTGGGCAATTGGTCGAAGTGCGCCTGCGTAGTAACTAAAAGTTCTTTTCTTAAATCGCATGGAAATCTAATTATTGCAATTAAAATCGTACTTGTTATCTTAACCTAAGATCTATACCCTACTATTACATATATACAGAACATTCAAAATGAATCGATAACCTACGAGCCTAGATGACGGTCCTTCTGCCCATAGAATCTCTTATATGTTGTTTTGACAAAAATCTGTAAGGCTGAGCTTCCATGCAACCACCTCTTGCTATTCTATCTTGTACTATAAATGACTATCATTACGAAATAAAATGGATTTTAAATTACATTTTAATTGCTACAAGATGTTGAAAATTAAATGTGCATCACTAATCTGTGTAATGAGGACTGATTTGATGAACTTGAGTACTATCTGAGCAGTATGCTATAGAATTAGCCTCCTTGATCATATATCTTGACAGGCAAAATACAAGACTATTGCGAATTACTATCAAGTTGATTTCTTACGTAGATATTGCCCTGTCGTAATACTACAAATCTTCAAGGTTTCAGAATTGCAAAGATTCGGAAGGCCGAGGTATCATAGAATAACTTTCATTTTAAAGGATTTAAGCAATTGGTCGAAGTGCGCATGCGTAGTAACTAAAAGTTACCTCCTTAAATCGCATTAAAAACTAATCATTGCAATTAAAATCGTATTTGTTATCTAAACCTGAGTCTAAACCCTACTCTTACATATAGATAGAACATTCAAAATGAATCGATAACCTACGATCCTAGATGACGGCCTTTCTGCCTATACAATCTCTTATATGGTGTTTTGACAAAAATCTGTAAGGCTGAGCTTCCTTGCAACCATCTCTTGGTATTCTATCTTGTATTATAAATGACTATCATTACGACATAAAGTAGATTTTAAATTACATTTTAATTGCTACAGATGGTGAAAATTGCAAGTGCATCACTAATCTGTGTAATGGAGACTGATTTCATGAACTTGAGTACCGTCTGAGCAGTATGCTATAGAATTAGCTGCCTTGAACATATATCTTGACAGGACAAAATACAAGACTATTGCGAATTACTATCAAGTTGAATTTTTTTTTTAGATATTGCCCTGTCGTAATACTACAAATTATCAAAGTTTTAGAATTGGAAAGATTAGGCAGGCCTAGGTATCATAGAATAACTTTGATTTTAAAGGATTTAGGCAATTGGTCGAAGTGCGCATGCGTAGTAACTAAAAGTTCTTTCCTTAAATCGCATGAAAATGTAATCATTGCAATTAAATTCGTACTTGTTATCTAAACCTAAGTCTATACCCTACTATTACATATAGATAGATCATTCAAAATAAATCGATAACCTACGATCCTAGATGACGGCCCTTCTTCGCATACGATCTCTTATATGGTGTTTTGACAAAAATCTCTAGGGCTGACCTTCCTTGCTACCATCTCGTGGTAGTATATCTTTTATTATAAATGACTATCTTTACGACATAAAATGGATTTTAAATTACATTTTAATTGCTACAAGATGTTGAAAATTACATGTGCATCACTAATCTGTGTAATGAGGACTGATTTGATGAACTTGAGTACTATGTGAGCAGTATGCTATAGAATTAGCCTCCTTGATCATATATCTTGACAGGAAAAATACAAGACTATTGCGAATTACTATCAATTTGATTTCTTACGTAGATATTGCCCTGTCGTAATACTACAAATCTTCAAAGTTTCAGAATTGCAAAGATTCGGCAGGCCGAGGTATCATAGAATAACTTTGATTTTAAAGGATTTAGGATATTGGTCAAAGTGCGTATGCGTAGTAACTAAAAGTTCTTTCCTTAAATCGCATTTAAATCTAATCATTGCAATTAAAATCGTACTTGTTATCTAAACCTAAGATCTATACCCTACTATTACATATAGATAGAACATTCAAAATGAATCGATAACCTACGATCCTAGATGACGGCCCTTTTGCCCATACAATCTCTTATATGGTGTTTTGACAAAAATCTGTAAGGCTGACCTTCCTTGCAACCATCTCGTAATATTCTATTCTTTATTATAAATGACTATCATTACGACATAAAATGGATTTTAAATTACATTTTAATTGCTACAAGATGGTGAAAATTGCATGTGGATCACTAATCTGTGTAATGGGGACTGATTTGATGAACTTCAGTACTGTCTGAGCAGTATGTTATAAAATTAGCTGCCTTGAGCATATATCTTGACATGCAAAATACAAGACTAATGCGAATTACTATGAAGTTGATTTCTTACGTAGATATTGCCCTGTCGTAATACTACAAATCTTCAAAGTTTCAGAATTGCAAAGATTCGGCAGGCCGAAGTATTATAGAATAACTTTCATTTTAAAGGATTTAGGCAATTGGTCGAAGTGCGCATGCGTAGTAACTAAAAGTTGTTTCCTTAAATCGCATGGAAATCTAATCATTGCAATTAAAATCGTACTTGTTATCTAAACCTGAGTCTAAACCCTACTATTACATATAGATAGAACATTCAAAATGAATCGATAACTTACGATCCTAGATGACGGCCCTTCTTCCCATACAATCTCTTATATGGTGTTTTGACAAAAATCTGAAAGGCTAAGCTTCCTTGCAACCATCTCGTGGTAGTATATCTTTTATTATAAATGACTATCATTACGACATAAAATGGATTTTAAATTACATTTTAATTGCTACAAGATGTTGAAAATTACATGTGCATCGCTAATCTGTGTAATGAGGACTGATTTGATGAACTTAAGTACTATCTGAGCAGTATGCTATAAAATTAGCCTCCTAGATAATATCTCTTGACAGGCAAAATACAAGACTATTGCGAATTACTATCAATTTGATTTCTTACGTAGATATTGCCTTGTCGTAATACTACAAATCTTCAAAGTTTCAGAATTGCAAAGATTCGGTTGGCCGAGGTATCATAGAATAACTTTCATTTTAAAGGATTTAGGCAATTGGTCGAAGTGCGTATGCGTAGTAACTAAAAGTTCTTTCCTTAAATCGCATTTAAATCTAATCATTGCAATTAAAATCGTACTTGTTATCTAAACCAGAATCTATACCCTACTATTACATATAAATAGAACATTCAAAATGAATCGATAACCTACGATCCTAGATGACGGCCCTTTTGCCCATACAATCTCTTATATGGTGTTTTGACAAAAATCTGAAAGGCTAAGCTTCCTTGCAACCATCTCGTGGTAGTATATCTTTTATTATAAATGACTATCATTACGACATAAAATGGATTTTAAATTACATTTTAATTGCTACAAGATGTTGAAAATTACATGTGCATCACTAATCTGTGTAATGAGGACTGATTTGATGAACTTGAGTACTATCTGAGCAGTATGCTATAGAATTAGCCTCCTAGATAATATCTCTTGACAGGCAAAATACAAGACTATTGCGAATTACTATCAATTTGATTTCTTACGTAGATATTGCCTTGTCGTAATACTACAAATCTTCAAAGTTTCAGAATTGCAAAGATTCGGTTGGCCGAGGTATCATAGAATAACTTTCATTTTAAAGGATTTAGGCAATTGGTCGAAGTGCGTATGCGTAGTAACTAAAAGTTCTTTCCTTAAATCGCATTTAAATCTAATCATTGCAATTAAAATCGTACTTGTTATCTAAACCTGAGTCTATACCCTACTATTACATATAAATAGAACATTCAAAATGAATCGATAACCTACGATCCTAGATGACGGCCCTTTTGCCCATACAATCTCTTATATGGTGTTTTGACAAAAATCTGTAAGGCTGACCTTCCTTGCAACAATCTCGTAATATTCTATTCTTTATTATAAATGACTATCATTACGACATAAAATGGATTTTAAATTACATTTTAATTGCTACAAGATGGTGAAAATTGCATGTGCATCACTAATTTGTGTAATGAGGACTGATTTGATGAACTTGGGTACTGTCTAGGCAGAATGCTATAGAATTAGCTGCGTTAAGCAAATATCTTGACAGCCAAAATACAATACGATTGCGAATTACTATAAATTTGATTTCTTACGTAGATATTGCCGTGTCGTAATACTACAAATCTTCAAAGTTTCAGAATTGCAAAGATTCGGCAGGCCAAGGTATCATAGAATAACTTTCATTTTAAAGGATTTAGGCAATTGGTCGAAGTGCGCATGCGTAGTAACTAAAAGTTCTTTCCTTAAATCGCATGGAAATCTAATCATTGCAATTAAAATCGTACTTGTTATCTAAACCTGAGTCTATACCCTACTATTACATATAAATAGAACATTCAAAATGAATCGATAACCTACGATCTTAGATGACGGACCTTTTGCCCATACAATCTCTTATATGGTGTTTTGACAAAAATCTGTAAGGCTGACCTTCCTTGCAACCATCTCGTGGTATTCTATCTTGTATTATAAATGACTATCATTACGACATAAAATGGATTTTAAATAACATTTTAATTGCTACAAGATGGTGAAAATAGCATGTGCATCGCTAATCTGTGTAATGGGGACTGATTTGATGAACTTGAGTTTTGTCTGAGCAGTATGTTATAAAATTAGCTGCCTTTAGCATATATCTTGTCATGCAAAATAGAAGACTATTGCGAATTACTATCAAGTTGATTTCTTACGTAGATATTGCCCTGTCGTATTACTACAAATCTTGAAAGTTTCAGAATTGCAAAGATTCGGCAGGCTGAGGTATCATAGAATAACTTTCATTTTAAGGGATTTAGGCAATTGGTCGAAGTGCGCATGCGTAGTAACTAAAAGTTCTTTCCTTAACTCGCATGGAAATCTAATCATTGCAAATAAAATCGTATTTGTTATCTAAACCTGAGTCTATACCCTACTATTACATATAGATAAAACATTCAAAATG
Organism: Ricordea florida; assembly: GCA_949710005.1. Classification (NCBI taxonomy): domain Eukaryota; kingdom Metazoa; phylum Cnidaria; class Anthozoa; order Corallimorpharia; family Ricordeidae; genus Ricordea; species Ricordea florida. The sequence continues at coordinate 23,464,727 of OX453276.1, read as the reverse complement.
AATCGATAACCTACGATCCTAGATGACGGCCCTTTTGCCCATACATGCTGTTATATGGTGTTTTGACAAAAATCTGAAAGGCTCAGCTTCCTTGCAACCATCTCGTGGTAGTATATCTTTTATTATAAATGACTATCATTACGACATAAAATGGATTTTAAATTACATTTTAATTGCTACAAGATGTTGAAAATTACATGTGCATCACTAATCTGTGTAATGAGGACTGATTTGATGAACTTGAGTACTATCTGAGCAGTATGCTATAGAATTAGCCTCCTAGATAATATCTCTTGACAGGCAAAATACAAGACTATTGCGAATTACTATCAATTTGATTTCTTACGTAGATATTGCCTTGTCGTAATACTACAAATCTTCAAAGTTTCAGAATTGCAAAGATTCGGTTGGCCGAGGTATCATAGAATAACTTTCATTTTAAAGGATTTAGGCAATTGGTCGAAGTGCGTATGCGTAGTAACTAAAAGTTCTTTCCTTAAATCGCATTTAAATCTAATCATTGCAATTAAAATCGTACTTGTTATCTAAACCAGAATCTATACCCTACTATTACATATAAATAGAACATTCAAAATGAATCGATAACCTACGATCCTAGATGACGGCCCTTTTGCCCATACAATCTCTTATATGGTGTTTTGACAAAAATCTGAAAGGCTAAGCTTCCTTGCAACCATCTCGTGGTAGTATATCTTTTATTATAAATGACTATCATTACGACATAAAATGGATTTTAAATTACATTTTAATTGCTACAAGATGTTGAAAATTACATGTGCATCACTAATCTGTGTAATGAGGACTGATTTGATGAACTTGAGTACTATCTGAGCAGTATGCTATAGAATTAGCCTCCTAGATAATATCTCTTGACAGGCAAAATACAAGACTATTGCGAATTACTATCAATTTGATTTCTTACGTAGATATTGCCTTGTCGTAATACTACAAATCTTCAAAGTTTCAGAATTGCAAAGATTCGGTTGGCCGAGGTATCATAGAATAACTTTCATTTTAAAGGATTTAGGCAATTGGTCGAAGTGCGTATGCGTAGTAACTAAAAGTTCTTTCCTTAAATCGCATTTAAATCTAATCATTGCAATTAAAATCGTACTTGTTATCTAAACCTGAGTCTATACCCTACTATTACATATAAATAGAACATTCAAAATGAATCGATAACCTACGATCCTAGATGACGGCCCTTTTGCCCATACAATCTCTTATATGGTGTTTTGACAAAAATCTGTAAGGCTGACCTTCCTTGCAACAATCTCGTAATATTCTATTCTTTATTATAAATGACTATCATTACGACATAAAATGGATTTTAAATTACATTTTAATTGCTACAAGATGGTGAAAATTGCATGTGCATCACTAATTTGTGTAATGAGGACTGATTTGATGAACTTGGGTACTGTCTAGGCAGAATGCTATAGAATTAGCTGCGTTAAGCAAATATCTTGACAGCCAAAATACAATACGATTGCGAATTACTATAAATTTGATTTCTTACGTAGATATTGCCGTGTCGTAATACTACAAATCTTCAAAGTTTCAGAATTGCAAAGATTCGGCAGGCCAAGGTATCATAGAATAACTTTCATTTTAAAGGATTTAGGCAATTGGTCGAAGTGCGCATGCGTAGTAACTAAAAGTTCTTTCCTTAAATCGCATGGAAATCTAATCATTGCAATTAAAATCGTACTTGTTATCTAAACCTGAGTCTATACCCTACTATTACATATAAATAGAACATTCAAAATGAATCGATAACCTACGATCTTAGATGACGGACCTTTTGCCCATACAATCTCTTATATGGTGTTTTGACAAAAATCTGTAAGGCTGACCTTCCTTGCAACCATCTCGTGGTATTCTATCTTGTATTATAAATGACTATCATTACGACATAAAATGGATTTTAAATAACATTTTAATTGCTACAAGATGGTGAAAATAGCATGTGCATCGCTAATCTGTGTAATGGGGACTGATTTGATGAACTTGAGTTTTGTCTGAGCAGTATGTTATAAAATTAGCTGCCTTTAGCATATATCTTGTCATGCAAAATAGAAGACTATTGCGAATTACTATCAAGTTGATTTCTTACGTAGATATTGCCCTGTCGTATTACTACAAATCTTGAAAGTTTCAGAATTGCAAAGATTCGGCAGGCTGAGGTATCATAGAATAACTTTCATTTTAAGGGATTTAGGCAATTGGTCGAAGTGCGCATGCGTAGTAACTAAAAGTTCTTTCCTTAACTCGCATGGAAATCTAATCATTGCAAATAAAATCGTATTTGTTATCTAAACCTGAGTCTATACCCTACTATTACATATAGATAAAACATTCAAAATGAATCGATAACCTACGATCCTAGATGACGGCCCTTTTGCCCATACATGCTGTTATATGGTGTTTTGACAAAAATCTGAAAGGCTCAGCTTCCTTGCAACCATCTCGTGGTAGTATATCTTTTATTATAAATGACTATCATTACGACATAAAATGGATTTTAAATTACATTTTAATTGCTACAAGATGTTGAAAATTACATGTGCATCACTAATCTGTGTAATGAGGACTGATTTGATGAACTTGAGTACTATCTGAGCAGTATGCTATAGAATTAGCCTCCTAGATAATATCTCTTGACAGGCAAAATACAAGACTATTGCGAATTACTATCAATTTGATTTCTTACGTAGATATTGCCTTGTCGTAATACTACAAATCTTCAAAGTTTCAGAATTGCAAAGATTCGGTTGGCCGAGGTATCATAGAATAACTTTCATTTTAAAGGATTTAGGCAATTGGTCGAAGTGCGTATGCGTAGTAACTAAAAGTTCTTTCCTTAAATCGCATTTAAATCTAATCATTGCAATTAAAATCGTACTTGTTATCTAAACCTGAGTCTATACCCTACTATTACATATAAATAGAACATTCAAAATGAATCGATAACCTACGATCTTAGATGACGGCCCTTTTGCCCATACAACTCTTATATGGTGTTTTGACAAAAATCTGTAAGGCTGATATTCCTTGCAACCATCTCGTGGTATTCTATCTTGTATTATAAATGACTATCATTACGACATAAAATGGATTTTAAATAACATTTTAATTGCTACAAGATGGTGAAAATTGCATGTGCATCGCTAATCTGTGTAATGGGGACTGATTTGATGAACTTGAGTTTTGTCTGAGCAGTATGTTATAAAATTAGCTGCCTTTAGCATATATCTTGTCATGCAAAATAGAAGACTATTGCGAATTACTATCAAGTTGATTTTTTACGTAGATATTGCCCTGTCGTATTACTACAAATCTTGAAAGTTTCAGAATTGCAAAGATTCGGCAGGCTGAGGTATCATAGAATAACTTTTATTTTAAAGGATTTAGGCAATTGGTCGAAGTGCGCATGCGTAGTAACTAAAAGTTCTTTCCTTAACTCGCATGGAAATCTAATCATTGCAAATAAAATCGTATTTGTTATCTAAACCTGAGTCTATACCCTACTATTACATATAGATAAAACATTCAAAATGAATCGATAACCTACGATCCTAGATGACGGCCCTTTTGCCCATACAATCTGTTATATGGTTTTTTGACAAAAATCTGTAAGGCTGAGCTTCCTTGCAATCATCTCGTGGTAGTCTATCTTTTATTATAAATGACTATCTTTACGACATAAAATGAATTTTAAATTACATTTTAATTGCTACAAGATGGTGAAAATTGCATGTGCATCACTAATTTGTGTAATGAGGACTGATTTGATGAACTTGGGTACTGTCTAGGCAGAATGCTATAGAATTAGCTGCGTTAAGCAAATATCTTGACAGCCAAAATACAATACGATTGCGAATTACTATCAATTTGATTTCTTACGTAGATATTGCCGTGTCGTAATACTACAAATCTTCAAAGTTTCAGAATTGCAAAGATTCGGCAGGCCGAGGTATCATAGAATAACTTTTATTTTAAAGGATTGTGGCAATTGGTCGAAGTGCGCATGCGTAGTAACTAAAAGTTCTTTCCTTAAATCGCATGGAAACCTAATCATTGCAATTAAAATCCTACTCCTTATCTAAACCTGAGTCTATACCCTACTATTACATATAGATAAAACATTCAAAATGAATCAATAAGCTACAATCCTAAATAACGGCCCTTCTGCTCATACAATCTCTTATATGGTGTTTTGACAAAAATCTGTAAGGCTGAGCTTCCTTGCAACCATCTCGTGATATTCTATCTTGTATTATAAATGACTATCATTACGACATAAAATGGATTTTAAATTACAATTTAATTGCTACAAGATGGTGAAAATTGCATGAGCATCACTAATCTGTGTAATGAGGACTGATTTGATGAACTTGAGTAGTGCCTGAGCGGTATGCTATAGAATTAGCAGCCTTATGCAAATAACTTGAAAGCCAAAATACAATACGATTGCGAATTACTATCAATTTGATTTCTTACGTAGATATTGCCCTGTCTTAATACTACAAATCTTCAAAGTTTCAGAATTGCAAAGATTCGGCAGGCCGAGGTATCATAGAATAACTTTCATTTTAGAGGATTTAGGCAATTGGTCGAAGTGCGCATGCGTAGTAACTAAAAGTGTTTTCCTTAAATCGCATTTAAATCTAATCATTGCAATTAAAATCGTACTTGTTATCTTAACCTGAGTCTATACCCTACTATTACATATAGATAGCACTTTCAAAATGAATCGATAACCTACGATCCTAGATGACGGCCCTTCTGCCCATACAATCTCTTATATGGTGTTTTGACAAAAATCTGAAAGGCTAAGCTTCCTTGCAACCATCTCGTGGTAGTATATCTTTTATTATAAATGACTATCATTACGACATAAAATGGATTTTAAATTACAATTTAATTGCTACAAGATGGTGAAAATTGCATGAGCATCACTAATCTGTGTAATGAGGACTGATTTGATGAACTTGAGTAGTGCCTGAGCGGTATGCTATAGAATTAGCAGCCTTATGCAAATAACTTGAAAGCCAAAATACAATACGATTGCGAATTACTATCAATTTGATTTCTTACGTAGATATTGCCCTGTCTTAATACTACAAATCTTCAAAGTTTCAGAATTGCAAAGATTCGGCAGGCCGAGGTATCATAGAATAACTTTCATTTTAGAGGATTTAGGCAATTGGTCGAAGTGCGCATGCGTAGTAACTAAAAGTGTTTTCCTTAAATCGCATTTAAATCTAATCATTGCAATTAAAATCGTACTTGTTATCTTAACCTGAGTCTATACCCTACTATTACATATAGATAGCACTTTCAAAATGAATCGATAACCTACGATCTTAGATGACGGCCCTTCTACCCATACAATCTCTTATATGGTGTTTGAACAAAAATCTGTAAGGCTGAGCTTCCTTGCAACCATCTCTTGGTATTCTATCTTGTATTATATATGACTATCATTACGACATAAAATGGATTTTAAATAACATTTTAATTGCTACAAGATGGTGAAAATTGCATGTGCATCAGTAATCTGTGTAATGAGGACTAATTTGATGAACTTGAGTACTGTGTCAGCAGTATGCTATAGAATTAGCTGCCTTAAGCAAATATCTTGACAGCCAATATACAAGACGATTGCGAATTACTATCAATTTGATTTCTTACGTAGATATTGCCCTGTCGAAATACTACAAATCTTTAAAGTTTCAGAATTGCAAAGACTAGGCAGGCCTAGGTATCATAGAATAACTTTCATTTTAAAGGATTTTGCCAATTGGTCGAAGTGCGCATGCGTAGTAACTAAAAGTTCTTTCCTTAAATCGCATGGAAATCTAATCATTGCAATTAAAATCGTACTCGTGATCTAAACCTGAGTCTATACACTACTATTACATATAGATAGAACATTCAGAATAAATAGATAACCTACGATCCTAGATGACGACCCTTCTGCCCATACAATCTCTTATATGGTGTTTTGACAAAAATCTGTAAGGCTGAGCTTCCTTGCAACCATCTCGTGGTATTCTATCTTGTATTAAAATTGACTATCATTACGACATGAAATGGATTTTAAATTACATTGTTATTGCTACAAGATGGTGAAAATTGCATGACAATCACCAATCTGTGTAATGGAGACTGATTTGATGAACTTGAGTTGTGCCTAAGCGGTATGCTATAGAATTAGCAGCCTTAAGCAAATATCTTAACAGCCAAAATACAATACGATTGCGAATTACTATCAATTTGATTTCTTACGTGGATATTGCCCTGTCGTAATACTACAAATCTTCAAAGTTTCAGAATTGCAAAGACTAGGCAGGCCTAGGTATCATAGAATAACTTTCATTTTAAAGGTTTAGCCAATTGGTCAAAGTGCGCATGCGTAGTAACTTAAAGTTCTTTCCTTAAATCGCATGGAAATCTAATCATTGCAAATAAAATCGTACTCGTGATCTAAACCTGAGTCTATACCCTACTACTACATATAGACAGAACATTCAAAATGAATCGATAACCTACGATCCTAGATGACGGCCCTTCTGCCCATACAATCTCTTATATGGCGTTTTGACAAACATCTGAAAGGCTTAGCTTCCTTGCAACCATCTCGTTGTATTCTATCTTGTATTATAAATGACTATCATTACGACATAAAATGGATATTAAAATACATTTTAATTGCTACAAGATGGTAAAAATTGCATGTGCGTCACTAATCTGTGTAATGAGGACTGATTTGATGAACTTGAGTACTGTCTCAGCAGTATGCTATAGAATTAGCTGCCTTAAGAAAATATCTTTACAGCCAAAATACAAGACGATTGCGAATTACTATCAATTTGATTTCTTACGTAGATATTGTCCTGTCGTAATACTACAAATCTTCAAAGTTTCAGAATTGCAAAGATTCGGCACGCCGAGGTATCATAGAATAACTTTGATTTTAAAGAATGTAGGCAATTGGTCGAAGTGCGCATGCGTAGTAACTAAAAGTTCTTTCCTTAAATCGCATGGAAATCTAATCATTGCAATTAAGATCGTACTTGTTATCTTAACCTGAGTCTATACCCCACTATTACATATAGATAGAACATTCAAAATGAATCGATAACCTACGATCCTAGATGATGGCCCTTCTGCCCATACAGTCTCTTACATGGTGTTTTGACAAAAATCTGTAAGGCTGAGCTTCCTTGCAACCATCTCTTGGTATTCTATCTTGTATTATAAATGACTATCATTACGACATAAAATGGATATTAAATTACATTTTAATTGCTACAAGATGGTAAAAATTGCATTTGCATCACTAATCTGTGTAATGAGGACTGATTTGATGAACTTGAGTACTGTCTCAGCAGTATGCTATAGAATTAGCAGCCTTAAGCAAATATCTTAACAGCCAAAATACAATACGATTGCGAATTACTATAAATTTGATTTCTTACGTAGATATTGCCCTGTCGTAATACTACAAATCTTCAAAGTTTCAGAATTGCAAAGATTCGGCAGGCCAAGGTATCATAGAATAACTTTCATTTTAAAGGATTTAGGCAATTGGTCGAAGTGCGCATGCGTAGTAACTAAAAGTTCTTTCCTTAAATCGCATGGAAATCTAATCATTGCAATTAAAATCGTACTTGTTATCTTAACCTGAGTCTATACCCTGCTATTACATATAGATAGAACATTCAAGATGAATTGATAAACTACGATCCTATATGACGGCCCTTTTGCGCATACAATCTCTTACATGGTGTTTTGACAAAAATCTGTAAGGCCGAGTTTCCTTGCAACCATCTCTTCGTATTTTAGATTGTATTATTAATGACTATTATTACGACATAAAATGGATTTTAAACTACAGTCTAATTGCTACAAGATGGTAAAAATTGCATGTGCATTACTAATATGTGTAATGAGGACTGATTTGATAAACTTGAGTACTGTCTGAGAAGTATGCTATAGAATTAGCTGCCTTAAGCAAATATCTTGACAGCCAAAATAAAAGACCATTGCAAATTACTATTAATTTGAGTTCTTACGTAGATATTGCCGTGTCGTAATACTACAAATCTTCAAAGTTTCAGAATTGCAAAGATTCGGCAGGCCGAGGTATCATAGAATAACTTTCACTTTAAAGGATTTAGGAGATTGGTCGAAGTGCGCATGCGTAGTAACTAAAAGTTCTTTCCTTAAATCGCATGGAAATCTAATCATTGCAACTAAAATCGTACTTGTTATCTTAACCTGAGTCTATACCCTACTATTACATATAGATAGAACATTCAAAATGAATCAATAACCTTCGATCCTATATGACGGCCCTTCTGCGCATACAATCTCTTACATGGTGTTTTGACAAAAATCTGTAAGGCTGAGTTTCCTTGCAACCATCTCTTGGTATTTTAGATTGCATCATTAATGACTATTATTACGACATAAAATGGATTTTAAACTACAGTCTAATTGCTACAACATGGTTAAAATTTCATGTGCATTACTAATATGTGTAATGAGGACTGATTTGATGAGCTTGAGTTCTGTCTGAGCAGTATGCTATAGAATTAGCTGCCTTAAGCAAATATCTTGACAGCAAAATACAAGACCATTGCGAATTACTATTAATTTGATTTCTTACGTAGATATTGCCGTGTCGTAATACTACAAATCTTCAAAGTTTCAGAATTGCAAAGATTCGGCAGGCCGAGGTATCATAGAATAACTTTCATTTTAAAGGATTTAGGCAATTGGTTGAAGTGCGCATGCGTAGTAACTAAAAGTTCTTTCCTTAAATCGCATGGAAATCTAATCATTGCAATTAAAATCGTACTTGTTATCTTAACCTGAGTCTATACCCTGCTATTACATATAGATAGAACATTCAAAATGAATTGATAAACTACGATCCTAGATGACGGCTCTTCTGCCCATACAATCTGTTATATGGTTTTTTGACAAAAATCTGTAAGGCTGAGCTTTCTTGCAACCATCTCGTGGTATTCTATCTTGTTTTATAAATGACTATCATTACGACATAAAATGGATATTATATTACATTTTAATATCTACAAGATGGTGAAAATTGCATGTGCATCACTAATCTGTGTAATGAGGACTGATTTGATGAACTTGAGTACTATCTCAGCGGTATGCTATAGAATTAGCTGATATGAGCATATATCTTGAGAGCCAAATTACAAGACGATTGCGAATTACTATCTATTTGATTTCTTACGTAGATATTGCGCTGTCGTAATACTACAAATCTTCAAAGTTTCAGAATTGCAAAGATTCGGCAGGCCGAGGTATCATAGAATAACTTTTATTTTAAAGGATTTAGGCAATTGGTCGAAGTGCGCATGCGTAGTAACTAAAAGTTGTTTCCTTAAATCGCATGGAAATCTAATCATTGCAATTAAAATCGTACTCGTTATCTAAACCTAAGATCTATACCCTACTATTACATATAGATAGATCATTTAAAATGAATCGATAACCTACGACCCCAGATGACGGGGCTTCTGCCCATACAATCTCTTATATGGTGTTTTGACAAAAATCTGTAAGGCTGAGCTTCCTTGCAACCATCTCTTGGTATTCTATCCTGTATTATAAATGACTATCATTACGACATAAAATGGATTTTAAATTACATTTTAATTGCTACAAGATGGTAAAAATTGCATGTGCATCACTAATCTGTGTAATGAGGACTGATTTGGTGAACTTGAGTACTGTCTGAGCAGTATGCTATAGAATTAGCAGCCTTGAGTAAATATCTTGACAGCCAAAATACAATACAATTGCGAATTACTATCAATTTGATTTCTTACGTAGATATTGCCTTGTCGTAATACTACAAATCTTCAAAGTTTAAGAATTGCAAAGATTCGGCAGTCCGAGGTATCATAGAATAACTTTCATTTTAAAGGATTTTGCCAATTGGTCGAAGCTCGCATGCGTAGTAACTAAAAGTTGATTCCTTAAGTCACATGGAAATCTAATCATTGCAATTAAAATCGTACTTGTTATCTTAACCTGAGTCTATACCCTACTATTACATATAGATAGAACATTCAAAATGAATCGATAACCTACGATCCTAGATGACGGCCTTTCTGCCCATACAATCTCTTATGTTGTGTTTTGACAAAAATCTGTAAGGCTGAGCTTCCTTGCAACCATCTCTTGGTATTCTATCTTGTATTATAAATGACTATCATTACGACATAATATGGATATTAAATTACATTTTAATTGCTACAAGATGGTGAAAATTGCATGTGCATCAGTAATCTGTGTAATGAGGACTGATCTGATGAACTTGAGTACTGTCTCAGCAGTATGCTATAGAATTAGCTGCCTTAAGCAAATATCTTGACACCCAAAATACAAGACGTTTGCGAATTACTATCAATTTGACTTCTTACGTAGATATTGCCCTGTCGTAATACTACAAATCTTTAAAGTTTCAGAATTGCAAAGATTTGGCAGGGCGAGGTATCATAGAATAACTTTCATTTTAAAGGACTTAGGCAATTGGTCGAAGTGCGCATGCGTAGTAACTAAAAGTTCTTTCCTTAAATCGTATGGAAATCTAATCATTGCAATTAAAATTGTAGATGGAAAGTGACAGTTCTAGGACAGCACTTCAAGACCAAACACACAAAAAATCCTGCACGCGTGCAGGATTCCAAAAATGATACCATATCATTTTAAAGGAATGACACTGTACATCCAAACACTCATCATGCCCAATCAACATCAAACTGTCAAAGAGCTCCGCGCCATTGCCAAGGAGCGCAAGATAGCCAAATATTATAAGATGCGCCCTGGAGAGTTACTGGAGGCGCTGGGGATGCCTGAAGAGGTACCAAGTGGTAGTAGGGGTGGTGGGGGAACAACGCATATTCTCGATGAGCCTGTCCCAGAAATAAGTGTCCCGAGTCTTAGGCCTACTAAATACGTACCTTCAAGTGGCCCTAGTCGTCGGCACAGAACACTTGTTTCGGAGTATAAGAAAAGAGTACAAAAGAAAATAAATAAGTTTGCGAATTGGATTTTGAATTATGTTCCAAAGAGAATCAAAAAGCCTGCGAAAGAAAGGATCAGGGAGTTGAAGGAGGAAGTAAGGAGAATCTGGGCTGAACTGGAGCCGTTCAGTGTAAAAGAAAAGGAAAGGGCACTGAAAGGGTTCTTCAAAACCTATCGGATCGATGGTAAGAAGGGGTACGGTCCTCGAGAGTTTATCAAGAAAATAAAACCAAAGGTTTTGGAGTTACTTTATACTAGAAGAAAACCCATCAAGGTGAAGTTTGTACTAACTTGTACATTCGTAAAAGATGATCTTGTTACGGGTAATGTTGAATACACTGAGGGGTACTTTCATACTAAACTTAAAATAGTAACGGATTCAACTGACCTATCTAACTTATTCGATGCAATGACGGAATTACAACTTGAAAATGTCGCGAAGTTTGAAGGTGAACAGTCTGGGTGGCAATTTGATCGAGTTGAGTACTTTGATATACACATTAACCCATTTGAGCCTGTGTCTGGGACTTCTTACATACCTCTACCAAAGGTTCTGGCTGATAAGAAGGCTATAATTAATGTCAAGAATGATAATGACAATGAGTGTTTCAAGTGGGCGGTGACATCTGCTGTATTTCCTAAAGAGAATCACGGTGAAAGACTGAATGCTGAGATGAGAGAGAACTCTGAAAAGTTTGACTGGACGGGGATGGAGTTCCCTGTTACACTAAAGGACATTGCTAAGTTTGAGAAGCAAAATCCTTACGCCATTAACGTATATGGATACGAGTCTGGAGTAAACGTTTTGAGAATCAGTAAACGGCGAGAGGTGACAGTGGTAAACTTACTTTTGTTACACAAAGATGAAACGAATCACTACTGTTGGATTAAGAACTTGAGTAGGCTTTTGCCATCACAAATCGATAAACACGATGGTAGAAAATACTTTTGCCACAGATGTCTTAATCCATTCAATACACAATCCTCACTAGACAAGCATCTAGAGTTCTGCAGTAATCATCAAGCAGTCAAGACGACAGTCCCCATGAACGAAGATGGGAGCCAGCAGTTCTTCGGTTTCAAGAATCACAACAGGAAGATGGAGGTACCGTTTGTTGTGTATGCAGATTTTGAGTGCTACACTGAAAAGATGTATACTTGTTACCAAGATGAGGGTAGGAGATTTACCAATAGATATCAAAAGCATAAACCATCAGGTTTCTGTTACCTGATCAAGTGCTTTGATAACGCTATATTCGAACCCAAACTTGTAAGGCACACAGCTGAATCACCATACGAAGATGTACCCAAGATGTTTATGGATAGCTTGGAGTCGGATATCAAACAAGTCTATGATAGGTTCAAGTTACCCAAAAATCATCATGTCAGTCAGGATGAGAGAATAGCCTATGAAAATGCCACACATTGTCACATCTGCGGATCGATGCTTGGCCATGACAAGGTGTTGGACCATTGTCATCTTAGTGGAAAGTACAGAGGAGCAGCGCACCAGGAGTGCAACTTGAATTACAAGGTGCCTAAATTCATACCAGTTATATTCCATAACCTATCCGGATACGATGGTCATTTATTTGTGAGGAACATAGGGGAATCGAAAGGTAAGCTGGATTGCATACCAATCAACGATGAAAAATACATTTCCTTCACGAAAGAGATTGTTGTCGACTCTTACAAGAACAAGAAAGGGAAAACGGTTGAAATTAAACGGGGAATTAGGTTCATTGATAGCTTTCGGTTTATGGCAGCGGGCCTCAGAAGGTTGGTTGACAACCTACCACAATCTTCTCTGGTGAATGTAAATAGTTGGTTTGAAAGGGAGATGGAAGATGGCACAGACTTGCAGTTACTGACTAGGAAGGGGGTATTTCCTTACGATTGGTTTGATGGTTTTGATAAGCTCGGTGAAACTCATCTCCCACCAAAGGATGAGTTCTACTCGAAGCTCTACAATGCTGAAATATCGGATGAGGATTACCAGCATGCTCAAAACGTGTGGAAAGCCTTTGGGATTGAGAGCTTTAGGGAATATCACGACCTTTACCTTGAACTGGATGTTTTATTGTTGGCTGATGTCTTCGAGAACTTCAGAGAAGTTTGTAGGAAGAACTACGACTTGGATCCAGCTTGGTACTACACTGCACCTGGATTGGCGTGGGACGCGGCCCTGAAAATGACCAATGTGAGATTGGAACTTTTGAATGACCCTGACATGCTTCTCATGGTTGAGGAGGGCATTCGAGGGGGTATCTCCATGATCTCAACTAGGTATGGTAAAGCCAACAATCCATACATGAAAGATTATGACCCATCATTACCAACAAAGTACATCACATACATGGATGCAAACGGTTTGTACGGATGTGCAATGAGTAAACCTTTACCAACACATGACTTTCGATGGTTGACTGAAGAAGAGCTTGTATTGAAGTGGAAAGATCTACCATGCATACTAGAGGTTAATCTAATGTACCCAAAACACCTTCACAAATTGCATAATGACTATCCATTAGCACCAGAGAGAGTTACTGTAAATGGTGTGGATAAGCTAATTCCAAACCTAAGGGATAAACGAAAATACATTATTCACCACGAGACATTGAAAAAGTATTTGAGTCTCGGGCTGAGAATCTACAAGATACACAGAGGCATCACATTCAAAGAGTCCGCGTGACTGAAGCCCTATATCGACCTGAATACCGAACTAAGGACCAAAGCAACAAACGACTTCGAGAAGGACTTTTTCAAGTTGATGAACAACTCAGTCTTTGGGAAAACTATGGAGAACGTAAGGAACAGGGTGGACGTTCGTTTGGTCACTGAAGAGTCAAAAGCCAAGAAGTTGGTATCGTAGCCGAATTACCACCACAGCACGATCTTTTGCGAGAATCTAGTTGCAGTACAAATGAAAAAGACAAAGTTGGTGTTGGACAAACCCATTTACTTAGGCTTTTCAGTCCTGGTAATTAGCAAGACGATAATGTACGACTTCCACTACAACTACATTAAGCCCAAGTACGGTGACAAGGCTAAGTTGTTATTTACAGACACAGATTCACTGGCATACGAGGTGGAGACGGATGACTTCTACAAGGACATTAGTCCAGATGTTAGAGACAGGTTCGACACCAGCAACTATCCTGAAGATCATCCATCTGGCATTGAGGTGGGTGTGAACAAGAAAGTCGGGGGCATGTTCAAGGATGAAGCGGGTGGCCAACAGATCATAGAATTCGTAGGTCTCAGGGCCAAACTATATTCATATATGATGGATGAGGGAAAGGAGGAAAAGAAGTGTAAGGGTGTGAAGAAGGCTGTGGTGAAAAAGAGCATAAGCTTCAAAGATTACAAGGATTGCCTCTTCAATCAGAAATTACAGAGGAGGACTATGAATATCATCAGGAGTCACCTGCACGAAGTGTACACAGAGACTGTGAACAAGGTAGCGCTATCATGCGAAGACGACAAAAGGGTGATAAGGGAGGATGGGATACACACATATGCATATGGTCACTTTAGGACTCTGATTTCGGCGAAAACTTAATAATTTAATTATACATATATATCCAACTAGACAAAGTCGGTATGGATTACGATTCAGAGGAAAATTATCACAGCCTTGTCGATCATTTTCAGTCTATGTTCAAGAAAGCTGATGAAGAGGACGAACAGGTTTGTAAGCATGAAAGTGTGTATAGGGATAAGACAGGGATTGTTGTTTGTGGCCTCTGTAAGACTGAACTAGAATCGATGGACTATTCTAAACGAGAATGGATGTACGACTTTTCAGCTAGTAGGTGTGATCTTCGCAGATCAAGACTAAGGGGAGTTCGTAATGTATTCGAGAGACATAACTTGAATGTGTCTTCTATGATGATCGATATCATAGAAGCCAAGTATCAAGAGATTCTAAAGTTTAAGTGTAAAAATCGCGGTCAGATTCGTACGTCTTTGGTGGCTTCATGCTTGTTTTATACATACCAAGAATTTGGTGAATATCGTACGTTAGATTACATTAGAAATTTGTTTGGACTCAAGAAAAGAGCCATGACATGTGGTTTACAAATGTACTTGGAAACATTCCCAGAGGTGAGAACCAACTACATTACACCAGAGAAACTTATTCCCTGGGTAATGAGAGTTACTGGGGTTGATGAATCTCATCATAGACGTATTTTGTCAATTGCCAAGTACTTTGGAGCAACATCACAGATTCTTGAGCGCGGTACTAGCGGTGTAGTTGCAGCGGGTATTGTCTTCTTTTACTTATGTATGAACCAGGAGTATAAAAATCAAATAGGTATGACAAAGAAGATCTTTGCCAGCAAAGTTAAAATTTCGGACATTTCATTGATCAAGACAGTTCGTGAGATGGCTGACCTCTCAATGTCACTTGAGTACTCTAGAAGGTGGTAATTCAGTATCATCGGGAACAACTTGGAGTTCTTCGCGTACAAATCCCCGCTTCGATACTCCATCCAAGTAATACACCACTGGCTGATCAGGTGAAATTACCGTTCTCGCTATGTCATAAACCTCAAGGCTCCATACAGGATCAGTGGCTCTTCGTTTGTCACCACCTTCATCTTCACCGGGCGAATACAAATACCTAACCTTAACTCCCGGGGGCAACCTATTCTCATTCAAACCCACAGCTCTCTTGTATTCCATAGGTTTGACATCAATCTCTTTCAATTCCAACGCTTCATCAGGCTCTTTACCTGTGATGCGTGTGGGTTCAGAATTCAAAGTCTTCATAATGGCGGGAAGCCTTTTGACCCAAACCCTGGACCTAACATCACTCACCATCTCCTGTGCATATTGATGACTAAATAATTTCTCACCAATAGTTCTATTAGCCCTCTCTACAAGAGCCTGCGCTCGATGATTACCAGCTTTACTTCGCTGTATGTTTACTTGATGCTTATTCATCAAGTGAGTGACATTACCCATGAATTCTCTACCGGGATCCACCATTAATCTCTTTGGCCACTTTAGCTTCCGAGCATAAATCCTCTCAAACGCCCTAGCTACTTCACCACTATCTTTCGAGGTCAGTGCCTCAGCATCCTTGTACCTAGAAGCGATATCAACCACAACTAGCGCATAGCGGTATGTTTTTCTTCCCACTGTATCGTGAGGAAGAAACAGCAAGTCCGCCTGATGAATTTGATTTGGTTTGCCAACGACCCAATGTGGTCTGGGTATATACTTTGGTGGAGGAACATATATCTGCCACAATGCTTGCTTCTCCAACCAATCTCTAGCAACACTTTCGGTCACTTTGGCCGCACTCGCCAACTTTGGTATGGCCGAGTATCCTTTCCAGTATTCATCAGTAGAATAGTATAATCGACTTAAAATATCGTCACTAGGCATTTACAACAAGATTCAGTGCATTTAAATGGCTGGAATATCAGAAATTCTTGATACTGATCGTGTTCCCAGGATGCGTAAAGGTTTGAGGGCCGAGGCCTCATTAAATCGTATCACGCTAAATCCCTCATCAGCCAATCCTGGTGAGACATTATACATTGAAATACCAAAACTGACCGACAACCTGGTGATTGTGCCTGGCAGCGTGTACATCACTTTCGATATGAGTGTAACAGGTCACAAGAACAACACACCTGTCAACAACTTGGGAAGGAACCTCGTTTCACGATACAGGGTTCTATTCGGGGGTGAAATCATAGAGGATCTTGATAGGTTTGATTTATTCAAGACTTATCACGATTTGTTTTTGTCAGAAACCGATCGCAATAACAGATTGAGACAGGGCATATCATCCGAGAATGTAAGGAAAATCAGAACCAATGCCGGTGACAAAGTTACCTCAAATGCAGCAGAAAATACTCTAGGTGCAGTCCATAACACCAGGTACGAAATACCATTAGACCACACGATATTGAAAGATCATGGAGTCTTCTATCCAAGAGCCTTACTACATCCACTCAGATTTGAAATAACTCTAGCTCCAGTATCTGATATCGTCGTTTATTCAAACACTGAAACACCACCTGATTACAAATTAACAAATATGGAGCTGGAGTATCAATGCATATCAAGTGGAGAATTAGCCAGTGAAGCCATTGCCTCGTACCGGAGTGGAAAGGTTTTCTTGTATGAGAAGATACTTCTTCACAAAACGTTCCCAATCTCTGAGAATACTGATGGTGTGATCAATGAGCATATTAACGTGCTCAGGAAGTCCATGACTGGGATACTATGTATTTTCACAGCCCCATATGCAGCAGGTGCTAGGGACTCTGAGAGTTTTGCAAACCCAAAGATCACATCGGTCAAGATTGACAAAGATGGAGTACCAAACAAACTTTATTCAAAAGGCATGATACCAACTGATTTATGGCAGGCCATAATTAAACGAGTTGGTATCGATGATTCCATCAAGGAGTCTGATTTCTATACGAACAAGTTTGCTTTGTGGATCGATCTGAGGAGTTACCCCGACAATGATGTTCATAGAAACGGTTTGGAGCTGACTAGTACTCGAGATGGCATAAGACTCGAGATTAACAGGGAGAAGAGAGGAGGCAGGGTTCTTACTTGCTACATGTTCGTGGTTGCTGACGCTGCCATGTCAATTATGAATTCAAATCTAAAAGAAATAACGTACTAGATATAATCAAACTATGAGTGAGTTAGTGGATAAAATCCCATTCAACTGGATCATTACGGGACCTACGAACTGTGGAAAGACTCAATACATAGTGGACCAGCTTCGAGGACACTTTAGGGGCGTGTTCGACTATATTGTCTTGATTTGCCCCACTTATATCCATAACAAGACTTACAGAGGCTTTGCAAAAGGGGACAAGAGATTTTGGGTACTCTCACCAGACTCTAGTAATGAGGACGAGATTGACTATTTGCTAACGCTTTGCTCAACGTTATTCTCGGGTGAGAACACACTCATAATACTGGACGATTGCGCTGTTTCGAAAGATTTGAAGAACCGGACAAACAAATTCATCAATCTGGCCTTTTCCGGGAGGCACATTGGCATATCTGTGTGGGTTCTCACCCAACAGCTCACATCGATCTCGAAACCGTTTCGAGAGAATGTCGCATGCGTGTTATCGTTTTACAACCCGTCTGAAACCGCGATGAAAATGTTATTCGAGGAATATGGTGGTGCTTTGGATGTTAATAAACGCAAGAGGTACAAGAAGCTACTCGAGACTGAAAAGTACGCCAGACTTTGCTTTTCACTGCGCCACCCGTTTGAAAAATACTTAGAGATACCCACATCTGGGGCAAAACATGGCTAACCCTGAAGAGATATTGAACGGTGAAGCATCAGTTGGTACAACACCATCACCAATCAATGATTTGGAGTCAAAGAGGGAATCTCTTTCAATCTTGGCTTGCTTGGGTTCAACAAAAGAATACACGGGCGTGGTTATGGACCTCTCTGACGTAACCAAACTATCGGATAAGGATGTGGAGAAGTATTACAAAAGGTACCAAGTCGTGTCGGGCAAGAAGATTGCCGATGGCTTGGCGGACTCTTCTTTTCAATTGATGGCTAAGGCTTTGGATCATGGTTTGAGAAATTACGGGAATATAGATGACAAAGACGCTCTTGTGAGAGATTGTAAGAACGATGAATTGATAATGAAGGAGATCTCAAATATATCCGGGTCAGTTGTACTCAAAGGTGGAAGACTCACGGCATTACTTTCGGCATTTATTCAATTTGCAAAGCACTTCAAGTTAAGAGAGCAGGACCTAAGCACCACTCCAACACAACTTGAGCAGGACCTAAGCACCACTCCAACACAACTTGAGCAGGACCCAACAGAACCTGAGCACCACTCCAACACAACTTGAGGACTAAAGTGGATTCTAGGAAAAGTGTCTTCAAGACTGGTTGTACCATGGGCAAAAGCACAACAACAAGATGCAACAAAACGAATTTGGGTTTCGTGTATTTACCTTATATGGTAAGAACGACTCTGACCTTGATAAGCTCTTCGAGAGAGTAAGGCCAGAGATTGTTAATGCCTTCGAGTTAGTCAACCCTACTTTCACAAGAGTTGAAGTTAATTTCAATCGAGAAACGGATGGAGAACAATATCAATACATAGTTGAGCATTATGATGATGACACTGACTCTGCAGATACGCTGATCGCGCGTACTGTGAGAGTTTTGAGATCGAGATTGACATACCATTTCAGGGATGCACTTCAACCACGTTTTCATTATAGGTACAAGGACATTTACGATAGACGATTTAATAAATCTATTGACCCCGAGAGGATGTACAGAGCAGAGTACAATGGGGATTGGGATGGGAAAGAGGGTTTGGAAAATACTGGTCTGTATGGACCTCTTGTCGAGATTTTCGTAGAAGACACGGAGTCTGAAGTTTCATATATCACAATCAAAATGTTGAATGCATACAAGCACTACCATGAATCGACCTTCTACAGAAGTCTGCGGGATGAACTAATGGCTATAGCGTGGCACCCCGATCGTGTATTGGACTGGTGTGTTGACCACGAGGAAAGGGAAGAGATGAAAGAGCGATGGGATATGTAAGAACCGATTGTGAGCCTCTTAGTAGATGACCTACTAAGAGACCTAAGCAGCAAACAACACAACTTTAGTACTAAATAACCATTTGTGATCCTCCTATTATGACATACTAAGTGGCTTAAAGATAGGTATGTACTATGTCATAACCGAAAGGTAAAGTGTTGAACATGGCTAAACCAATCTTCATTTCACTTGACTCTGATTTTGACTGGAACACCATTGCTGTTTCTGAACCCAAGAGGAACTCTTTCACCAAAGGCAAAAGTAAAGTACAAAACCAATGGGTTAGTTCAGATGTTTATGTACAAGGTCCCAATGGTGTGAAGCGAACGATCTTCATTGATTATCCAAGCAATTCTTTTCGGGTATATCCGGGGTGTGGCCATTTGGAACCGACAAAGACAGTCGCAGACTTGAGACTCTGGAGGGGTTCCAAATTTCATACCCAATGACATCGAGCAATACCACGGATTGCCCAACAACCGAAGAGATCAAGACTCGAAAAGCACTTGATAATGTAATGAAGATCACATTGAACTCACTCAAAAAGTTTTGTAACAAACCAAAATCAGAGAGGTTAGTTCCACCTGCAACTTTCAATGCATACACGACTGCCAAGAGTGAAAATGATTGGTCTTTTGCTGTGAAGCCAATATACGATTACATAAACATCACAGACCAACAAACTGGTGAGAGGACAAAGGACAAAGGCAGTCCACAACGTGCCTACCTCAAATTCATAACCTGGGGTAAGGGTTGTAACATCCTATCCAGAACTTGTGTATACGGTCCAGATGATGAAATGGTTAACCCACTTGAATACATGTGGCAACCCGACAAGTATGTAAGCGGTTTTGGTCATCCTGTTGTCCATTTGGATGGTATATTCTGGGGATCCCACGGGCAGACCAGTTACGGCGCTTCAGCCCGTCTTCGTGTTTCTGAGATGAATTTCAGTCCAAGTGATTACAACAGCATGACTAGTTTTCGAATGTTACCTCCCAATAATGCTACAACACAAGAACCAGAATCTAGCATGTTACCTTCCAATAATGCTACGACACAAGAATCAGAATCTCGAATGTTACCTCCCAATGATGCTAAGCCGCAAGAATCAGAAGATGAGTTTGTGATAGAACATTATTAATTAATACTTACTTCTCCTAATAGACAACCTATTAGGAGAGTTAAAGCTAAGTGATAACAAGTATACAAACATGGCTAACACAGGAGTTATTGATAGAGCGACTGTGAAAGAATATTGTGAAGAGTACTGTAGAGAAAATATAGATGAACAGTGTCGGGAAATAATACAAGAACGTAGAGATGAGGAAAGAATAGAGTTTGAGGAGTTCGTTAATGGTGCATCTTCATATTTGAAAGGTGCGATGGTCGGAATTGTATTATGTTGGTTGTATAACAAACGTCATTGGTTTTGGTAGATGTTGGTTCAAAAAGATCTCCTAATAGACACCCTATTAGGAGAGTTAAAGTTAAGTGGTAACAGGGATATAAACATGGCTGAGCAAACTGTTGAGCAAATCACAAGGGAACCCGATGTCAAGGATAGAGTAAAGGATCCTAAGAAGGTGGAGGCCGGGAAGAAACTGGCCGAGTACCACAAGAAGGCTAAGGAGGCATTGAAGGAAAAAGAGCAACGGGATGCATTGATAGATAGTCAGAAAGAAAAGGAGCAGCAGCAGCAGCAAGATGCATTGGTGAAAGAGGATGATGGAGGATCCTCCATGAATGTTAATGCCTGGATACCCAGTCTATCCTTCGAGAATGTGTTAATAATCGGGTCCATAATAGGGGTAACTGCTTACTCATTATACACGAGATACAAAGACAGAATAGCCGATTTACGCGTACCTTCTGTAACCTTCGGACCACCTCCTGTCAGGGAGATGAATGAGGTCAGAAGACCCTCAAACAGAGAAAACAACTTAAATGACGAGTTGATGTAATACACAAAATGTCAGAAAACAAGCTTGTAAAGACTGTTACAGATTCTGCAGTTCTCGTGGGACTCGCTGCTGGTGTGGGCTATGTGGGTAAGAAGGTCCTGAGAGAAAAAGAATCGTTCATTGGTGATCCATCGTCCAGTATCATGAATTATGGCAAATGGGTCGCTGTTTTGTCAGCGAGTATGTACCTCAAAACTTATTTAGAAAATCAAAAGATCTTACCAAAGAGCTTTGAGTAATGGCTACAGTGACACTTGATCCTAAAAGATTCAAACTTGCGTTGTATGAATATATGAAAGATGGGCCTGTTTTGAGTGACTTCATTACCAGAGATGAAAATGGATACGCAATATACTTTGACGAGAAAGGATATAATACATCTGTACTCGATCATTTGAAGGACGGTCCCAAGTTGGAGTACTTCTTCAACATTGAATTAAGAAATCCTACAATAGACTCATAAATGGCGACCATAGCGATCGTTATTGGAGGTGCAATCGCCAATGCAGCTGCCCTCGGTCTTAGTACTTATATAACACATGTCCTCACTGGATCATCACCCGAAGAACTCAAAAAGGAAAGGGAAAGGCATGACAAAGCAATGGAGAAGTTCCAAAAAGATTACGCTGCGCGTGAAAAGAGGCGCTTGGCATATATTGACTTTATGAATAAGAGGAAGAGTGATGCTGACCAGGCATCTGAGAACATATCGGTGACGGATGAAGCGATGAGATTGTTCAATCAAATAGGCGATCCTCCTAAATTCTCTGACTATTACCGACCGAATGAAGACCAAAGAATGGCTCAGATGGTCTATGTGGTAGTTGGGATGTTAATCCTGGTATATATAGTTAGCAAGTGGGTGCGATAAACTAACTTAGAAGTTCCCATATTCGACATCAAATATGGCAACTGCTTATCCTGAAGAAGAAGAAAACGATCCTTTCGGGTTGGGGGAAGAAAACAAACAAGAAGATCCTGATGATTTCGAAGATACCCCGCTACTTGGTAGGCAGCCTCCAACACGGGAAAAAGTCTTGGAAACATCCACGACTAAGGGTGCTAGACGCAAATCAGGGTATATTCAATTACCACGTGAAGATATAGAGATGGAGGCTATGGAAGAAAACAAAGATGAAGTCTGGACTGAGATTGTAAAGAAATTCCCAAATGCCAGACCCAAGTTCCTTTTCAAATACAATGAATGGGGTAAAATCGTTGTTAAAATCACTGGCAGAGATCCAGACAGAAATGTATGGCATCCGTTATTCGATGCGTATGGTGATGTGAACAAAGGATTACCCAAAACAATTACAAAAGAGCTAGGTCCAAGCGCGGAAGAAATTGTGGAAGCCAATGATGGTGAGATAACCAAGAAAAAAGGGTTCGTTACTAAATTGAAGGAGAAGGTAAGATTCCATCGAGAAAAGGCATTGAAAACCCCGGAAGAAGTAAGTCAAATAGAGACCATCGAGGAACAAATTGTTGAACAAGAGCAAGAGATAGCTAACTTGGAAGGTGAGAATGAGCAAATCCAGGAGCGAATGTCATTGCGAGATAGGGTGAAAGCGATCTTCAAGAAATATGGTTTCACGGTATTTGCCATTGTGAGCGCTGTTGGTGTTGTCATTGGCGTTATCGTATCTAATCTTTCCAAAGGCCTATCCAGATTGGGCAAAGGTGTGGGGGACGGGCTGAAGACCATCGGTAAGAAACTTGGTGAGTTATTGCCTGGTATGGTGGGGGCTATCGGGAGTTTCCTATTCAAGACCGCTGGGGAGGTCATTTCATTCCTGGGTAAGAACGCTTGGCTATTGATCCTCGCTGTTGTAGTGTACTTTGTGGACGAATTAAAGAAGAGGCGTCGTTAAATGTAAATGTTGAGCATTACAATGTACGAGTCTGAAACCAGGGTGTACTTGGACCCTCCCCTGGACAAGGTTCGGGAGATTCAACTCCTGGGTTGTAATATACCCAAACGATTGGTGAATTTCAAGGATCGACAGGGCATACTCAATGAGGAAAATTGACCCATCATAATAATCCAACCCGGTACATACTCTCTGCGTGGTATACACGCGATATTTCTCAATGATACGGATAAGGCTAAGCTATCGATCATTGAGACTGATACTGTTGATTATCTGTACTCCAACAAGAACTCCAACATCAAACTTACGAGAGGACTGCAATTTGCTCTAGGTTTACCTGAAGTCATAATTCCTGGTAAGTTATACCTCATAAATCTCCAAATCAAGGAGCCCCTGAGACTTATATGCAGTCTAGTGAATAACCAGTCATCCTATATGAACAATGCTCGATTTACAGGACCCGTGAAGATCTCACCCTCACAACTCCTTGCCAACATACCATCACAGGATTATCCAGTCATTCCCGTTCATAAATCTAAAACCCCCGTAAATCACTTCGATCTGAGCATCCTTGACATTGAATGGAACAAACTGAATCTGAATGGGTCTCCAATCACCTTCAGTTTGAGATTCAGATAACATTTTAAAACTACGTGAGATCAGTAGTAACTAAACATGAGTGAGTACAAAGGAATATATCCCAACTTGGAGGCTACTGCACCCCCTCCCCATAACCCCACTGATGGACCATCATTCAGACTTCAACAATGTTGTGATGCTTTGAACAAGCTAAAGTCTGAATTAAGCCACTATGAGACAGTACTCAAAAAATATAACCGATCCAAGGGTATATTAATGAATACAAGCTCGACCTGTGGTATATTATCTTGCGTTTTGGCAGCTGGTGGATTGGGCACATCCCTTAGTGGAGTCGGAATCATCGCATCTGTACCATTGGGTGTAGTGAGTGGTGTATTTGTGTGCGCATCCATAGCGTGTCAACAAATATCCAAGAATCTGTCCAAGAAAGCTGTGAAGCATCAAAACACCATTACACTGGCCAAATCCAAGATAAACACCATTGAAGATCTGGTTTCCAAAGCCCTTCGTGACAATAAGATCTCTGATGAGCAATTCTCGTTGATCATGGAAGAACTCAAGAACTTCGAAAAGCTCAAGGCTAAAATAAGGGCTAAAGCTCAAAAAAATATGATTGGAGCGGACCCAGTGGTATTGAGGCAGAGAGTACGCAAAGAAATACTCAAAGAACTAAAAGGAGGACCATAACTATAATTTATGAGAAAAACAGATACTAATTAAAATAGATTTAAAACTAATATTAATAGGAGTAAACATGGATAACCAAAAAGTCAATGAAGTTCCAAAATATATAACTCGAGAACAATGTGAATTTGAAATACGTTTTCAAACATGTCATGACAAAGAAAAGATTAGAAAGTTATGTAGAGCAAACACATTACTCAAAACTTTAGCGCTAGTATATTTGACATACTGTTTCTTTGATAATACATAATGGCTTAAAAGTTTGACCCCTTCTATCCAAATTCTGGAGAGAAGATGAACTTACTAAATGAATTCACTCCAAAATATGCAACTAAAGATGAAGTTGATGCTCTTAGGGAATGGTGTCAAAATGTAAAGAAAATTTCCAAAGAGTTTGCAACTAAAGGTCAAATTCATTCTTTGCGTTCAGAAATTAATGATATAAAATTTGTTGTAGGTTTGTTATCTTTGGGCACCCTGGGATACATAGCTTTAAATACATTAATATATTCATTAAATTTGATGTATTGGGCACTTTACTAATGGCTTAAAAGTTTGAACCCTTCTACCCAAATTCTGGATAGAAGATGGGCTTACTAAATGACTTCAGAAATAGGTATCCAAAGGCTGATCGTGACCAATTCGTATTTGTAGCTGACCAATATGGGGGCTACATTAGGTGGAAACATAACGGTATGACAATCATGTCCTATGATGATCCTTCTGGAAAGACATGGACTGATGGGATGCGACCAGGTTTGAAACTACTACTATGGATTGATCTTGGATTGACTGATGATGGCACACTGAACTCATTCCCAAAGAGTCTAACCATGACCAATCGATACTACCCGATACCTGCCGTTGACTTTGACACCCCCACAAGCAACACTACAAACATGCTGACATCACTGGACATATTCGTGTCCAATACGAAGAAATTCACCGCTAAGATGCGCAACGTATTTACCTCCCAAGTTGCAACTTTCAAGACTGGTAAACAAAGTCGAAAGTGGTTGAACGCCCCCGACATGAACTACTGGCCTCAACAGCTGAACTTTGCAGTGTGGTGTGCGACCTCTGGCTGCGGTGTCAGCCCCTTTGAAGTCTGAACTACCCCAAAGTGGTGGCTGGATTCCTAAAGTTTTACGTGTATTTCACCATAAGGCGAATACTGTATGAATTGAGTGTTCCTTTGCCAGATGAACAACCATTTGCCATAGCTAACAACCCTTACAGTAAAGTTGCTTACCAAAGATTATGCGCTGAATTCGGTATCGCTAATAGTTCTGATTTCAGATGGAAAGGTGGGCGAAACCATGGTTTAGGTGATATATTCCTTGATTATGGTTCTGGTTACCATGGAAGAGGTGGAGGATTTCAAAATGTCCATTTGATTCGAAACTATGATGAAGATGCAAACCAATGGCCTGGTGATGGTGGTGAATTCTCAGATGATGGTGGTAAGAAAGAAAAAGGTAACCTCATCTCATTCATTCGCAATGATGACTTTGCTGGGTACAAATATGCTTGGTTCATTCCAACGAGTGGTTATGGACTCACCAAAGCTGGGCTGGGTAGACTGAATCGATCTGCTGAGGCCTTCGTTTACTGTGTGCTGGGATCGCAAGTCAATACACGAAACTCGATTGTGGGCACGGGTGGTGGGGCAATTGAAACACAGCAAGAGTTCTTAGCTCTATTTGAAAGTAGTGTGATTGAGAACGACATATCAAGTTCAGTACAAAGGTACCAACTCGCAACTCAGGAAGCAAAGTTAAGATTGGATCTGGCAATTGCACCTGGAGTTTGGCTAATGCCCAGTAATATGATCATAAATACGGAGAGTGTGGTTGGGTACAACAACAACCTAATGAAGGCCACTGGTGATATGAAGTTCGGAGTCAACTCAAATGTAAACCTGGAGACCAAGACTGTAGGGATAAGCCATAACTTGGGCTCTTCGAAAGTTAAATTACCACATGCAGCTACCAGAACTGAAACTGTACAGGTGAAAACACCAATGATGGATGTTAAACCTGAAATCAAAGAGCCTGAAACCACACAACATGAAAATAATATAATTACGCTGATAATCGTAGTTGGTGGATTGGCTTGGGCTTTATTCCGTTGATAGACTCGATATAATTTTTGTAACGTGGTTCGCGTTACAAAAATGCACACTATATTACTGTGACTTCATAAGATCGCGGCAATCTTTACAACGATCTTTACGTTTGTAATGAACGCATATGCCCTTTCCCCCACACTCTTTACATCTGTACCTAGTTCTACCATGAGGACATACTTGGGACCCACCACAATCTTTGCAAGAGTACTTTACTCTACCATGAGTACATATACCCTTACCACCACATTCTTTGCAATATGCTTTCTGTCTTAGATGAGGGCATATTTGTGATCCCATACAATCCTTACACTGAACCTTACGCCTGCCATGGTGACATTTTCCACCACTATGTACCTCTTCAGGCATCCCCAGCGCCTCCAGTAACTCTCCCCAACGCATCTTATAATATTTGGCTATCTTGCGCTCCTTGGCAATGGCGCGGAGCTCTTTGACAGTTTGATGTTGATTGGGCATGATGAGTGTTTGGATGTACAGTGTCATTCCTTTAAGATGATATTGTATCATTTTTGGAATCCTGCACGCGTGCAGGATTTTTTGTGTGTTTGGTCTTGAAGTGCTGTCCTAGAACTGTCACTTTCCCTCTACTAAAATCGTACTTGTTATCTTAACCTGAGTCTATACCCTACTATTACATATAGATAGAACATTCAAAATGAATCAATAACCTACGATCCAAGATGACGGCCCTTCTGCCCATACAATCTCTTATATGGTGTTTTGACAAAAATCTCTAAGGCTGAGCTTCCTTGCAACCATCTCTTGGTATTCTATCTTGTTTTATAAATGACTATCATTACGACATAAAATGGATTTTAAATTACATTTTAATTGCTACAAGATGGTGAAAAATGCATGTGCATCACTAATCTGTGTAATAAGGACTGATTTGATGAACTTGAGTACTATCTCAGCAGTAGGCTATAGAATTAGCTGCCTTGAGCATATATCTTGACAGCCAAATTACAAGACGATTGCGAATTACTATCAATTTGATTTCTTACGTAGATATTGCCTTGTCGTAATACTACAAATCTTCAAAGTTTTAGAATTGCAAAGATTCGGCAGGCCGAGGTATCATAGAATAACTTTTATTTTAAAGGATTTAGGCAATTAGTTAAAGTGCGCATGCGTAGTAACTAAACGTTCTTTCCTTAAATCGCATGGAAATTTAATCATTGCAATTAAAGTCGTACTTGTTATCTTAACCTGAGTCTATACCCTACTATTACATATAGATAGAACATTCAAAATAAATCGATAACCTACGACCCTAGATGACGGGGCTTCTGCCCATACAATCTCTTATATGGTGTTTTGACAAAAATCTGTAAGGCTGAGCTTCCTTGCAACCATCTCTTTGTATTCTATCCTGTATTCTAAATGACTATCATTACGACATAAAATGGATTTTAAATTACATTTTAATTGCTACAAGATGGTGATAAATGCATGTGCATCACTAATCTGTGTAATAAGGACTGATTTGATGAACTTGAGTACTATATTATCAGTATGCTATAGAATTAGCTGCATTGAGCATATATCTTGACAGGAAAATTACAAGACGATTGCGAATTACTCTCAATTTGATTTCTTACGTAGATATTGCCCTGTCGTAATACTACAAATCTTCAAAGTTTCAGAATTGCAAAGATTCGGCAGGCCGAGGTATCATAGAATAACTTTTAATTTAAAGGATTTGGGCAATTGGTCGAAGTGCGCATGCGTAGTAACTAAAAGTTTTTTTCCTTAAATCGCGTGGAAATCTAATCATTGCAATTAAAATCGTACTCGTTATGTAAACCTGAGTCTATACCCTACTATTACAGATAGATAGAACATTCAAAATGAATCAATAACCAACGATCCTAAATGACGGCCCTTCTGCCCATACAATCTCTTATATGGTGTTTTGACAAAAATCTGTAAGGCCGAGCTTCCTTGCAACCATCTCTTGGTATTCTATCTTGTATTATAAATGACTATCATTACCACATAAAATGGATTTTAAATTACATTTTAATTGCTACAAGATGGTCAAAATTGCATGTGCATCACTAATCTGTGTAATGAGGACTGATTTGATGAACTTGAGTACTGTCTGGGCAGTATGCTATAGAATTAGCTGCCTTAAGCAAATATCTTGACAGCCAAAGTACAATACGATTGCGAATTACTATCAATTTGATTTCTTACGTAGATATTGCCCTGTAGTAATACTACAAATCTTCAAAGTTTCAGAATTGCAAAGATTCGGCAGGCCGAGGTATTATAGAATAACTTTTAATTTAAAGGATTTGGGCAATTCGTCGAAGTCCGCATGCGTAGTAACTAAAAGTTCTTTCCTTAAATCGAGTAGAAATTTTTTCATTGCAATTAAAGTCGTACTCGTTATCTAAACCTGAGTCTATACCCTACTATTACATATAGATAGAACATTCAAAATGAATCGAGAACCAACGATCCTAGATGACGGCCCTTCTGCCCATACAATCTCTTATATGGTGTTTTAACAAAAATCTGTAGGGCTGAGCTTCCTTGCAAACATCTCGTGGTATTCTATCTTGTATTATAAATGACTATCATTACGACATATAAGGGATTTTAAATTACATTTATATTGCTACAAGATGGTGAAAAATGCATGTGCATCACTAGTCTCTGTAATGAGGACTGATTTGATAAACTTGGGTACTGTCTGGGCAGAATGCTATAGAATTAGCTGCCTTAAGCAAATATCTTGACAGCCAAAATACAATACGATTGCGAATTACTATCAATTTGATTTCTTACGTAGATATTGCCCTGTCGTAATATTACAAATCTTTACAGTTTCAGAATTGCAAAAATTTGGAAGGGCGAGGTATCATAGAATAACTTTGATTTTAAAGGATTTAGGCGATTGGTCGAAGTGCGCATGCGTAGTAACTGAAAGTTCTTTCCTTAAATGGCTTGGAAATCTAATCATTGCAATTAAAATCGTACTCGTTATCTAAACCTGAGTCTATACCCTACTATTACATATAGTTAGAACATTCAAAATGAATCGATAACCTACGATCCTAGATGACGGCCCTTTTGCCCATACAATCTCTTATATGGTGTTTTGACAAAAATCGGTAAGGCTAAGCTTGCTTGCAACCATCTCGTGGTATTCTATCTTGTATTATAAATGACTATCATTACCACATAAAATGGATTTTAAATTACATTTTAATTGATTCAAGATGGTGAAAATTGCATGTGCATTACTAATCTGTGTAAAGAGGACTGATTTAATGAACTTGAGTACTCTCTGGGCAGTATGCTATAGAATTAGTTGCCCTAAGCAAATATCTTGACAGACAAAATACAATACGATTGCGAATTACTATCAATTTGATTTCTTACGATAATATTGCCCTGTGGTAATACTACAAATCTTAAAAGTTTCAGAATTGCAAAGATTCGGCAGGCCGAGGTATCATAGAATAACTTTTATTTTAAAGGATTTAGGCAATTGGTCGAAGTGCGCATGCGTAGTAACTAAAAGTTCTTTCCTTAAATCGCATGGAAATCTAATCACTGCAATTAAAATCGTACTCGTTATCTAAACCTGAGTCTATACCCTAGTATTACATATAGATAGAACATTCAAAATAAATCGATAACCTACTATCCTAAATGACGGCCCTTCTGATCATACAATCTCTTATATGGTTTTTTGACAAAAATTTGTAATGCTGAGCTTCCTTGACACCATCTCGTTGTTTTCTATCTTGTATTATAAATGACTATCATTACCACATAAAATGGATTTTAAATTACATTTTAATTGCTACAACATGTTAAAAACTGCATGTGCATCACTAATCTGTGTAATGAGGACTGATTTGATGAACTTGAGTGCTGTCTGAGCAGTGTGCTATAGATTTAGCTGCCTTAAGCAAATATCTTGACAGCCAAAATACAATACGATTGCGAATTACTATCAAGTTGATTTCTTACGTAGATATTGCCCTGTCGTAATACTACAAATCTTCAAAGTTTCAGAATTGCAAAGATTCGCCAGGCCGAGGTATCATAGAATAACTTTTATTTTAAAGGATTTGGGCAATTGGTCGAAGTGCGCATGCGTAGTAACTAAAAGTTCTCTCCTTAAATCGCATGGAAATCTAATCATTGCAATTAAAATCGTACTTTTTATCTTTACCTGAGTCTATACCGTACTATTACATATAGATAGAACATTCAAAATAAATCGATAACCTACGATCCTAGATGACGGCCCTTCTGCCCATACAATCTCTTATATGGTGTTTTGACAAAAATCTGTAAGGCTGAGCTTCCTTGCAACCATCTCTTGGTATTCTATCTTTTATTATAAATGGCTATCATTACGACATAAAATGGATTTTAAATTACATTTTAATTGCTACAAGATAGTGAAAATTGCATGTGCATCACTAAGTTTGTGTAATTGCATGGGCCCGAGGGCAATTAAGGATTAATTTCACGGGTATTTTCAAAGTTTTCCCAAAAGGGCCCGAGTCGCGAAGCGACGAGGGCAATTTTGGGAAAAATTTGAAACTACAAGTGAAATTAATCCTTAATTGTCCGAGGGCACTTGCGATTACTTGTTTATCACATAAAGGGCAAAATTTTTTTGGGAATTGCATTTTCGCACCGATGTCCGCGCGATGAAGCCCTTTTAATGCGGCCACAAATGTGAAAACAAACGTAACTGACCAATAGATTCAATGAACATTTTATTTTCAAAATACAGTTAACAACGTTACACGGTTTCATACCGTTATATTGCAATGAACAGTAAACAGGAAAAAGGCCCAAAATGTATTTATGTGAACATTACACCTTAATCGGAGTCAGATTCTGGGAGAAAAATTCTTTTGTAACCTCGCTTGCTCTGGCTGAGACTTGCTTGGGAAGAATTATTTCCAGCTATGTTGAGAGTGACACTGCAATGGCTGAAATTGTAGATTTGACTCCAAGCTGAGTCGGGCTGTGTTTGCACTGAGGACAGTGGTTGAAGTACTTGTCTTGTCGTGGCAGTATTTGTGAGATTGTCGATGATGTTGGACATCATTCTTTGCTTGTTTTAATCACCGGAGTCGTAGTCATTCAAACCTTGCTCGGAACTGTGACCAGTAATGTTTTTAATCTTGTATTTCGGAATGCTGGAGCTCTTCAATTTCTTGACAACCGTTTTTCTGGCGCTGTGGTTAGTAAGCTTCTTGTCTGGGCAGGTAACTTTCAGAGGTGAGTTTTCAGCTGTGCGAAAAATTGGGCGAGCGCTTCGTTCAGCTGTGACACTTTGTAGGTCTCAATTTCCTCCTTTTTCCCCCTTGTTACAGCCCATTGTTTGAAAACGCCGGTCCAATAGATAATACTTCGTTTAGTGTTTTTGTTCTCGCGACCGTGCTTTAGTCCTTCAATTAAGGTTCCATCGGCTTCCACGAAACGCGAAGCCATTGTTGCAAAAAAATTCATAAGCAATAACGCTTCGTTGCCAAGCAACGTATGACCAATCAGCAGAAAGTAATCATGCCCTCTTAATTACCTAAAGTGCCCTGGTGATTAAGAAAAAATGCCCTCTCTCTAAGCCAATCAGCGTTCAGTAATTTTGCCCTGCATGTGATAATCTGTGCAATGAGGACTGATTTGATGAACTTGAGTACTGTCTGAGCACTATGCTATAGAATTAGCTGCCTTATGCAAATATCGAGACAGCCAAAATACAAGACGATTGCGAATTACTATCAATTTGATTTCTTACGTAGATATTGCCATGTCGTCATACTACAAATCTTTAAAGTTTCAGAATTGCAAAGATTCGGCAGGCCGAGGTATCATAGAATAACTTTCATTTTAAAGGATTTAGGCAATTGGTCGAAGTGCGCATGCGTAGTAACTAAAAGTTCTTTCCTTAAATCGCATGGAAATCTAATCATTGCAATTAAAATCGTACTTGTTATCTTAACCTAAGTCTATACCCTACTATTACATATAGATAAGAAAATTCAAAATGAATCGATAATCTACGATCCCAGATGACGGCCTTTCTGCCCATACAATCTCTTATATGGTGTTTTGACTAAAATCTGTAAGGCTGAGCTTCCTTGCAACCATGTCTTGGTATTCTATCTTGTATTATAAATGACTATCATTACGACCTAAAATGGATTTTAAATTACATTTTAATTGCTACAAGATGGTGAAAATTGCATGTGCATTACTAATCTGTGTAATGAGGACTGATTTGATGAACTTGAGTACTGTCTGAGCAGTATGCTATAGAATTAGCTGCCTTAAACAAATATCTTGACAGCCAAAATACAATACGATTGCGAATTACTATCAATTTGATTTCTTACGTAGATATTGCCCTGTCGTAATACTACAAATATTCAAAGTTTCAGAATTGCAAAGATTCGGCAGGCCGAGGTATCATAGAATAACTTTCATTTTAAAGGATTTAGGCAATTGGTCAAAGTGCGCATGCGTAGTAGCTAAAAAGTGTTTCCTTAAATCGCATGGAAATCTAATCATTGCAATTAAAATCCTACTCCTTATCTAAACCTGAGCCTATACCCTACTATTACATATAGATAGGAAATTCAAAATGAATCGATAATCTACGGTCCCAGATGACGGCCTTTCTGCCCATACAATCTCTTATATGGTGTTTTGACTAAAATCTGTAAGGCTGAGCTTCCTTGCAACCATGTCTTGGTATTCTATCTTGTATTATAAATGACTATCATTACGACATAAAATGGATTTTAAATTACATTTTGATGGCTACAAGATGGTGAAAATTGCATGTGCATCGCTAATCTGTGTAATGAGGACTGATTTGATGAACTTGGGTACTGTCTGGGCAGAATGCTATAGAATTAGCTGCCTTAAGCAAATATCTTGTTAGCCAAAATACAAGACGATTGCGAATTACTATCAATTTGATTTCTTACGTAGATATTGCCTTGTCGTAATACTACAAATCTTCAAAGTTTCAGAATTGCAAAGATTCGGCAGGCCGAGGTGTTATAGAATAACTATGATTTTAAAGGATTTAGGCAATTGGTCGAAGTGCGCATGCGTAGTAACTATAAGTTCTTTCCTTAAATCGCATGGAAATCTAGACATTGCAATTAAAATTGTACTCGTTATCTAAACCTGAGTCTATACCCTACTATTACATATAGATAGAACATTCAAAATGAATCGATAACCTTCGATCCTAGATGACGGCCCTTCTGCTTATACAATCTCTTATATGGTGTTTTGACAAAAATCTGTAAGGCTGAGCTTCCTTGCAACCATCTCTTCGTATTCTATCTTGTGTTATAAATGACTATTATTACGACATAACATGGATTTTAAATTACATTTTAATTCTTACAAGATGGTGAAAATTGCATGTGCATCTCTAATCTGTGTAATGAGGACTGATTTGATAAAATTGAGTACTGTCTGAGCACTATGCTATAGAGTTAGCTGCGTTAAGCAAATATCTTGACAGCCAAAATACAATACGATTGCGAATTACTATCAATTTGATTTCTTACGTAGATATTGCCCTGTCGTAATACTACAAATCTTCAAAGTTTCGAAGATTCGGGAGGCCGATTGATCATAGAATAACTTTCATTTTAAAGGATTTGGGCAATCGGTCGAAGTGCGTATGCGTAGTAACTGTAAGTTGTTTCCTTAAATCGCATGGAAATCTAATTATTGCAATTAAAATCGTACTCGTTATCTAAACCTGAGTCTATACCCTACTATTACATATAGATAGAACATTCAAAATGAATCGATAACCTACGATCCTATATGACGGCCCTTCTGCCCATACAATCTCTTATATTGTGTTTTGAGAAAAATCTGTAAGGCTGAGCCTTCTTGCAACCATCTCTTGGTATTCTATCTTGTATTATAAATGACTATCATTGCGACATAAAATGGATTTTAACTTACATTTTAATTCTTACAAGATGGTGAAAATTGCATGTGCATCACTAATCTAGGTAATGAGGACTGATTTGATGAACTTGAGTACTGTCTGAGCAGTATGCTATAGAATTAGCTGCCTTAAGCAAATATCTTGACAGCCAAAATACAATACGATTGCGAAATACTATCAATTTGATTTCTTACGTAGATATTGCCCTGTCGTAATACTACAAATCTTCAAAGTTTCAGAATTGTAAAGATTCGGCAGGCCGAGGTATCATAGAATAACTTTCATTTTAAAGGATTTAGGCGATTGGTCAAAGTGCGCATGCGTAGAAACTAAGAGTTCTTTTCTTAACACGCATGGAAATGTAATCATTGATATTAAATTCGTACTCGTTATCTAAACCTTAGTCTATACCCTACTATTACGTATAGATAGAACATTCCAAATGAATCGATAACCTACGATCCTAGATGATGGCCCTTCTGCCCATACAATCTCTTATATGGTGTTTTGACAAAAATCTGTAAGGCTGAGTTTCCTTGCAACCATTTCTTGGTATTCTATCTTGTATTATAAATGACTATCATTACGACATAAAATGGATTTTTAATTACATTTTAATTGCTACAAGATGGTGAAAATTGCATGTGCATCTCTAATCTGTGTAATGAGGACTGATTTGATGAACTTGAGTACTGTCTGAGCAGTATGCTATAGAGTTAGCTGCCTTAAGCAAATATCTTGACAGCCAAAATACAATACGATTGCGAAATACTATCAATTTGATTTCTTACGTAGATATTGCCCTGTCGTAATACTACAAATCTTCAAAGTTTCAGAATTGTAAAGATTCGGCAGGCTGATGTATCATAGAGTAACTTTCATTTTAAAGGATTTAGGCAATTGGTCAAAGTGCGCATGCGTAGTAACTAAAAGTTCTTTCCTTAAATCGCATGGAAATCTAATCATTGATATTAAATTCGTACTCGTTATCTAAACCTGAGTCTATACCCTACTATTACATATAGATAGAACATTCAAAATGAATCGATAACCTACGATCCTAAATGACGTCCCTTCTGCCCATACAATCTGACAGCATAAAAAGTCATATTTAAGTTTGCGTAATGTCAATGTAAAGCCGGTGTAAAGTTTGCATTTACACAAATTTACACCACATTTACATTACGTAAAGTTGAGGTTTACGCTACATTTACGCTTTGGCGTAAAGCCAGAGTAATGAGACTTCTTTAAGTAAACTTTAAGGTCAGCGTAAAGCTAGTATAAACTGGACATTTACGCTACCTTTACATACGTTGAAGTAGAAGCGGAAAGACGTCTTTACTTCACATTTACGCAACCTTTACATACATCGAAATATAGCGAATGGGCGTCTTTAAGCCAGGTTTAAATGTGTACGTGGCGTAAAGTCAACAGTTTGCTTAGTCTTGGCTTATAGGTAAAGTTCGACTACAGGCAGGGCAACAGGTATAATTACATTCCTTTTATGTGTAATTTAAAACCCCACAGAGAATAGAAGAGAAGATAGAATGTTCGGGAAGAAATAATTCAAGTCTGATCAATCAATCTGCTATGTGCAATTTCTGGTTTATTTGGCAAAACCATGTCTTTATATGTAATTAACCATATCATAATCCACATTAACAAATTCAAAATTGTAAATCTTGTAAAAATTAACAAAACTAAAAAATCCAAACCTTGCTCTCTTATCATTTGAAAAAAGTGTAGTAAAAATGCAAAACAATTGTTATATTTTGTAACAAAAATATAAAATTGAGAAAGAAACATTCTTTTTAAAATATTAATATGCTGGTGAAGCAGAACACTTTTGGGCATTGTCCTTTTTAGACCTCAAAGTGAGGGATGTCCTGGGAGGGGAAGTAAGGGATGTCCTGGGAGTGGATGTCAGATCTTAATGGAAGGGTGCTAGATGATGGCGAGTGGCTCGTCTGAGCTGGTATAGGCAAGACTTCCTACAGCCAGTTACACCTGAGCCCTTGTTTCTTCAGACCAGGACGTGGTCTTCCAAGGGTAAAAGCCTCTTCTGAATTTGCTAGACAAGGGAAAAAAATAGCTCAAGGTTAACAAGTACAGACCCAATAGTTTCCCTTAAAAATAGGCTAGTACATGTATATGTGATGCAATAATACAGTAAAAACCTCAAGTGGTTTCTTTTTGGACTTTGAAAATGCCATAACAAAAATTCAAGAACTTTCCATGCTTTCCAGGACATGTATGAACCCTGGATGTTGTTTATGCTTGACAACCGAAAAAAAAATGCATAAAACTTAGATGTAATTAATTTATAGCAACTTGTAGTAATTTACTAGCAACTGCATGTAGACTTTACAAAAAAGAAACCAACTTACATCTCTCATTCTTCCTTGCTTTATGCAGAGATCTTTGAGTACCTCCAGTTTTCCTTTTTTGCTCTCATGGAAGTGTCATAAACTTTTCAAATAGGTGGCACCAGCCCCTTAGAAGACAGGTTACAAATGATATTAGAGCATGTAAAAGTAATAGCATCAATAAACCATGTTTTACATGTATTGCTTAAGGATGTTTGCATGAATTTTTTATGTGCATTAGGACTGTCCCTGCAATTCACATCACAATGTCACATCCATGTCATGTATTAAGCATGTGCGCAGAAATGTTCACTTTTAAGGTGGTCTTTTGCTCATCATTTCTGATATGATTAATCGATAATCTCAAAAACAACCTTTATATAACCCCTACATTAATTTACATGATTAAAAATATATATGTTGCAGTTCAATTTTTTCCATGAGTTTGAAACAAAGGGAAAGAAAATTTAAACCAAGGAAAAAATTGAACTACAACATATGTATTCCTTTAAAAAATAGAAAGTGTACAAGCTGCCCAAAATAACCATTAAGAGCTAAAGAGATAGAGCAGCCTTATTTAGGTTATTAATAATATGATTATTAAAGGTCAGGTTAAACACACTCACAAAACAAAAAATGAGAACTAGCTTTCTTTTCTTGTTTTTCTTTAGCTGCTAGCTAAGATACCAGTATTAAACAATGGAAAGCCAGAGGAAATACAGTGTTGGTAAATTTGCTCACAATTGACATTTAGCAATAAGAATTGACTTAAACTTTTCCTTAAAATGTTTGAGAGAGAGAAGCTTGATGTCACTTCTTATATCATTCTCAACTTTAGTAACCTGGAACCTTACATGTGTGTTGGAAATTTCACAATTCGCTCTGCCTTTTGGGATAGCATAGGTCATCCTGGAGGACAACCTAGTGTTACATCTGTGTATGTTACTAATAGGAGTAAAAA
The DNA here is from genome assembly GCA_949710005.1 of Ricordea florida. Lineage (NCBI taxonomy): Eukaryota > Metazoa > Cnidaria > Anthozoa > Corallimorpharia > Ricordeidae > Ricordea > Ricordea florida. Next base: position 23,426,485 of record OX453276.1, on the reverse strand, counting down.
AGTTATCAAAAACTGATCATAGGTAAAAATTGATAATGGAACTTATACATAAACACTGCAAGTTGAAAGGTAATGATATCAGACAGCTTGATAACTTAAGTCTTGACTTAAAGGACTTGAGTGTTCAGTGAAGCTGTAGCCTCCTTCGCAGCCGTTCTTAGTCTCGTCACGCAATGCTTCCCTCCCCACGAACGTCTGCTTACTTGAGCCGAACATTCCTTTCCCATTGTTTTTGATGCGACATCATGGACCAATTAAAAATCGGCTTATTGTTTTATTAAAAGCTAATCAAATTCAGCGTTAGATAGTTCGCGCCAACTTTAACCGCGTGCTGTAAAAATTTGTTATTTTGGGGCTCGTACAGAAAAAGAACATCAATAGAAGTCGTCGATGTTTTGGAAGTTTGTAATGGTAAAGATGATTTATGGATGTTACACCAGTGAAATTGATTCAAGAAACCTGTCATTGTCTTCTTTGCGGATCTGAGCCACCAAGTAACGAAAGAGTAAACATATTTGGCAAAAGTTCTCTAGATATCGTCAAGTTAATAAACAGCGCTATCGGTACGGATATCACCACTGACAAATATTCATCATACAAATTGTTTGTCTGTACGAAGAAATGTTATAAACGTTTGTTTCGTTATAAAAAGTGTGCAGCTTCGTTAGAAACAGTTCGAGCAGAAATCGCAGAGGAATTCCAGCAGAAAGGGCAGCTGAGAATAAAAAGACTGAGAAGGGAAGAGTCTGATGATCGAAGCGCAAAGTCTGGTAGAATAGCAAAGACTTTGGAGCTTAATTTTCCGATAGCAAAACAACCTAGTCAGGCTGTCTGTGCTTATCCTGTTGCCTCACCCGTTATTGGATGTATTCCCTTCGATGGTCTTCAAGGACTTGCTTCGTTACCGCGGACATTAACATCTACGCCAAAGAAGGAACGTGGAAGAAATGGCGTGTCGGTCAGTGTAGTCATTGAATATCCAAGCAAGACCGTTCGCCATCGTTTGCCAGAAGAGTATGAAGGACTTGGAAAAGCCTTGTCATATAAACAAACGGAAAGCTTGGCCAAGGCAGTTATGAAATGCAAGCCCTTGTTGAAGAATGTTGTGACCATTGTCTTGAAGAACGTTTCCAGTGAAATAAATGATTTGTGCTCAAGAAAGAACCCTTCACTGTTGAGAAAAACTTCCCCAGAAGATCTCGAAAACTTTGACTTACAGCTACTCTGTGAAGAATAGAAGACTCGGGCTCCGTTATTCTACTCCTTTCTTCTGACGTGTTCAACCGCTAACCAAAATATAGATAGTCTCCCAGCAGTAGCAATGGCAGGATCTGTCTTACTTAAACAGAGAAATCGACATATGAATGCTACTGCTTCTGTAATTGGTCTCATGGTGAAAACAGGATCAATTGAGGTAAATATATTATTAAGATACGCCTAGTTGCAAGAAGGTTGTCATAGAAAAAAAGAACTTTAGTAATTTAGTGAGAAAATAATAATTAAAAGACAAAAGAAATAAATGAAGCTGAACTGCTTCCTTTGTCTTTTGATATGTTCATTTCTCACTAAACTATTAAAGTTCTTTCTTCCTTTGTAAACCTTCTTGCAACTAGGTAAAGTAAGACAAAAATGAGAAAATGGAAGAAACTTACACACACATAATGAAAAATCCCAAGGATCAGAGAATTTATTCACTTAAAATTTTATTATTGAGATTAATAAATTTGATATTATTTAATTTGTGTGTATTTTAGTCTGCTCTAGACAGACTGTCAAAGATGAAAGTCACCTGCTGTAATAAAGTTGTGTTGTCTAAGATGGATGCTCTTGGAAAAGACTTTGATCAACCAGTCAAATTGGCAAAGGATCTTATTGTCTCTGAGTCAGCAAAAACCAAAGTACTTTCACAAAAGCTGACAGAGTATGAGCAATCTAGTGAGGAACTGAAGGCAGCCAAAAAAATCCTTGAAGATCATAAGCAAAATTGCCATGCTGGATTCACCATAGCATTTGACAACATTGACTTGCTCATCCACAGGAGAAACATGACAGCTGCCAAACAAAACACAGACATTCATTGGACCAACCATAACATGTTTGTCAACAGAGTTTCGGGAAATTCATTGCCAATAGAAGCACCAAGAAGAGAACTGATTGATGTTCCCAACATTGAGTTCCTTCCAAGTGCACAGGATCAAGTGCAGCAAAGGCACAATTATGCAGTGTTGGTTTCAAGGATCTTGGTTGATCATTTTCAAGCATATGCCCCATTGGCAGATGCTTGCATTAGGCATATCCCTCACCAGTACACAAAGGAAATGTCACAGAAGTCAATTAAGGTTCATATTTTGAAAATAATTTGCTGTAATATGTATGTCAGTGATGCAACACAAATTATGATATATACATGATAACGTGTTCATGACTTTCTTGGTTGCTAGGTTCCTCTTGGTGTGATTTTCAAAAATGAAAATACTAATGAGGATATGGTTCGGATTCTACAACAGTTACAGTCCTATATTCCCCAAGCTTCTGAAGGAGTATTTGATAATCAGACTGTTGCCTGTGATCAGCTGTCAGTAGAACGAGCAGTTAATGTAATGGCATCAGTTGCAAATGGTTATAATCCAGAAGAAAGACTAGAAGGCATGAATTTGCAATTGGCCGACTGGCATTCTGGAATGAAATTGCTAACAGTAAGTATCAGTATAAAAACAATTTTACAGTATTTTTATTTTTTATATTTAAATTATTTTTAAAATGTGTCAGATAATTCAGTAGAAAATTCTTAAAATAAACAAAGAAGTTTTATATGAACATAGAAGAGGGGGGATCTATATTTATATAAATTATTTACTTCTTTTCTATATTATTTACTTTTTTATTTGTTTTATTTACTTTTTTAACAGGTTATCTACAAGAGGTTCTTCTGTATAAAGTCTGAAAATGACATATGTACTTTGGGTTCAGACAGAGCACTGATCAACCGCCGAAATGTCAAAGCTGACCCAGAAGATGCCTATTGTGCAGACAGAGATTTTCTTGAAATTGTTATAAAAGCTAAGGTGATAACAGCAGCTCGGTCAGTCCTTGGCTTTAATAACAAAGATGGGGAGCCAACAAAATTCCCACTACCTGCTGATATTGCCAGCGAGAGTAAACAGTCAAAGCTAAATTATTTGATGAAGGCAGCTCTATTGATTGTTGATAAATATGTTTTTGGTGATGATTCATTCAATCATCTCCTTAACAGTATCTTAAATAACCAGCAGATGCAGGACGCCCAAGACCAGCAACCTCTAACTCCAGATGGAAGATATCCATGTAGATACCCTGGATGCCGCTTTTCATTCAAATATGATGGTGCTAGTCGAAGGAAGCATGAGTTAACACATGATCCACCTCCAGAAGTCACTGCTTCCATGGTTACTGATAAGCCATCAGCTAAGTCTAAGTCTGACAAGTGCCAAGCTATCAAGGATGAGAAGAATGATGATGTGTTCAGCTACAACTGTGCTCTGCTTGCAGATGGTTTGCTGTTCTTTAACTTCTTAGACGCTGTCAAAGAAGGAGATGGTAAGAGGTTGATGAAACAGTATAAATACATGCTGTTATACTACAAAGCAGATGGTAAAGGTAGCCCAAAATATGCTTTGGAATGTCTTTATCAGTCATTTCTGGTTGAAGCTCTCCTGTCACCTAGAGATTGTGTGAGATTTATTTGGAACAGAGGTGTAAACACAAATGGTGAAACTGGAAACAACATTGCACATGATCTTGAGGTAGAGCACAGCAACCGATTTGTAAAAACAAGCATCAAGAACCTTGGTCCAAATGTAACTGAAAAAGCTGTTACCCGCATCTGTCAGTCAGAGAGAGCAGTGAGGACTATTCTCAATGGTTTTGACAAAAGTCTCTGTCGTGCAAAAAGGTCAGGCAAGCACACGAAGAGCTCAGAAGCTGGTGATGTTAATGAATTAGTTAAGCGTGGAGTTGAAGAAAATATTTTCACAAAGCAACCTGGTCGCCATTATAACTACTATTCAAACTTTGAGATAGACCCATTCAAGAATTTAGATATGTCATCATTGTACCAGTGGATAAACAAGCACAAAGATAACATGGAACGTGGCATCAAAGCACGATAGGTTTAAATTTTTTTGTGTCAGAAAATTGTCAAATAGTATAGTATAGTAATTATAATGATTTTTCATGATATAAATCATGGCAAATTGATGATTTTACTACAGGAGTATCCCAAATATAAGAACTGAAATTGCAAAATATACTGATATCTTTTGGGAAACTCCTATAACTAAATCCTGGATCTGCCTTTAGAGTAATTAGGTCAATATATTAAGACCGATGCACACACCCCTTGGTTGATCTGCCCATGTAAAGGTACAGTATATCAACAAACTGATACGAAATAGACTGTGCATCCATGATTAAGATGAAAGTTTGACTAAATTATGTATTTTCATGTTCAGAGTCATAAAGAAAAAGGACTCTTAATACTAAAAATATAATATTGAATTTATAAAATAGGAAGAACATTTAAGCTAAACTTTTTCCTTTACCTTTTAAAATATTCATTTTTTGCTAAACTATTAATTGTCATTTTTCTATGACAATGTTCTTGCATACATGTATATTAAAAAAAAATGAAAACTTGAACTATATTTTAAGATTCAATTGTGATATGAATGGTTTTCTAGTATTTCTAATACAGAGGGAGGAACATCAACATATGACTGTTCTTCAATGTCACTTTCTGAAACATTAGAAATGGATAAATTTTCTAAAGCAAACTCCAGAAGTGATTCGTCTTGGGCAATATCATCCCATTCCTCCATCATAAAGCACTCTTGTGATTCATTTAATATGTCATTAATGCATTCAGCATCCATCTCTAACACATCCTCAAACACTTCATTTAGAATTTCAAGGATCTTGTGTGCATGTTTAAGATCCCATATTTCCACTTTACTCAAAACATCTTGGAGTGTAAAAATTTCTGCACATTTAGTACAGACTTGAGATATTTGGACTTCAGAAAACCCCAGCAGAAATCGTGGATGACTGAGACTATTTACCTGATTATTTTTTGCCTTCAGCATTAAAGATTTTAAGAGTGTATTGTGATATTGCCATAAATTTTGATGAAGCTGTTGTTGCTGCTCTTGGGTCACAACTCTTTTTCGTACAGGAACAGCATTTGGTTTGGTCTTCAAATTTCCTGGAAATGTTGTGTATTCTTTACAGTCTGTAGCACCACACTGGCAAACAGCAGCACAGTTATCACAGCACAAGTGCATTGGCTCAATTTGACTCAAATCACAACTGGAAAAATTCTGTATGAGAGTCTTTCTTCTACAGGTACTGTGGAGACATATTTCTTCATCTGTTTATCAACGTGATTTAACAGGATACCTTTGTAAACTATGAAAGCCACACTCTGCTTCCCATCTCTTCCTGCTCGACCAGTTTCTTGAACATAGGACTCAATGTTCTTGGATGGGCCAAAATGAATAACCCTACAAACTCCCTTACAGTCTATGCCCATGCCAAAGGCAATGGTTGCAACTAAAACACGCAAGCCAGATTTCTCAGATTGGAATTCTTTAAGTATTGTTTCCTTGTTGCTACTAGGAGTACAAGAATGCAACATTTCCAGCACAACATTTTTGGGGTTCTTGTCTTGACCAAGATACAAGTCCTGCTGAAGCAGTGCTCTGAGTGTAGAGTAGAGCAGTCCACATTGATTGATGGTCTGGCAGTAAATTATTGTTCTAGGAGTGTTCTGCTTATGCACCAAAATTTCTTCCACAAGCCAATAAAAATATTCTTCCAATGAATTATCTTTTGGCATATAGTCCACAGAGTAGGCAATATTAGGTTTGTTTGGAAGCTCTGATATCACATGAGGCTTTTTCATCAAAAGGACATCCATTATAGTCTCTGTAGTTTCCAGTGTTGCTGTTGCAGTCAAAGCAATGATGTTTAAGGACTTACTAACCAAAGACCTCAGCTCATGTAGTTCTGAATAACTCTCGCGAAATGCTGCCATGTTTCTTGTGTTTGATGTACCCCTGAAATATGAAGTAAACAAAAAAAAGTGTAAAATTCATATTCTTATTTATGACTTTTTTTTAATTTTGTTTCATACGCCGTTGTCGCAAATAGTGTATTCGAGCCTTGAAACAAGGTTTATCTTCGTAAGTAAATGTTAAAGACCCTTTCAAAAATCATAATAGAAGCTTATTATAATATTTTATAGTCAAAGAATTCGAGCCATAGGAAGTTTCATTTAACATATTACATAATCGAGGACGTTCATCGGGAACAAATTTAAGATTTACAACAGCATCTTTCTTTTTTACTTACCATTGTTTAATAACATGGGCTTCGTCAACTGCAATTGCACATACATTTGAAGTATACAGATCACTCGACAACATCGTACGCCAGCGTTTGTTGTGCAGCCAAGACTCTGGTGTGCCATAAACCAAAGAATATCGGCCCTTTTCCACGGCCTTTGCTTCTTCATCTGATATATCAGACAAAGATATGGCCGAAATACCAAGATTCTGAAGATGGGCGACTTGATCTTTCATTAAATTGATGAGTGGCGATATTACTACGACGATACTATTTTTGGATTCATTGAGAACGTCAAAACATATTGGCAAGGCTTGATAGATGAGCGATTTACCATAACCAGTTGGTAGATTTATAAAAATATCTTGTTTTTGATTTATGAAAACCTCAATTGCTTCTTTTTGATGAGAATTTAAATCATTGAGTTTGAAAACACTACATACACGCTTGAACGCTTCTTCTAAGGACGCCATTTTGTTCCTTGGCATACCCGCGAAATATTGACAAATCAGCATGAACCTTCTCGTTTTCAGTAGGCTCATGCTGATTGGTCAATTTCGGGAAAGGAATGTTCGGCTCAAGTAAGCAGACGTTCGTGGGGAGGGAAGCATTGCGTGACGAGACTAAGAACGGCTGCGAAGGAGGCTAGTGAAGCTGGAGAAGGGTACTATTCTTACAGCTTTTTTTTTTTTGCACTGTAAATAAAGGTTGCAAAGTTGACTGATATGCATTACCTCAGATGATCAGCCACAATTTCATCAATGACTGACTTGGTGGCATTCTGGTTAGCCTCTGCTAAAAAGCTAAAAATGAAATACTGGTTAATAATTATTTCATTTATGTGTTTTACTGTGAACAAAGTGCAAGAAAGTAAAACTTTGGACCCATATCACACTCTAAAAACCAAGTTTCATAAGGCACCCAGACTGCTGCATTATGTATTATTCTAGGCAGCCTTTTTTTAGTACAAGCATCACAACATATGAAACATACATTAAGAGAACCTTCAGAATGCTAACTCTCTGTTTAAAGTAATCATTGTCTGGCAAGTTACCATTCACCGCAATAATAGCATTTGGCAAGGACCAATTTTATCCTTGGTTACAATTTTATTCTACTTATATGCCACTGCTCAATTCTATCTTTTAATTTGTGTACCATACCATAGTTTAAGTTGGGACACTTTTACCTGCAATCATCTTTGTTAGAGTATGAATTGGTTTATCAATCTGATTTCAAAAATAGTAAAAAAAGCAACATCTGAACCACATCAATTATTACAATAAACATGGATTTTATGGCTATTTTAATTACCTCTCATCCAACTTAAAGCCTTCAAAATCTTCATTTTGTGCCAGGACTTTGTACATCTTTCTTAAGTCTTGCTGCAATAAGAAATTAAAAATGAATAAAACTTCAATGTTTCATTATAAAATATTCAAATACAACCTGTATCTCCAAAAATTAAAATCGTTTGCAGTGCTAACAAAATATTACCCCATGCTGACAAAAGTACACCCAACAAGTAGGAGCCTACAGTTGTAGAAAGCCATTGCACATTATTTGCAGTGACAAGCAACGATCTCAAAACAAGATGGTAGCCGTGACAGCTATCCACATGTACCGCGCAAACTGCACATGGGCAGACTAATAATTATAACACCTTCTCTATTCTCACAGTGTGAATTTTCCTTGGAATGATTTTTGAGACCTTTTCGCAATTATAAACAAAGGAACATAAGACCAACCAATGCTAAATATATCTATAAAGTGTGCCCAACATCGTTTAAGTTACGAACCAAGGGAACAAATACATTTCACGCTCACAAGCTTAATCCATGTCACACAGCGTTAAATTACATTTTGATGTCGCATCTGGCGGTATTTTTGATAACAGAAAACTAACAGAAATATTTCTACTTACGCGGAACTGCTGTGGGATTTAGACTTTCCTTGCTCTTTTCCGACTTGATCGTTCCGATCTTTCCTGTGCAGAATCAGAGCTCTCTAGTTTTGAAGAACATTCATCGTTGTTCATTGTCTCGCACTTCTATTGCTTCTGTGAGACGTACAGTTTTAGCCACAGCCTTTTCAAGCAAGGCAACATAATGATCTTCCATTTTGAAGATGGCAATCGATCACAAACCTGGCCAAGAGGAAAGAGTTTTCTGAAATCACGAAAGGACGCGCAACGCAGGATATCAGTATGTAGACAAACCGCTTCTACAGGTCAACCGACAAAAGCTGCCGACAAAGAAAACCGCCAAATCCCCGCCATAAACGTCGGGTTTTGATCGGTTTTTGCTATCAAACCAATACGTGATTGGCCGAAATTGTCACGCCATTGTCGAATGAAACGGGTTGATTTTCAACTGTGACGGTCTCTTGCTGAAAAATGTCTTCTTGTTTGAGAAAACAAACCAGGCTGTGGTTACAGAAAGGCTTATTATGATGTGCTCAATGAACGGTGGACAACAAAAGACGACGCGGATGTTTGGAAAATATCGTTGCAAAGAAAGCAAGGCGTGATGACCCAGCCGATCAAATGCAAGAGTTCCGTAATTCTGAATACTCCAGTGATACATTTTGAACAGTGTGAAGCTCAAAGGAAAATTCCACCAGCATGCATTTGCTGTTGTTTGGTGGTACAAAATTGATCGTGACCTAGAGCATTTTGGCAAACCTGCCGAGGTTTGGAGACATGACTATGAACCTTGTGGACCTTCTTCGTTTCTGTCAGTTCAGCGCATAGCACAAAAATTTGGTTGCTCTTTAGTAAAAGTTAATGGGGTAGATATGTTTGTAGTGAACCCCATTCCTAGGTCATTTCATTAGCTGTAAACAGCTTTATTTTCAGTTAAGTAAATTTCAACTTTACACAAACTTTTCCCGTCTGGTAAAGTTTTGTAAATCTGGCTCATCTATTTTACAGAACCTTTACAAGAGCATCCCGAGTCGCGTTAATCTACCTTTACACACCTTTATGAACAATGTAAGGCGAGTGTAAAGTTTGTTAACCTCCTTTACGCAACGTTTACACAAGCTTTATCAACGGTCGCGTAAATGTACCTTTACACAACTTTACGAACAAAGTAAAGCTAGTGTAAAGTTTGATAACTTCCTTTACGCAGATTTACGCAACTTTAATTATCCGTAAATCTACATTTTCGTGCTGTGATCTCTTATATCGTGTTTTGACAAAAATCTGTAAGGCTGAGCTTCCTTGCAACCATGTCGTCGTATTCTATCTTGTATTATAAATGACTATCATTACGACATAAAATGGATTTTAAATTACATTTTAATTGCTACAAGATGGTGAAAATTGCATGTGCATCACTAGTCTGTGTAATGAGGACTGATTTGATGAACTTGAGTACTGTCTGAGCAGTATGCTATAGAATTAGCTGCCTTAAGCAAATATCTTGACAGCCAAAATACAATACGATTGCGAATTACTATCAATTTGATTTCTTACGTAGATATTGCCCTGTCGTAATACTACAAATCTTCAAAGTTTTAGAATTAAAAAGATTCGGCAGTCCGAGGTATCATAGAATAACTTTCATTTTAAAGGATTTAGACAATTGGTCGAAGTGCGCATGCGTAGTAACTGAAAGTTCTTTCCTTATAGAGCATGGAAATCTTGTCATTGCAACTAAAATCGTACTCGTTATATAAACCTGAGTCTATACCCTACTATTACATATAGATAGAACATTCAAAATAAATCGATAACCTACGATCCTAGATGACGGCTCTTCTGGCAATACAATCTCTTATATGGTGTTTTGACAAAAATCTGTAAGGCTGAGCTTCCTTGCAACCATCTCTTGGTATTCTATCTTGTATTATAAATGACCATCATTACCACATAAAATGGATTTTAAATTACTTTTGAATTGCTACAAGATTGTGAAGATTGCATGTGCATCTCTAATCTGTGTAATGAGGACTGATTTGATGAACTTGAGTACTGTCTGAGCAGTATGCTATAGAAATAGCTGCCTTAAGATAATATCTTGAAACCAAAATACAATACGATTGCCAATTACTATCAATTTGATTTCTTACGTAGATATTGCCCTGTCGTAATACTACAAACCTTCAAAATTTTAGAATTGCAAAGATTCGGCAGGCCGAGGCATCATAGAACAACTTTTATTTTAAAGCATTTGGGCAATTGGTCGAAGTGCGCATGCGTAGTAACTAAAAGTTTATTCCTTAAATCGCGTGGAAATCTAATCATTGCAATTAAAATCGTACTCGTTATCTAAACCTGAGTCTATACCCTACTATTACACATAGATAGAACATTCAAAATGAATTGATAACCTACGATCCTAGATGACGGCCCTTCTGCCCATACAATCTCTTATATGGTGTTTTGACAAAAATCTGTAAGGCTGAGCTTCCTTGCAACCATCTCTTGGTATTCTATCTTGTATTATTCCTCGCGAAGCGAGGTTACTAATCGTGTCGGTTTCGGTCAGACCACGTGGCTCGCAAGCCCGTGTAAATCGAGGCGAGAGTTTTTATATATGTATATATATATATATTTATATATATATCTATATTTTAAAGGTGTCCGTTCGCAGGCCAGGTTACCTGGCAATAGTAACGCCTTTGAGAACTGCTTAATTTCCGCCATTATTCGGTGATGCCTTTTTGAAAGTAATGTAAATTTTGTGGAAACCGATTTCACTCGTCCTGGAAGTACATCCCAGCAAGGTGATCTCCGAGATATTCAAGAAATATTAGCACGAGAGCGTCGTCGAATAAGTTCGAATACCGTGAAAATCAACACGAGGAAAGCACGACTCAAAGCAGGGATAGAGAAACGACAGCAGGGAGAATAACAACAGACATCGCAGCCAAGACAACAACTGCTCGCTCCAGAAAAAGGCAAACGAAACAGCAGGGAAAAGGACCAGGAATTCAATCAAGTTAGTTTTGAATTTGAATGTGTTATTGATAGAAATACAGGACATGAGTGAACGATTACATAACGAAATATATTGGCGTACCACATTTAGCAAAACGACTTAAAAGGGACACCGAGTAAGAACAACTTCAACGATTGGAGATGTCTCTGGAAAATAATTCTATTAGTTTAAAAACGGAATCGGAAGACGACCAACATATTACAAGAGAATATAAATAGGTATTTATCATAATGAAACGATAGCGTTTCCAGTTTGAAGTAATTCCCAACACAGAGAGTTGCAGTTGTTATAGCAATCATTTATAACGATGTGATCTGATATCATGCAACAGTGAAAATATTGTAAATTTTCTTGATGTAGCAGTTATGTTAAACATTTTCAACAGAGTATATACCCTGTGTCACTATAAAGTACTGGTTCTGCAATATTATCAGTGATCAATGCGATCATTTCAAAATAAAGCAAATGTGATTACTGAATTCCGAGTAGTATTTCTCTTTGCTATATATATATGTATGTATTCTCTGATTGAAAGGTTTCAATAATAAACCGTAGAGACAACAAGTTTCATAGCCTTTTCACAATGGCTCAGTTTTACCTTAGAGTGCAATGACCCCCCCTCCCCTGATAATATTGCTATCTAGAACCCCTGCCCTTTTTTCACAAATGAAATGTTAATTCAAGCCTTAATTTGCAAAGTTAGACATAACATATTAACTTTGTTACTTTCTGCTGTTTACTTTATTTTTATGATGTCAAATATCAATATTTCATAACAACCACAACATGCAATTAACCTTTTACATTGGAAAAACTTTATAAAGAAGAAAATAAATTTTGTAATGCCAAAATGTTTATGATCTTTCTCATATATTCATTGCAAGTGTGCTGTATGTAGTAACAAGTGTTTCAAGTTTCCTAAATGCCCTATGCTTTCAATAATGATTTTCCACACAAACTTTATAGGCAAATGACTGCACTAGATTCTAAGCCTTTAAGAAGAAATGGTATTGTTTGGAGCTGTTTTGATTACTACCACCTCTGATGGAAAGCCTATAAATAAGATTTTTTTATTGCTTTTAGTAGCAGAGTAACAATACATTTACCAAGATTAGGACATGAATCCTACCCCATAAAAATATATTATGTTTAACATAAAAAATATAACAATAATAATAATATCAATACCAGTAATAATAATAGTAATGATAATAATAATGATAATAATATAATGATAGTTCTTCTCGTTACTATATGTCATTGGTTACAGTTCAATACCTCTGGCTGCCATGACTTTTTCGATGAAATACCGTCCTTATATTAAATCTTTCTTCTGCAGTTTTTATAAAAGAAATTTTCGTATATTCAAAATAATATACTATTCTATGGTTGGGTATGGATATTTCGCCTGTTTCTGTAACAGCACAATTAAACTTTCATGTGGTATATGCTTTTGACTGATTGATGTTGATTTGACATTATTTTCTTACAGGAGTACGTAGTGCAGCAATCTTTTTCAACATATTTAAATTTCAATAACTCTTTCTTACATGTATTGTTTTTATGATATGACCTAAAAATAGCACAACCACATACTATACAGTTGGCACTCACTATTACCAAACCTTTATTCAAAGCTTTTGTAGAATCCAATTGTTTTACCCCCAATTTTTTTTTATGTAATGATATTGTATCTCACACTTCTGTTGATATGGCATCTCTTTTGAGGGAAGAGGAATTTTTCTATCTACCACTGGGGGTACCATTGCAACTGAAAAGAGTACAAAAATTAAAACATGCACTATTCATAATGCTCTCAATTGTGGTTACCCGGGAATGAAATAATGACTGCAGTAGACATTAAAATATCTAATCAGAAGATTCTTCTTACAATGAATTTCATGCAATTATAACCAAAAAACATAAACAAAAAATAATTGGAGCATTCAACTCATCCTCTGTGTAAGAACATATTGTGTTCAAAAGTGATGTACAACAAAGAAGACAAAGCAGTAGAGACTAAGAAAATAAAACTAAAGAAAAAAACACAGGTTTTTACACCCTGGTAAACACAAGCATTCATATCAACTCTTCAAGATTTCACCTGCAAAAGATTTACAATCATTTTCAATTTGTGTTAAGTGAATATTATTGTGATACTTCATCGACTCTGTATTCCCTGTCAAGATAATAAATAATTTTACTTCTATTCCCTCTGGTGCAATCTCAGTGGCAGTGAAAGAGGTAAATGAAGGTCAACTTTTAAGCACTGTGTTAAGCGGTATACTGATCATGTAATTTGCACCAGGTGTCACTAATTGTGTACCAAACGCAGCATAAGAAATAAAATAATGGGGAGTACGCTGATATAAAAAAAATATAAAAAATATAAAAAGAAATAAAGAATAAAATATGAAAGCATTGTGACTTCTTCAAAAACTAGCTTCGCGAAGTTTTTGCGGGAGTCGTATTTCTAGTAAATGACTATTATTACGACATAAAGTAGATTTTAAAATACATTTTAATTGCTACAAGATGGTGAAAATTGCATGTGCATCACTAATCTGTGTAATGAGGACTGATTTGATGAACTTGAGTACTGTCTGGGCAAAATGCTATAGAATTAGCTGCCTTAAGCAAATATATGGACAGCCAAATTACAAGACGATTGCAAACTACTATCAATTTGATTTCTTACGTAGATATTGCCCTGTCGTAATACTACAAATCTTCAAAGTTTCAGAATTGCAAAGGTTCGGAAGGCCGAGGTATCATAGAATAATTTTCATTTTAAAGGATTTAGGCAATTGGTTAAAGTGCGAACCCGTAGTAACTAAAAGTTCCTTCCTTAAATCGCATGGAAATCTAATCATTGCATTTAAAGTCGTACTTGTTATCTTAACCTGAGTCTATACCCTACTATTACATATAAATAGAACATTGAAAATGAATCGATAATCTACTATCCTAGATGACGGCCCTTCTGCCAATACAATCTCTTATATGGTGTTTTGACAAAAATCTGTAAGGCTGAGCTTCCTTGCAACCATCTCTTGGTATTCTATCTTGTATTATAAATGACTATCAATACCACATAAAATGGATTTTAAATTACATTTTAATTGCTACAAGATGGTGAAAATTGCATGTGCATCACTAACCTGTGTAATGAGGACTGATTTGATGAACTTGAGTACTGTCTGAGCAGTATGCTATAGAATTAGCTGCCTTAAGCAAATATCTAGACAGCCAAAATACAAGACGATTGCGAATTACTATCAATTTGATTTCTTACGTAGATTTTGCCCTGTCGTAATACTAGAAATCTTCAAAGTTTCAGAATTGCAAAGATTTGGCAGGCCGAGGTATCGTAGAATAACTTTCATTTTAAAGGATTTAGGCAATTGGTCGAAGTGCGCATGCGTAGTAACTAAAAGTTGTTTCCTTATTTCGCATGGAAATCTAATCATTGCATTTAAAGTCGTACTTGTTATCTTAACCTGAGTCTATACCCTACTATTACATATAGATAGAACATTCAAAATAAATCGATAACCTACCATCCTAGATGACGGCCCTTCTGCCCATACAATCTCTTATATGGTGTTTTGACAAAAATCTGTAAGGCTGAGCTTCCTTGCAACCATCTCTTGGTATTCTATCTTGTATTATAAATGACTATCATTACCACATAAAATGGATTTTAAATTACATTTTAATTACTACAAGATGGTGAAAATTGCATGTGCATTACTAATCTGTGTAATGAGGACTGATTTGATGAACTTGAGTACTGTCTTAACAAGGTGGACATCGAGAAGTTATCGGTGGGGGATGTGAGTGTTGCCCCTGTTTCTGTTGCAAGAAACCTTGGAACCTGGTTTGATACCAATCTTAGTCTATTGACACACATTACGAAGACATGTAAAGCTGCTTTTTATCATCTGCATAACATTATACATATTAGGAAGTTTCTTACGGTTGAGTCTACCAAGGTGCTAGTGCATGCCTTCATAATTGGACGCATTGATTACTGTAACAGACTTCTCCATGGTTTACCAACCACTCATATTAATAAGCTAGAACGTGTGCAAAACGCAGCTGCTAGGCTAATTTGCTCGACCCCGCGTTTTAGTCACAGTACTCCTGTATTATATTCTTTACATTGGTTACCTGTCAGATTTAGAATTGTTTTTAAGATTTTAATAATTACTTTTAAGGCCATACATGGCCAAGCACCGGACTATATTTGTAATCCTATTTGTGTTAAAAATCCCTCCCTGTATGGTCTTCGCTCTAATTCTCAAGTTTTATTAGTTCCACCATCAACGAAAACGAAGAAGAAACTTGGTGACAGGGCATTCACTGCTGCTGCACCATCACACTGGAACAAATTACCGTGCACAATAAGAGAGGAGGTCAATTTTAACAATTTTAAGTCCAAACTGAAGACAATTTTATTTAGAAAAGCGTTTGAATAGCTCTTGATGTTTTATACACATTTTTACTAGACTCTTTGTTTTTAATATTTTAATTTTTAAGCTTTTTACCTTAGCCTAATGTATATAATTATTGTAAATAATTAGTTTTAAATTAATCTTACTATTTATAGCATATTTTTTAATTTATATTACTCATGTGGTTTGTTAGGCGCATTTGATCATATTTACATGTTAATTTGAACCTTATAGATATTAAATATTATTATTATTATTATTATTATTATTGTTGTCTGGGCAGTATGCTATAGAATTAGCTGCTTTAAGCAAATATCTTGACAGCCAAAATACTATACGATTGCGAATTACTATCAATTTGATTTCTTACGTAGATATTGCCCTGTCGTAATACTACAAATCTTCAAAGTTTCAGAATTGCAAAGATTCGGCAGGCCGAGGTATCATAGAATAACTTTTATTTTAAAGGATTTGGGCAATTTGTCGAAGTGTGCATGCGTAGTAACTAAAAGTTCTTTCCTTAAATCGCGTGGAAATCTAATGATTGCAATTAAAATCGTACTCGTTTTCAAAACCTGAGTCTATACCCTACTATTACATATAGATAGAACATTCAAAATAAATCGATAACCTACCATCCTAGATGACGATCCTTCTGCCCATACAATCTCTTATATGGTGTTTTGACAAAAACCTGTAAGGCTGAGCTTCCGTGCAACCATCTCTTGGTATTCTATCTTGTATTATAAATGACTATCATTACCACATAAAATGGATTTTAAATTACATTTTAATTGCTACAAGATGGTAAAAATTGCATGTGCATCACTAACCTGTGTAATGAGGACTGATTTGATGAACTTGAGTACTGTCTGAGCAGTATGCTATAGAATTAGCTGCCTTAAGCAAATATCTTGACAGCCAAAATACAAGACGATTGCGAACTACTATCAATTAGATTTCTTATGTAGATATTGCCCTGTCAAAATACTACAAATCTTCAAAGTTTCAGAATTGCAAAGATTCGGAAGGCCGAGGTATCATAGAATAACTTTCATTTTAAAGGATTTAGGCAATTGGTCGAAGTGCGCATGCGTAGTAACTAAAAGTTCTTTCCTTAAATCGCGTGGAAATCTAATGATTGCAATTAAAATCGTACTCGTTTTCTAAACCTGAGTCTATACCCTACTATTACATATAGATAGAACATTCAAAATAAAGCGATAACATACCATCCTAGATGACGATCCTTCTGCCCATACAATCTCTTATATGGTGTTTTGACAAAAATCTGTAAGGCTGAGCTTCCTTGCAACCATCTCGTGGTATTCTATCTTCTATTATAAATAACAATCATTACCACATAAAACGGATCTTAAATTACATTTTAATTGCTACAAGATGGTGAAAATTGCATGTGCATCACTAATCTGTGTAATGAGGACTGATTTGATGAACTTGAGTACTGTCTGAGCAGTATGCTATAGAATTAGCTGCCTTAAGCAAATATCTTGACAGCCAAAATACAAGACGATTGCGAACTACTATCAATTAGATTTCTTATGTAGATATTGCCCTGTCGTAATACTACAAATCTTCAAAGTTTCAGAATTGCAAAGATTCGGAAGGCCGAGGTATCATAGAATAACTTTCATTTTAAAGGATTTAGGCAATTGGTCGAAGTGCGCATGCGTAGTAACTAAAAGTTCTTTCCTTAAATCGCGTGGAAATCTAATGATTGCAATTAAAATCGTACTCGTTTTCTAAACCTGAGTCTATACCCTACTATTACATATAGATAGAACATTCAAAATAAAGCGATAACATACCATCCTAGATGACGATCCTTCTGCCCATACAATCTCTTATATGGTGTTTTGACAAAAACCTGTAAGGCTGAGCTTCCGTGCAACCATCTCTTGGTATTCTATCTTGTATTATAAATCACTATCATTACCACATAAAATGGATTTTAAATTACATTTTAATTGCTACAAGATGGTAAAAATTGCATGTGCATCACTAACCTGTGTAATGAGGACTGATTTGATGAACTTGAGTACTGTCTGAGCAGTATGCTATAGAATTAGCTGCCTTAAGCAAATATCTTGACAGCCAAAATACAAGACGATTGCGAACTACTATCAATTAGATTTCTTATGTAGATATTGCCCTGTCGTAATACTACAAATCTTCAAAGTTTCAGAATTGCAAAGATTCGGAAGGCCGAGGTATCATAGAATAACTTTCATTTTAAAGGATTTAGGCAATTGGTCGAAGTGCGCATGCGTAGTAACTAAAAGTTCTTTCCTTAAATCGCGTGGAAATCTAATGATTGCAATTAAAATCGTACTCGTTTTCTAAACCTGAGTCTATACCCTACTATTACATATAGATAGAACATTCAAAATAAAGCGATAACATACCATCCTAGATGACGATCCTTCTGCCCATACAATCTCTTATATGGTGTTTTGACAAAAATCTGTAAGGCTGAGCTTCCTTGCAACCATCTCGTGGTATTCTATCTTCTATTATAAATAACAATCATTACCACATAAAACGGATCTTAAATTACATTTTAATTGCTACAAGATGGTGAAAATTGCATGTGCATCACTAATCTGTGTAATGAGGACTGATTTGATGAACTTGAGTACTGTCTGAGCAGTATGCTATAGAATTAGCTGCCTTAAGCAAATATCTTGACAGCCAAAATACAAGACGATTGCGAACTACTATCAATTAGATTTCTTATGTAGATATTGCCCTGTCGTAATACTACAAATCTTCAAAGTTTCAGAATTGCAAAGATTCGGAAGGCCGAGGTATCATAGAATAACTTTCATTTTAAAGGATTTAGGCAATTGGTCGAAGTGCGCATGCGTAGTAACTAAAAGTTCTTTCCTTAAATCGCGTGGAAATCTAATGATTGCAATTAAAATCGTACTCGTTTTCTAAACCTGAGTCTATACCCTACTATTACATATAGATAGAACATTCAAAATAAAGCGATAACATACCATCCTAGATGACGATCCTTCTGCCCATACAATCTCTTATATGGTGTTTTGACAAAAATCTGTAAGGCTGAGCTTCCTTGCAACCATCTCGTGGTATTCTATCTTCTATTATAAATAACAATCATTACCACATAAAACGGATCTTAAATTACATTTTAATTGCTACAAGATGGTGAAAATTGCATGTGCATCACTAATCTGTGTAATGAGGACTGATTTGATGAACTTGAGTACTGTCTGAGCAGTATGCTATAGAATTAGCTGCCTTAAGCAAATATCTTGACAGCCAAAATACAAGACGATTGCGAACTACTATCAATTAGATTTCTTATGTAGATATTGCCCTGTCGTAATACTACAAATCTTCAAAGTTTCAGAATTGCAAAGATTCGGAAGGCCGAGGTATCATAGAATAACTTTCATTTTAAAGGATTTAGGCAATTGGTCGAAGTGCGCATGCGTAGTAACTAAAAGTTCTTTCCTTAAATCGCGTGGAAATCTAATGATTGCAATTAAAATCGTACTCGTTTTCTAAACCTGAGTCTATACCCTACTATTACATATAGATAGAACATTCAAAATAAAGCGATAACATACCATCCTAGATGACGATCCTTCTGCCCATACAATCTCTTATATGGTGTTTTGACAAAAATCTGTAAGGCTGAGCTTCCTTGCAACCATCTCTTGGTATTCTATCTTGTATTATAAATGACTATCATTACCACATAAAATGGATTTTAAATTACAATTTAATTGCTACAAGACGGTGAAAATTGCATGTGCATCACTAACCTGTGTAATGAGGACTGATTTGATGAACTTGAGTACTGTCTGAGCAGTATGCTATAGAATTAGCTGCCTTAAGCAAATATCTTGACAGCCAAAATACAAGACGATTGCGAACTACTATCAATTAGATTTCTTACGTAGATATTGCCTTGTGGTAATACTACAAATCTTCAAAGTTTCAGAATTGCAAAGATTCGGAAGGCCGATGTATCATAGAATAACTTTCATTTTAAAGGATTTAGGCAATTGGTCGAAGTGCGCATGCGTAGTAACTAAAAGTTCTCTCTTTAAATCGCGTGGAAATCTAATGATTGCAATTAAAATCGTACTCGTTTTCAAAACCTGAGTCTATACCCTACTATTACATATAGATAGAACATTCAAAATAAATCGATAACCTACCATCCTAGATGACGATCCTTCTGCCCATACAATCAGTAGTAGAAAAAAGCGGGTTTTGGGACAATTTAGGTTATAAGCTAATTTTGACAAAGATTTTGTTAGTGATTTAGGGTTTTGGGACAATTTAGGTTATAAGATAATTTTGACAAAGATTTTGTTAGTGATTTCATCAACGAGCGCAATTTGCGTTTAAGCTAATTTTATCAGAGATTTTAACAGAAATTTTTTTATAAAAAATGAATTCTAAAAAGATTTCGGGTTTTGGGACAATTTAGGTTATAAGCTAATTTTGACAAAGATTTTGTTAGTGATTTCATCAACGAGTGCAATTTATGTTTATCGAAGATTTTATATAAAAATGAATTTTTTAAAAAGATTTAAAGGATTAAAATAATTTGATAAAATGGAACAGAAAAACGTGAAAGAACTTAAACTCCTCGCTAAAGAGCGGGGGATACCAAGATATTATAGGTTGCGTAGAGCACAACTTATTGAAGCTTTAGAAAATGTTATAACCCCACAAAGGCATATTCTTGATGAACCGATACCAGAGATTAATATTCCTGTTCTCAAACCTTTCCAACCCACATCCCAGCCTATTTCACTTAAAATTTTAGCAAGCAAAGTTTCTAAACCGATAAATAAAGAGATTAAAAAGTTCGCAGATTGGATACTATCTTATATCCCAAAACCTATCAAAAAGACTGTAAATAAACGAGTTGATGGTTTGAAGAAAAAGGTTAACCGAATATTCAAGATAAAGAATGAGGAAGCACTTACAGATCTAATAAATAAAAATATCTCTAAACTTACTAATAACAAATCACAACAACCTAAAAGAAAGGTAAATATATCTGATAGTGTGAGAGATGAATTGAATGAAAAGGTTAACCGATTAGAACCAAAAGAAAAACAAACAGCATTAAGAGGTTATTTGAAAACTTACAGGATAGGTGGAAAAAAGGGGTATGGACCTAAAGCATTTTTAAATAATATAAAACCAAAAGTTATTGATCTAATTAACAAGCAAAAGAAACCAATTAAGATAAAATTTATATTTACATGTAAGTTTATAAAAAAGAATCCCGCCACAAGACAGACCGATGAAAATTCAGGATACTTTCATTCAACAGTAGAAACGATTACTTCATCAAATGATTTATCTGAATTATTTAATATTATGACAAATCGTCAACTTGAATTGATTGAACAGTTTCAAAATGAAGGTTCTGGATGGCAATTCAATCAAGTTGAATATTTTGATATCAACATCGATCCTTTTGAACCTTTTGTTGGAAGTTCATATATTAATTTACCACAAAAATTAGCAACAAAAAAGGCGATTATTAATGTTAGGAATGAGAATGATCATGAGTGTTTTAAGTGGGCTGTAACTTCCGCTGTATATAAACAAGATATTCATCCAGAGAGAAAAAACAAAGAAATGATTGAAAATTCGAAGAACTTCAACTGGTCAGGAATAGAATTCCCCACTTCATTAAAACAGATTGATAGGTTTGAAAAGCAAAACCCCTACTACACGATTAATGTCTATGGATATGATAAAGATGATGTATACCCACTAAGAATAAGTAAAAAACAAAAAGGTTATCTAATCAACCTACTTTTAATATCAGAAGATGAAAATAATCATTACTGTTGGATAAAGAATATGAGTAGATTGTTAGCTGCAAAAGTTAGTAAACACAAATCTAAGATGCACTTTTGCCCTAGATGTTTAAACGCATTTCAGTCAGAAAAATCATTGGAAAAACATCTAGAATACTGCGGCGCAAATAAAGAAGTTAAGATTGAAATGCCTTTAGATGAAGATGGCAATCCTAAGTATATTAAATTTAATAATTATAATAGAAAAATGCGCGTACCATTTGTTGTATACGCGGACTTTGAGAGCTTTCCTGAGAAAATACATACCTGTTCACCAGATGAAAGCGAAAGTTATACTAATCAATATCAGAAACATAAAGCATCAGGATTCAGCTATCTCATAAAGTCTTTTGATGATAAAATATTTCCACCCGAGCTTGTACAATACACCGCCGAATCACCAGATGATGATATCCCACAGATATTTGTGGATAATTTGGAGCAGGATATTAAGAAAATTTACAATAAGACAAAATATCATAAGAAGGTGGGGGATATGTCAGAAATGGATAAAAAAGAATATGAAAATGCTACTCACTGCCATATATGTGAAGAAAAATTAGGAGAAGATAAGGTATTAGATCACTGCCACCTTACAGGAAAGTATAGAGGAGCAGCTCATAACGATTGTAACTTAAATTACAAGATTCCAAAATTCTTTCCAGTTATATTTCACAACTTATCTGGATATGATGCGCATATTTTTATCAAGAATCTTGGCACAACAAAAGGCAATATAAACTGCATACCTAATAATGAGGAAAAGTATATTTCTTTCACAAAGCAGATTGTGGTTGATGAATTTACAAATAAAGAAGGCAAGCAGATTGAGGTGAAGCGCGATATTAGATTCATTGATTCATTTAAATTTATGTCAACAAGTCTAGAAAAATTAGTGGTTAATTTACCAAAAGAATCTTTCAAAAACTTAAATATTTTTTTTGAAGGTGAAGAATTAAAGTTATTGTTGAGAAAGGGTGTATTTCCATATGATTGGTTTGATGGATTAGATAAACTCAGTACAAACCAACTTCCGCCAAAGGATGCATTCTATTCAATACTAAACGATGAAAATATATCAGATAATGATTATAAACATGCACAAAATGTTTGGGAAACTTTTAATATGGAAACTATGAGGGATTATCATGATCTTTATCTTAATTCAGATGTATTACTTTTAGCTGATGTATTCGAGAATTTTAGAGATGTTTGTAGTAAAAACTATGGATTAGATCCTGCACACTATTATACAGCACCCGGACTAGCTTGGGATGCCGCATTAAAGATAACAAAAGTAAATTTAGAGTTGCTAACTGACATAGATATGCTGCTTATGATTGAGAAAGGTATTCGGGGCGGCATATCTATGATTTCTACTAGATATGGAAAAGCAAACAACCCATACATGAAAAACTTTGATATTAACAAAATAATAAGTTATATTATATATCTCGATGCAAATAATTTATATGGTGGAGCAATGAGTAGGTCACTACCTACCCACGGTTTTAGATGGATGAATGAAAAAGAACTTACATACTGGAAAAATATGCCTTGCATACTAGAGGTTGATTTAGAATACCCAACTCACCTTCATGATTTACATAATGATTACCCGCTTGCTCCAGAGAGACTTTTAATTAATAAGGTTGAGAAACTGATTCCAAATCTAAACAATAGGGTAAAGTATGTTGTTCATCATGAAACATTAAAACTTTATGAAAGTCTTGGATTAAAAGTTACAAAAATTCATAGAGGAATTACATTTGAAGAATCGGCTTGGTTAAAACCATACATTAAATTAAATACCAATCTCAGAGGTAATGGAAATAACGATTTTGAGAAAGATTTCTTTAAGTTAATGAATAATTCTGTGTTTGGTAAAACTATGGAAAACATCAGAAATAGGGTTGATATTAAATTAGTTACTAATGAAAAAGATGCTAAAAAATTAATATCAAAACCTAACTATCAACATCGCACTATCTTTTGTGAAAATCTTGTGGCCATACATATGAAGAA
Organism: Ricordea florida; assembly: GCA_949710005.1. Classification (NCBI taxonomy): domain Eukaryota; kingdom Metazoa; phylum Cnidaria; class Anthozoa; order Corallimorpharia; family Ricordeidae; genus Ricordea; species Ricordea florida. Next base: position 23,402,791 of record OX453276.1, on the reverse strand, counting down.
AAAAAAGTTAGTATTCAATAAACCTGTTTATTTAGGTATGTGTATTTTAGATTTAAGTAAAACAATAATGTACGATTTTCATTATAATTATATAAAACCAAAATATGGAGAAAAAGCAAAATTGTTGTTTACAGACACAGACAGTCTTGCTTATGATATAGAAACAGAGGATTTTTATAAAGATATAAGCCCAGATGTAAAGTATAAGTTTGACACAAGCAACTTTACTAAAAATCATTCATCAGGTATCGAGACTGGTGTGAATAAGAAAGTCATCAATATGTTTAAGGATGAAGCCGGGGGTGAACAGATAGCTGAATTTGTTGGTCTACGAGCTAAGCTATACTCCTACAGGATGGATAATGGAGAAGAGATAAAAAAGGATAAAGGGGTAAAGACATCAGTAGTAAAAAAGACCATAAACTTTGATGATTATAAGAGATGTCTATTCAATAAAGAACCACAGATGAGACGGATGAATGTAATAAGAAGCCGTTTACATGATGTTTATACTGAAACGGTTAATAAAGTTGCACTATCTGCCGATGATGATAAGAGAATCATTTGTAAAGATGGAATAAATACTTTCGCTATAGGCCATTACCGTTTCAAAACAGAATCTGGTGGAAGTTCTGTATCATAAGGAATAACCTGTAATTCTTCTCTAACAAATCCTCGTCTAGGACCGCCAACCAAATAATATAAAACCGGCTGATTAGGTGAAATCACACTTCTTGAAATATCATAAACTTTTATACTCCAAATAGGATCTGTGGCCCTTCTTTTTTCACCACCCTCAAGTTCGCCCGGAGATAATAAATATCTAACTTTAACACTAGGAGGTAATCTATCCTCATCAAGACCCACAACTCGTTGATAATTTTTAGTTTCAATATTCACCTCTTTCATTTTTATAGCCTTATCAGGTTCTTTACCGGTTATTCTTGTTGGTGTATTATTTAAAGTTTTTAGAATATCTGACAATCTTTTCACCCATACTCTAGATCGGGCATCATTTATCATTTCCTGTGAATATTGATGACTAAATATTCTTTCACCTAATATTTTGTTTGCGTTTTCCACAAATGCTTGGGCTCTATGATTACCAGCTTCACTTCTTTGTATTTTTACATTATGGTAATTCATGAGTTTACCAACTTCACCCATAAATTCTTTTCCAGGATCAACCAGTAATGTTTTAGGGTATTTCAATCTTCTAGAATATATTTTTGTAAAAGCTTCTGATATCTCTCGACTTTCTTTTGAAGTTAATGGTTCCGCATCTTTATATCTCGAGGCGATATCAACCACAACTAACGCATATTTATATGTTTTTCTTCCAACCCTATCATGCGGTAAAAATAATAAATCTGCTTGGTGAATCTGATTTGGTTTATCCACAGTCCAGTGTGGTCTAGGTATATATTTTGGAGCTGGAAGATAGATTTGCCATATTGCCTGTTTTTCAAGCCATTTTTTTGCCTCATTTTCACTTACTTTCGCCTTCTCAGCTAATTTAGGAATCGCGGAATATCCTTTCCAATACCCTTCAGTTGAATAATATATTTTTGAAAGTATATTTTCGTTATTCATTTAAAAATTAACAAAGTATCTTATAAATTAAAATGGTGGAGGAGGAAGAAAAAATAAATTTTAGCGAATATCAAATTAATCTTATGAAAAAAATTATTAGAAAAAAAATTCTATATATGGAAGATGGTGATAAAATTTTTAATATTATGATTTTAATTCCCGAGGCGAGAGAATGTTTATTAAAACATATTGAAAAATTAGAGAATAATAGTGCAAAGGGGTTTAAAGATTAACCAAAGTATCTTATAAATCAAGTATGACGTCTGAAAAAATTAATCCAAACAGAATACCAAAAGAACCATTTGGTTTGAAAGCAGAATCAACATTAAATAGAATTACTCTAAACCCATCATCAGCCAGCCCCGGCGAAACATTATATATAAATATTCCAAAACTTTCTGAGAATTTAGTGATTGTGCCTGGAAGTGTATCTCTTTTGTTTGATTTAGATGTCGAGGGTCATGCAAATAATACGGTTGTTAATAATTTGTCGGCTAATCTTGTAACCAGATTAAAAGTTCTTTTTGGAGGAGAAACATTGCAAGATACTCAAAGATATGATTTATTTCAAACATATCGCGATTTATTTTTAACCGAGGAAGAGCGAGAAGATAAATTAAAACAAGGTATTTCTTCCGAAAACATTAGAAAACTTAGAACAAATGCGGGTGATGCAAAAAAGACCTCAAAAGAAGTAAAGGAAGTAGTTCTCGCTAATGTTCATGGTTCAAAGTATAGAATACCAATAAATCATCCAATTTTAAACGATCATGGGGTTTTTTATCCAAAAGCATTGGAAAATCATCTAATATTTGAGATTACACTTGCCCCAATTAGTAATATTCTTATTTATTCTGATACAACTAAAACACCATCATATTCAATAAAAAACTTAGAGTTAGAATATTCTTCAATTTCAAGCGAATACTTAGCCCGCGAGGCACAATCAACATATCAAGTTGGCAAAGGATTCTTTTATGAAAATATTACCTTACACAAAACTTTTACATTTTCCATTGATGGTGATGGTGTTATTAATCAGCATATTAATTTACCGAGAAGATCAATGACTGGGGTATTATTTTTGTTTTTATTACCTCAAGCTGCAGGAGCAAGGGATTCTGAAAATTTTTATAATCCAGGTATATCTTCCGTTGAAATTGATGTTGATGGTGTACCAAATAGAATATACTCTAGAGGAATGATTTCATCCGATCTTTGGGAATCCGTGAAAAAACGCTTTCATAGAGATGATGGTTTGCAAATTTCATTGAAAGAAAAGGATTTTTACACGGACAAGTTTGCTCTTTCGGTTGATACGAGAACTCACCCAGATAATAGTATTCACGGTGGAGGACTAGCTCTAAATAATACACACGATGGTGTAAAAATAGAAATAAAACGAAAACAAAACGGATCAGGAACTATAACATGTTATATGTTTGTTGTGGCTGATGCTATGATGGAAATAATGAATTCAAGTTTGAGATCAATTAAGTACTGAGAATCTAAAAACATAATGTTATGTTACAAAAATCATGGAAGATTTACGAGATAAAATTCCTTTTCATTGTATCATAACTGGACCAACAAATTGTGGAAAAACAAAGTACCTAATTGAACAGCTCCGAGGTCCTTTCCGAAAAGTTTTTGAATATATTGTTTTAATTTGTCCAACTTATTCTAAAAATAAAACATATCATAATTTTGCTCGTGGAGACAAGAGATTCTTTGTATTATCACCAGATGCAAGTAATGTGGATGAGATTAATGAATTGTTAAATGATTGCCAAACTTTATTCTCAGGACTCAATACACTAATAATTTTAGATGATTGCGCCGTTTCTAATGACTTGAAGAAAAGATCTAATAAATTTATAGATTTAGCATTCTCCGGAAGGCATCACGGATTATCAATGTGGGTTTTAACCCAGCAATTAACATCAATAGCAAAACCATTTCGGGAAAATGTGGCTTGCGTTGTTACTTTCCATAATCCGTCGCAGAAAGGTATGAAAATGTTTTTTGAAGATTATGGTGGTGATTTGGATTATGAATTAGGTAAAAAGTTTATACAACTCCTGAAAACAAAAAAATATTCTAGACTTTGTTTGAGTTTGCGATATCCATTTAATTGTTATTTGGAAATTCCCGAAGTGATTTAAAAATAACCCATGTATTATCACAAAGATGACAAATGTTGAAGATTACATTGAAGAAAAAACTGAGGTAAAAAATGATACCAATCAAAGTGAGGATCTTGAAATAAAACAAGAATCACTTGCCATTCTCGCAGCGCTCGGAACAACAAAGGAATATTTGGGGGTTGAAATGAGTTTGGGTGATATAAAAAAATTATCAGAACGCGATGTAGAAAAATATTTTAATCGTTATCAAGCGGTAATGGGGAAAAAAATTAACGGTGGATTGGTAGATTCATCCCTTCAATTAGTTTCCAAACTTATTTCATATTTAGTTCCGGTTGATGATATAGAAGCTCTTTGTTCTGATTTAAAGAATGATGATTTAGTTAATCGTGAACTAACAAACATTGTTGGGTTATTAGCATTAAAAGCGGGGAGATTGGCTGCACTTGCTAGCGGATTATTTCAAGTAGCTAAACACGTTAAATTCAACAAAAATCAACAATTTTCAAGAGAAGAACCAGTAAATTCTAACACAACTGATCAGGAAACTAAGCAATCTACTGAAGGTGTTGATACTGTATATTAAACAGATCTAAAAACTTATTTTAGCATATAAATAACAATGTCTGAACAATCTGAAGTAGAAGTTGAACAAATTACAGCAGATCCCGCACCCGAAAATAAAGATACTAAAAAGAGGGAGAAAGATCCTAAAAAAGTAGCGGCTGGTAAAAAATTAGCAGAATATAATAAAAAAGCAAAAGAAGCATTAGCTAGGGAGATGAAACGAGAAGAGACCCTACGAGCTGCGGAGCAAAATGAAAATATAGAAAAGACAAATAATGAATCGAAAGCGTGGCTACCGGAACTATCTTTTACAACAGTATTATCAATTGTTGGAATAGGTTTTACAGCATTTGATATGTTTATGAGATATTATAAAAACAGAATACCTGATTTATCTCAAGTTCCACAAATACCACAACCCATAAATATTCATAATCCACAAACACAACCAAGAATTGGAATGATGTAATTATAAATTATTTTTTACTACATAAAGCCATTTAAAAGTTTCTTAATGATGTAGTAAAAAATGTCAAGCGAAAACAAACTTGTGAAAACTGTAACTGATTCAGCGGTACTTATTGGATTGGGGGCTGGAGTTGGGTATGTAGCTAAAAAGATGATGAAAGAATCATTTTTGAGCGACCCATCCTCAAGTATTACAAATTATGCAAAATGGGTTGCTGTATTGTCTGGTAGTATGTATCTAAAAACATATTTAGAGGATCAAAAGATTTTACCAAAATAATGGCATTAGTATCAATAGCAATGATGGTTGGTGGAGCAATATTAAATTCAACGGCATTTGTTGGTGGAAATTATCTTGCAAAATATTTATCTGGAAAAAATGTAGATACAGAAAAAATACGACACGATAAAGCAATGGAAAAATATCAAAGAGATTACACTGAATATCAAGAAAAAAGACAAGAAATGCTTGATTGGAAAATGAAGAAAAAAGATGAAAAATATCAAGCATCAAAAAATATTTCGACTACAAACCAAGCTTTTGAATTGTATAGTCAAATGCATGAGCCAAAATTCTCTGATTATTACAAACCAAGCGATGAACAAAAAACAGGAGAAATGGTATATGTTGGAGCTGGAATGTTAGGTTTGGGTTACGCGGTCAGTAAATTTTTATAAATTATTATTTGTTATGTAACCAGTAATTTGGTTATATAACATGAGACTCCCATCATCCGCAGATTTACTATCTGAAATAGTTAAGCATCTTTTCATTTCTTTGTTTGGTTCTATAACTGCTTCATAAAGTTTTAGTCTAAAGATTTATTAAGAGTTAGTAAAAAATTAATGGAGGATGAAGATTTAAGACCAGCTGATTTAAATAACACAAATAATGAAAATCAAGATGATGATGATGGTATTGAAATGGATACGATTACATCCACAAACCAACCCGAATATCCTAATTATAATGAAGAAAATAGAAGGGCGGAGTGGGATACACCACCCGAAAGAATGAATATAAGCGAGGTTTTAAGACAAAGAGATGAGAGATATGACAGAAGGAGAGAAGCTGCACAAGAGCTCAAACGCTATTTACCAAATTACAACCCCGATGATGCAACATTTAATGTAGAATTTGAGGAAGATGGAAGTATAACAGCAAAATTAAGTAATAATCCAAGAGCAGTAAAACATACAGTAGTTGATAAAGATGGAAATCTTAAGCTTGAAGATTTACCAAAAGGAATGAGAAAAGAACTGGGTGCTGATTATGAAACAATGCTTGAAAAATATAATAATACCGCGTCAGAATTGAGAAAAGCTAATGAAAAAAATATAGATTTATATAATGCATTGCAGGGATTGGACGCTGCCTTAAAAACACACCCACAAGAAATTGCTCAATATGAAGAAAGAGTAAGAAGGCTTACTTTAGTAATTGAAAGCCAAAAAGCAGAAAAAGAAAATATGAAAAGAGACGCTTCTGAAGGTAAAAGACTTTTTGATCAAACCGTTAAACAGAATATAGAGTTAAAAATACAAAAAGATAAAATTTCGGAAGAACTAAAATTATCCGAAGAAGAAATAGACAAATATAAGAAGGGCAAATCAAATTTAACAAAGTTAGAACAAACCAATGAGCGATTACAATCAGAGGTTGATAAATTAAAAGAACAACTTAGAAATGTAAAAATTTCTATGGTTGAGGAATTATCGGCTATAGATGCTAGAAAAGAAGAAATACTTAAAAATCTACCATTAAGAGAGCGGACAAAGTATATATTCAAAAAGTATGGTTTTACAGTTTTTGCTGTTTTAAGTGCGGTAGGTGTTATCATTGGGGTTATAGTTTCTAATCTTTCTAAAGGTCTAACAACATTGGGTAAGGGAGTTGGTAATGGTTTGAAAACTATTGGTAAAAAACTTGGTGAAATATTGCCAGGAATGGTTGGAGCAATAGTTAGCTTTCTTTTCAAAACAACCGGCCAAGTTATTGGATTTTTAGGTGAAAATGCTTGGCTTTTGATAATGGCTGTGGTTTTATATTTTGTGGAAAGTATAAAAAAGAAGAGAAAGTAGATCTAAAGATATCACACTGATCAGTAAAATACAATATGGATGACTACAATAAAATTTATCCACAACTACCTAATAATGTTGATCCTTCGGTTAATTTCAGACTGCAAAAATCAAGCGAAGTATTACAAAATCTTGAGAAAGAAATTAAACATTACGAAGAAGTAAGGAAAAAATATAATAGGGCTAGAGGAATATGTACAAAAATTAGTGTTTCTGGTGGTTTGATTTCAGTTATCCTATCAGCAAGCGGTTTAGGAACTTCTCTCACGGGTTTTGGTGCTATTATTGGTGTGCCTTTGGGGGTTATAGGTGGTTTTTTTGGTGGATTATCGGTTGGATTTGGTTTTGCTTCTAAAAAACTTTCAAATAAAGTTAGTAAACACGAACAAACCGCCGCAATTGCAAAATCAAAATTAAACACAATTAACGATTTAGTTTCAAAAGCTTTGAAAGATAATGTTATATCCGATCAAGAATTTTCTATAATTTTAGCAGAGTTGGAAAAGTTTCAAAAACTAAAACTTGAAATACGACAAAAATTTAGAAAAGACGCAGAAAAAAACTTCGACATGTCAATTATAAGGAAGAAAGTTCGCGAAGATCTATTAAAAGAACTTACCGGAGGGAAAGAACATTAAAACTTGTATATGAGAAAACTGAAGTTGGTTGCAATTGTTTTGCAGGAATTAATTAACATTTTATTCTCGATCTAAAGATCAAGTAAACATAAGAATAAAATGCTTTTAAATGATTTCAAAAATCGTTATCCAAATGTTAACCTTGATAAATTTACATTTATTAATGATTCATTTGGTGGATATATTAAATGGAAAGTTAATGGAACAACAATTATGTCTGATGATGATCCAACTGGAAAAACATGGACCGATGATCTTCCTAATAATTTGAAAACATTATTATGGGAAGATTTAGGCTTAGAAAAGAAACCTAAAGTTGGCTCGTTTCCAGAAAGTTTATCATCTACAAAAAACACATATCCAATACCCGGTATTAAATTCGATGAATCTGCAAAAAATGTAACAGAAATGTTAATTATTTTAGATATATATGTTTCAGATAAAGATAACTTCACCGCACCAATGAAAAATGTATTTAAAAATCAGACTGTGGGACTTAATAGCGGTAAAGAAGCTAGAGCTTGGTTGAATAAACCAAATATTAATCACTGGCCCCAGCAATTAAACATGGCGGTTTGGTGTGCAACATCTGGATGCGGTGTAAGTTTAAATGATAGTTTAAATTACCCCAAAGTTATTAGAAGTTTTTTTATATTTCACATTTACTTTACTATAAGAAGAATATTATATGAATTATCTGTACCATTTCCTGAAGAAAAAACTTTTTCTTTAAAAAATAATCCATACAACAAAAATTCTTATAATCGTTTATGTGCAGAATTTGGCTTAAGCAATAATCAAGATTATAAGGGATTAAATAAACCTTTAGCTGATTTTAGATGGAAAGGGGGTGCAAACCATGGAGTTGGAGATGTATTCATTGATTATGGAAAAGGATATGTACCACCCGGAAGCGTTCATGGTCAAGGAGGAGGAAATCAAAATGTTAGAATTGTAAGAGGTTATGATACAGAAGCTAATATATGGCCAAGCAGTTCAAATAGATTTTCCGATGATGGAGGTAAAAAAATAGATGGGAATTTAATATCTATGCTTCGAAATGATTACTTTGTTGATTTTCAATATGCATGGTTTATACCTAAATCTGGATATGGATTAACAAATGCTGGATTAGGAAGAATAAATAGATCGGTTGAAGCTTTTGTTTATTGCGTTTTGGGAGCCCAAGTTAATACTAGGAATTCAATTATTGGTAATGGGGGAAGAGCATTTGAAACTCAGCAAGAATTTATAGATTTATTTGAAAGCTCTGTGATTGAAAATGATATCGCAAATTCAAATCAAAGATATCAAATGGCGGTTCAAGAATCAAAAGTACGGCTTGATTTGGCTATAGCTCCTAATGTTTTGTTGATGCCAAGCAATTTAATTATAAATACAGAAAGCGTTATCGGATACAATAATAATCTGAAAATAGCAACAGAAGATATGAAATTTGGGGTAAATAATTCATTAAACATTGAAACAAAAACTGTTGGAATAACTCATAGTTTAGGAACATCAAAGGTTTTATTAAATACTAATACTCAACCAAGGAAAAATATAAATCCTAAATTAAACAATAGCGATGAATCAAACAATGGCGATGAAGTTAGTAATATAGAAACATCTTCTCATCAAAATACTCTTATTGTTTTAATATTTGCTGGAGGATTATTATCTTGGTTTTTATTTCGATAAAAATTAATCTAAACATATACCTTCTAAATGAAAAATGTTTAGCATTACAATGTATGATTCTGAAACTAGGGTTTATTTAGACCCTCCAATGAAATACGTTAGTGAATTACAACTTTTAGATTGTAATATTAAAACAAAAAGACCAATAATCTTAAGGAATCAAGAAAAAATAACTGATGAACAAGATAAACCTTTAGTAATATTTAATCCAGGAATATATTCCATAAATGATATAAAAATATTAATTGAGCTCAGCGAAAAGGGTAAAAATATAACAATGATTATCGGAGATAATTTTGCTTACATAATCAACAATAAAACAGTTAACATTAAATTTAGTCAGGGTTTGCAAAATTCTTTAGGGGTGCCAGAGGTTTTATTTAAAATAACTCAAATAGATATAACTATAAAAGAACCTTTGAGACTTTTATGCAGTATAGTTGATAATAGAATGTCATACACGAATAAAGGTAAAAATGGAGTCCTTGTAAAAATACAACCATCCCAATTGCTAGCAAACATTCCATCAAAAGATTATCCATCTATTCCAATTAGAAAATATGATAACTTTATTAATCACTTTGATTTAACCATTTTAGACTCTGATTGGAAAAAGTTTGATCTAAAAGGAGAATCTGTAACTTTTAGTTTAAGATTTAGATAAAATTTGTTATGTAACTATTATTTTAGTTATATAACATAAAATTAAACTTTGTATTACTAATTATTTAAAGATAATGCTTTCATACCCTCAAACATATTTCTATTGGGTGGCGAGATAGAAAAACAAGAAGATATGCCTTCATTTACATGTTTTTGTATTTTTTCGTAAAACTTATTTTTATCTCTAATTACTATATTAAAACTAATCTCAAATGAATTAATAAATATTTCTAAATTACTATTAATTTCTCTTTCATTATTAACCTTAATTGCTTTTTCAAAATACTCTTTATCAAAATTAATATCTTCCTCAATTTTATGCAACTTTACACCGTTTGTAATAAATTCTCTAGCATACAATTGCCCGTCTCTCATTACCGGCGGTCTATCTCCCAATAGGTAACGAATTTTAAAACCAAAAAATACATACTTATCTGATGCAAAATTATTTGGACCAATATTTGTTGCAATAATCATTAAATTATCATTCTCTTCTATACAAATTGATAAATCTTTACTTACTTCATCAAAGAAATCTTTTGAACACTTTTTTTCTTTATTATCGTATTTAATAGTTAATAATTTTATATTCATCTTTTTATTTTATATTTTATCTTTTTAAATTATAATTCATTTTTTTAATTGTTATGAAACCTAAATAAGGGTTACATAACATAATTTTCAACACTCTTTACAATGATACTTTTGTTTATTATGTATACATATTTGTGATCCTCCACATTCTTTACAAAAATTTTTTTGTTTGTTGTGTACACATATTTGTGAACCATCACATAATATACAGTAAGACTTTCTTTTTCTATGAATACATATTTGTGCTCCAACACACTCTTTACATTGATACTTTATTTTTTCATGAATGCATATTTGTGTTCCCTCACATTCTTTACAAAAATATTTTTTAATTCCATGCACACAAGTATAATTATACTTTATAATAGCTTTTGTAATTAACTTATCAATATCAACATCTGTAAATTTTTCCAACTCATTAATTAAATTAGCTTTAAACATTCTAGACCTTCCTTTAATTTCCAACTCTTTAGCAATACATTTAAGTTGCGCAACATTTAATTTTTGTAATTGTTCCATTTTGTTTTAATAATTTTTCTTCTTTTAAATATCAATTTATTTCATTCAAAAAATCATTTTTTAACTCCAAAAACTATACATTTTACATATTTGAAATAATCCACACTCTTTACAAAAACGCCTTAATTTTGTTATATAACATAATTTTTTATTATTCATCTTATTTTTCACACTCTGTACAAAACCATCTTTGTTTTCCATGAATACATATTCCTCTCCCATTGCATTCTTTACATTGATACCTCCTCCGTTTATGCTCACAAATACTACCACCATTACATTCTTTACAGCGCGATTTCTGTTTATTGTGTTCACATATTTGCGATCCTCCACATAGCATACAGTAATATTTTATTTTATTATGAATACACTTATTAGTTTTTGGTTTTGTTATATATTCGATTATAACATTTTCTAAAGCTTCAATAAGTTGTGCTCTACGCAACCTATAATATCTTGGTATCCCCCGCTCTTTAGCAAGGAGTTTAAGTTCTTTCACGTTTTTCTGTTCCATTTTATCAAATTATTTTAATCCTTTAAATCTTTTTAAAAATTCATTTTTATATAAAAATCTCCGGTAAACGTAAATTGCACTCACTGATGAAATCACTAACAAAATCTCTGTTAAAATTAGCTTATAACCTAAATTGTCCCAAAACCCGAAATCTTTTTAGAATTCATTTTTTATAAAAAAATTTCTGTTAAAATCTCTGATAAAATTAGCTTAAACGCAAATTGCGCTCGTTGATGAAATCACTAACAAAATCTTTGTCAAAATTATCTTATAACCTAAATTGTCCCAAAACCCTAAATCACTAACAAAATCTTTGTCAAAATTAGCTTATAACCTAAATTGTCCCAAAACCGCTTTTTTCTACTACTCAATCTCTTATATGGTGTTTTGACAAAAATCTGAAAGGCTGACCTTCCTTGCAACCATCTCGTGGTATTCTATCTTCTATTATAAATAACAATCATTACCACATAAAACGGATCTTAAATTACATTTTAATTGCTACAAGATGGTGAAAATTGCATGTGCATCACTAATCTGTGTAATGAGGACTGATTTGATGAACTTGAGTACTGTCTGAGCAGTATGCTATAGAATTAGCTGCCTTAAGCAAATATCTTGACAGCCAAAATACAAGACGATTGCGAACTACTATCAATTAGATTTCTTATGTAGATATTGCCCTGTCGTAATACTACAAATCTTCAAAGTTTCAGAATTGCAAAGATTCGGAAGGCCGAGGTATCATAGAATAACTTTCATTTTAAAGGATTTAGGCAATTGGTCGAAGTGCGCATGCGTAGTAACTAAAAGTTCTTTCCTTAAATCGCGTGGAAATCTAATGATTGCAATTAAAATCGTACTCGTTTTCTAAACCTGAGTCTATACCCTACTATTACATATAGATAGAACATTCAAAATAAAGCGATAACATACCATCCTAGATGACGATCCTGCTGCCCATACAATCTCTTATATGGTGTTTTGACAAAAATCTGTAAGGCTGAGCTTCCTTGCAACCATCTCTTGGTATTCTATCTTGTATTATAAATGACTATCATTACCACATAAAATGGATTTTAAATTACAATTTAATTGCTACAAGACGGTGAAAATTGCATGTGCATCACTAACCTGTGTAATGAGGACTGATTTGATGAACTTGAGTACTGTCTGAGCAGTATGCTATAGAATTAGCTGCCTTAAGCAAATATCTTGACAGCCAAAATACAAGACGATTGCGAACTACTATCAATTAGATTTCTTACGTAGATATTGCCTTGTGGTAATACTACAAATCTTCAAAGTTTCAGAATTGCAAAGATTCGTAAGGCCGATGTATCATAGAATAACTTTCATTTTAAAGGATTTAGGCAATTGGTCGAAGTGCGCATGCGTAGTAACTAAAAGTTCTCTCTTTAAATCGCGTGGAAATCTAATGATTGCAATTAAAATCGTACTCGTTTTCAAAACCTGAGTCTATACCCTACTATTACATATAGATAGAACATTCAAAATAAATCGATAACCTACCATCCTAGATGACGATCCTTCTGCCCATACAATCTCTTATATGGTGTTTTGACAAAAATCTGAAAGGCTGAGCTTCCTTGCAACCATCTCGTGGTATTCTATCTTCTATTATAAATAACAATCATTACCACATAAAATGGATCTTAAATTACATTTTAATTGCTACAAGATGGTGAAAATTGCATGTGCATCACTAATCTGTGTAATGAGGACTGATTTGATGAACTTGAGTACTGTCCGAGAAGTATGCTATAGAATTAGCTGCCTTAAGCAAATATCTTGACAGCCAAAATACAAGACGATTGCGAACTACTATCAATTAGATTTCTTATGTAGATATTGCCCTGTCGTAATACTACAAATCTTCAAAGTTTCAGAATTGCAAAGATTCGGAAGGCCGAGGTATCATAGAATAACTTTCATTTTAAAGGATTTAGGCAATTGGTCGAAGTGCGCATGCGTAGTAACTAAAAGTTCTTTCCTTAAATCACGTGAAAATCTAATGATTGCAATCAAAATCGTACTCGTTTTCTAAACCTGAGTCTATACCCTACTATTACATATAGATAGAACATTCAAAATAAATCGATAACCTACCATCCTAGATGACGATCCTTCTGCCCATACAATCTCTTATATGGTGTTTTGACAAAAATCTGTAAGGCTGAGCTTCCTTGCAACCATCTCTTGGTATTCTATCTTGTATTATAAATGACTATCATTACCACATAAAATGGATTTTAAATTACAATTTAATTGCTACAAGATGGTGAAAATTGCATGTGCATCACTAACCTGTGTAATGAGGACTGATTTGATGAACTTGAGTACTGTCTGAGCAGTATGCTATAGAACTAGCTGCCTTAAGCAAATATCTTGACAGCCAAAATACAAGACAATTGCGAACTACTATCAATTAGATTTCTTACGTAGATATTGCCTTGTGGTAATACTACAAATCTTCAAAGTTTCAGAATTGCAAAGATTCGGAAGGCCGGTGTATCATAGAATAACTTTCATTTTAAAGGATTTAGGCAATTGGTCGAAGTGCGCATGCGTAGTAACTAAAAGTTCTCTCTTTAAATCGCGTGGAAATCTAATAATTGCAATTAAAATCGTACTCGTTTTCTAAACCTGAGTCTATACCCTACTATTACATATAGATAGAACATTCAAAATAAATCGATAACCTACCATCCTAGATGACGGCCCTACTGCCCATACAATCTCTTATATGGTGTTTTGACAAAAATCTGAAAGGCTGAGCTTCCTTGCAACCATCTCGTGGTATTCTATCTTCTATTATAAATAACAATCATTACCAAATAAAACGGATCTTAAATTACATTTTAATTGCTACAAGATGGTGAAAATTGCATGTGCATCACTAATCTGTGTAATGAGGACTGATTTGATGAACTTGAGTACTGTCCGAGAAGTATGCTATAGAATTAGCTGCCTTAAGCAAATATCTTGACAGCCAAAATACAAGACGATTGCGAACTACTATCAATTAGATTTCTTATGTAGATATTGCCCTGTCGTAATACTACAAATCTTCAAAGTTTCAGAAATGCAAAGATTCGGAAGGCCGAGGTATCATAGAATAACTTTCATGTTAAAGGATTTAGGCAATTGGTCGAAGTGCGCATGCGTAGTAACTAAAACTAGTTTTCTTAAATCGCATGGAAATCTAATCATTGCAATTAAAATCGTACTTGTTATCTTAACCTGAGTCTATACCCTACTATTACATATAGATAGAACATTCAAAATAAATCGATAACCTACCATCCTAGATGAAGGCAATTCTGCCCATACAATCTCTTATATAGTGTTTTAACAAAAATCTGTAAGGCTGAGCTTCCTTGCAACCATCTCTTGGTATTCTATCTTGTATTATAAATGACTATCATTACCACATAAAATGGATTTTAAATTACAATTTAATTGCTACAAGATGGTGAAAATTGAATGTGCATCACTAATCTGTGTAATGAGGACTGATTTGATGAACTTGAGTACTGTATGAGCAGTATGCTATAGAATAAGCTGCCATATGCAAATATCTTGACAGCCAAAATACAAGAAGATTGCGAATTACTATCAATTTGATTTCTTACGTAGATATTGCCTTGTCGTACTACTACAAATCTTCAAAGTTTCAGAATTGCAAAGATTCGGAAGGCCGAAGTATCATAGAATAACTTTCATTTTAAAGCATTTAGGCAATTGGTCGAGGTGCGCATGGGTAGTAACTAAAAGGTCTCTCCTTAAATCGGGTGGAAATATAATCATTCCAATTAAAATCGTACTCGTTATCTAAACCTGAGTCTATACTCTACTATTACATATAGTTAGAATATTCAAAATGAATCGATAACCTACGATCCTAGATGACGGCCCTTCTGCCCATACAATCTCTTATATGGTGTGCTGACTAGATGGTGAAAATTGCATGTGCATCACTAATCTGTGTAATGAGGACTGATTTGATGAACTTGAGTACTGTCCGAGAAGTATGCTATAGAATTAGCTGCCTTAAGCAAATATCTTGACAGCCAAAATACAAGACGATTGCGAACTACTATCAATTAGATTTCTTATGTAGATATTGCCCTGTCGTAATACTACAAATCTTCAAAGTTTCAGAAATGCAAAGATTCGGAAGGCCGAGGTATCATAGAATAACTTTCATGTTAAAGGATTTAGGCAATTGGTCGAAGTGCGCATGCGTAGTAACTAAAACTAGTTTTCTTAAATCGCATGGAAATCTAATCATTGCAATTAAAATCGTACTTGTTATCTTAACCTGAGTCTATACCCTACTATTACATATAGATAGAACATTCAAAATAAATCGATAACCTACCATCCTAGATGAAGGCAATTCTGCCCATACAATCTCTTATATGGTGTTTTAACAAAAATCTGTAAGGCTGAGCTTCCTTGCAACCATCTCTTGGTATTCTATCTTGTATTATAAATGACTATCATTACCACATAAAATGGATTTTAAATTACAATTTAATTGCTACAAGATGGTGAAAATTGAATGTGCATCACTAATCTGTGTAATGAGGACTGATTTGATGAACTTGAGTACTGTATGAGCAGTATGCTATAGAATAAGCTGCCATATGCAAATATCTTGACAGCCAAAATACAAGAAGATTGCGAATTACTATCAATTTGATTTCTTACGTAGATATTGCCTTGTCGTACTACTACAAATCTTCAAAGTTTCAGAATTGCAAAGATTCGGAAGGCCGAGGTATCATAGAATAACTTTCATTTTAAAGCATTTAGGCAATTGGTCGAGGTGCGCATGGGTAGTAACTAAAAGGTCTCTCCTTAAATCGGGTGGAAATATAATCATTCCAATTAAAATCGTACTCGTTATCTAAACCTGAGTCTATACTCTACTATTACATATAGTTAGAATATTCAAAATGAATCGATAACCTACGATCCTAGATGACGGCCCTTCTGCCCATACAATCTCTTATATGGTGTGCTGACAAAAATCTGTAACGCTGAGCTTCCTTGCAACCATCTCTTGGTATTCTATCTTGTATTATATATGACTATCATTACGACATAAAATGGATTTTAAATTACATTTTAATTGCTACAAGATGGTGAAAATTGCATGTGCATCACTAATCTGTGTAATGAGGACTGATTTGATGAACTTGAGTACTGTCTGAGCAGTATGCTATAGAACTAGCTGCCTTAAGCAAATATCTTGACAGTCAATATACAAGATGATTGCGAATTACTATCAATTTGATTTCTTACGTAGATATTGCCCTGTCGTAATACTACAAATCTTTAAAGTTTTAGAATTGCAAAGAATCGGCAGGCCAAGGTATCATAGAATAACTTTCATTTTAAAGGATTTAGGCAATTGGTTGAAGTGCGCATGCGTAGTAACGGAAAGTTATATTCTTAAATCGCATTGAAATCTAATCATTGCAATTAAAATCGTATTTGCTATCTAAACCTTAGTCTATACCCTACTATTACATATAGATAGAACATTCAAAATGAATCGATAATCTACGATCCTAGATGACGGCCCTTTTGCCCATACAATCTCTTATATGGTGTTTTGACAAAAATCTGTAAGGCTGACCTTCCTGGAAACCATCTCGTGGTATTCTATCTTATTATAAATGACTATCATTACGACATAAAATGGATTTTAAATTACATTTTAATTGCTACAAGATGGCGAAAATTGCATGTGCATCACTAATCTGTGTAATGAGGCCTAGTTTAATGAACTTGAGTACTGCCTGAGCAGTATGCTATAGAATTAGCTGCCTTAAGCAAATATCTTGACAGCCGAAATACAAGACGATTGCGAATTATTATCAATTTGATTTCTTACGTAGATATTGCCCTGTCGTAATACTACAAATCTTTAAAGTTTTAGAATTGCAAAGACTAGGAAGGCCTAGGCATTATAGAATAACTTTCATTTTAAAGGATTTAGGCAATTGGTCGAAGTGCGCATGCGTAGTAACTAAAAGTTCTTTACTTAAATCGCATGGAAATCTAATCATTGCAATTAAAATCGTACTCGTTATCTAAACCTGAGTCTATACACTACTATTACATATAGATAGAACATTCAGAATGAATAAATAACCTACGATCCTAGATGACGGCCCTTCTGCCCATACAATCTCTTATATGGTGTTTCGACAAAAATCTGTAAGGCTGAGCTTCCTTGCAACGATCTCGTGGTATTCTATCTTGTTTAAAATTGACTATCATTACGACATAAAATGGATTTTAAATTACATTGTTATTGCAACAAGATGGTGAAAATTGCATGACAATCACTAATCTGTGTAATGAGGACTGATTTGATGAACTTGAGTAGTGCCTGAGCGGTATGCTATAGAATTAGCAGCCTTAAGCAAATATCTTGACAGCCAAAATACAATACGATTGCGAATTACTATCAATTTGATTTCTTACGTAGATATTGCCCTGTCGTAATACTACAAATCTTCAAAGTTTCAGAATTGCAAAGATTCGGCAGGCCGAGGTGTCATAGAAAAACTTTCATTTTAAAGGTTTAGCCAATTGGTCGAAGTGCGCATGCGTAGTAAGTTAAAGTTCTTTTCTTAAATCGCATTAAAATTTAATCAATGCAATTAAAATCGTACTTGTTATCTTAACCTGAGTCTATACCCTACTATTTCATATAGATAGAACATTAAAAATGAATCTATAACCTACGATCCTAGATGACAGCCCTTCTGCCCATACAATGACGGATTTACAACTTGAAAATGTCGCGAAGTTTGAAGGTGAACAGTCTGGGTGGCAATTTGATCGAGTTGAGTACTTTGATATACACATTAACCCATTTGAGCCTGTGTCTGGGACTTCTTACATACCTCTACCAAAGGTTCTGGCTGATAAGAAGGCTATAATTAATGTCAAGAATGATAATGACAATGAGTGTTTCAAGTGGGCGGTGACATCTGCTGTATTTCCTAAAGAGAATCACGGTGAAAGACTGAATGCTGAGATGAGGGAGAACTCTGAAAAGTTTGACTGGACGGGGATGGAGTTCCCTGTTACACTAAAGGACATTGCTAAGTTTGAGAAGCAAAATCCTTACGCCATTAACGTATATGGATACGAGTCTTGAGTAAACGTTTTGAGAATCAGTAAACGGCGAGAGGTGACAGTGGTAAACTTACTTTTGTTACACAAAGATGAAACGAATCACTACTGTTGGATTAAGAACTTGAGTAGGCTTTTGCCATCACAAATCGATAAACACGATGGTAGAAAATACTTTTGCCACAGATGTCTTAATCCATTCAATACACAATCCTCACTAGACAAGCATCTAGAGTTCTGCAGTAATCATCAAGCAGTCAAGACGACAGTCCCCATGAACGAAGATGGGAGCCAGTTTCAGAAGGTTGGTTGACAACCTACCACGATCTTCTCTGGTGAATGTAAATAGTTGGTTTGAAAGGGAGATGGAAGATGGCACAGACTTGCAGTTACTGACTAGGAAGGGGGTATTTCCTTACGATTGGTTTGATGGTTTTGATAAGCTCGGTGAAACTCATCTCCCACCAAAGGATGAGTTCTACTCGAAGCTCTACAATGCTGAAATATCGGATGAGGATTACCAGCATGCTCAAAACGTGTGGAAAGCCTTTGGGATTGAGAGCTTTAGGGAATATCACGACCTTTACCTTGAACTGGATGTTTTATTGTTGGCTGATGTCTTCGAGAACTTCAGAGAAGTTTGTAGGAAGAACTACGACTTAGATCCAGCTTGGTACTACACTGCACCTGGATTGGCGTGGGACGCGGCCCTGAAAATGACCAATGTGAGATTGGAACTTTTGAATGACCCTGACATGCTTCTCATGGTTGAGGAGGGCATTCGAGGGGGTATCTCCATGATCTCAACTAGGTATGGTAAAGCCAACAATCCATACATGAAAGATTATGACCCATCATTACCAACAAAGTACATCACATACATGGATGCAAACGGTTTGTACGGATGTGCAATGAGTAAACCTTTACCAACACATGACTTTCGATGGTTGACTGAAGAAGAGCTTGTATTGAAGTGGAAAGATCTACCATGCATACTAGAGGTTAATCTAATGTACCCAAAACACCTTCACAAATTGCATAATGACTATCCATTAGCACCAGAGAGAGTTACTGTAAATGGTGTGGATAAGCTAATTCCAAACCTAAGGGATAAACGAAAATATATTATTCACCACGAGACATTGAAAAAGTATTTGAGTCTCGGGCTGAGAGTCTACAAGATACACAGAGGCATCACATTCAAAGAGTCCGCGTGGCTGAAGCCCTATATCGACCTGAATACCGAACTAAGGACCAAAGCAACAAACGACTTCGAGAAGGACTTTTTCAAGTTGATGAACAACTCAGTCTTTGGGAAAACTATGGAGAACGTAAGGAACAGGGTGGACGTTCGTTTGGTCACTGAAGAATCAAAAGCCAAGAAGTTGGAGAGAGTAGTATATGGGGGTTTCTAGCACACAATAAATTTTCTGTCAAATTTGGGTCAGATTTTCTGTCAAATTTGGGTCAGATTTTCTGTCAAATTTGGGTAAAAATTGCACTAGAGATTTATCAGAGATTTTATCAATGAATTTTTGCCAGGAGATTCTAGCACACAATAAATTTTCTGTCAAATTTGGGTCAGATTTTCTGTCAAATTTGGGTCAGATTTTCTGTCAAATTTGGGTAAAAATTGCACTAGAGATTTATCAGAGATTTTATCAATGAATTTTTGCCAGGAGATTCTAGCACACAATAAATTTTCTGTCAAATTTGGCTGAAATTAAAAAAATAAATTTTTTAATGTGTTTTACCGCACAAGATTAATTTCAGCCAAATTTGACAGAAAAATATTAGAAAAAATTACATCAGAGATTTTATCAATGAATTTTTGTCAGGATTAAAAATAAAAAATGATTTTTAATTGTTATTTAAAAATAAAAAAAATATTGTAAAGATGGAAAAACAACAATTAAATGGATTAAGTGCAGAGCAATTAAAAAAATTAGTTTATTGGTATAATCCGCCAAGAAAATCATATTATAATACTAAAGCGAAACGTATTGATTTTTTGATTAATATTCCTGAAATATTTGATAACGTCCAAAAAATCATTGATAATATTCAAGAAATTATTAAATTATTAAATACTAATCCACATAGAACCGATGAGAATACTCCTCTGCCAATTCCGCCTCCACCTGAAGAAAATTTATCAACCCCACTGCTAGACTCACCTAATGTATTTAATCCTGAAACACCGCATAAACTTAAACAAACACTTGTTCCAGAAGTTATGGATGAGATGAAAAATCTTCAGAAACAAACTCCCACACCCACTTCAGAACCTAAAACTATTAAGTATCATTATTATTGTATTCATAAAAGGAAGAAATCAAGATGTAAAGAGTGTGGAGGAGCGCAAATATGTGAACATAATAGAAATAAAGCTTATTGTAGAGATTGTGGAGGGTCACAAATATGTGAGCATAAAAAACAAAGGAATCAATGTAAAGAGTGTGGAGGATCGCAAATATGTATACATAAAAAACAGAAGGCGCGTTGTAAAGAATGTGGGGGTAAAGGAATATGTGTTCATGGAAAACAAAGAAATTTTTGTAAGTTATGCGGAGGATCACAAATATGTGAACACGCTAGACAGAAGGCATTTTGTAAAGAATGTTATGAAAAACAAGAATGTCATTAAGTTATATAACTCAGGTAAGTGTTATATAACAAAAAAAAAAGACCTGAAGGACCATCTACGCTGAAATTTACCTAAATCTTAAACTAAAAGTTATAGGAGACCCCTTTAGATCAAGTTTTTTCCATTCATTGTCTAATATGGTTAAATCGAAGTGGTTTATTAGAGTATCATATTTTCGAACTGGAATTGTTGGATAATCCTTTGAGGGTATGTTTGCAAGTAGGTGTGATGGCGAGAGTTTTACAAGTTCTCCATTTTTGTTTTTATTCATATATGAAAACTTATTATCCAGTATACTGCAGATAAGTCTCAGTGGTTCCTTAATCTGAATATTTATGGGGTATAATTTACCCGGATTTATGACATCAGGAACGCCTAAACCAAACCCCAAACCTCTCGTAAGTTTAACTTTAAAATTTTTATTGGAATAAAGATAGTCAACAGTATCAGTCTCAATTATTGTTATCTTTTCCACATCAGGATCATTAAGAAAAATTTCTTGAATATTGCGAAGAGAATATGTGCCGGGTTGAATTATTATGACGGCTTGATTCTTATCATTTAATATTATCTGTTTATCCTTGAAATTAATCAATCGTTTGGTTTGTATATTACAATCCAATAGTTGTATCTCCCTAAGATTTTTCAGCGGCGGATCTAAATAAATCCTAGTTTCAGACTCATACATTGTTATGCTTAACATTTTGTTTTCAGCGAAGCTGGTCTTTAAATTTATATAATAACCACCTTTGGTAAAAATCGACTTACGCGTAAGCCGGTAAAATTGTTATGTGGTAAAAAATCGACTTACGCGTAAGCCGGTAAAAATTGTTATGTGGTAAAAAATCGACTTACGCGTAAGCCGGTAAAATTGTTATGTTAATTAACCTGTAGTAAAAAATCGACTTACGCGTAAGCCGGTAAAAATTGTTATGTTAATTAACCTGTAGTAAAAAATCGACTTACGGGTAAGCCGGTAAAAATTGTTATGTGGTAAAAAATCGACTTACGGGTAAGCCGGTAAAAATTGTTATGTGGTAAAAAATCGACTTACGCGTAAGCCGGTAAAAATTGTTATGTTAATTAACCTGTAGTAAAAAATCGACTTACGCGTAAGCCGGTAAAATTGTTATGTTAATTAACCTGTAGTAAAAAATCGACTTACGCGTAAGCCGGTAAAATTGTTATGTTAATTAACCTGTAGTAAAAAATCGACTTACGCGTAAGCCGGTAAAAATTGTTATGTGGTAAAAAATCGACTTACGCGTAAGCCGGTAAAATTGTTATGTGGTAAAAAATCGACTTACGCGTAAGCCGGTAAAATTGTTATGTTAATTAACCTGTAGTAAAAAATCGACTTACGCGTAAGCCGGTAAAAATTGTTATGTGGTAAAAAATCGACTTACGCGTAAGCCGGTAAAAATTGTTATGTTAATTAACCTGTAGTAAAAAATCGACTTACGCGTAAGCCGGTAAAAATTGTTATGTGATAAAAATCGACTTACGCGTAAGCTGAAAAATCCAGCCATCTACCGAAATAGAAACCACGCTAATCCGCCAGCGACAACTGTCAATGCTAATATATTCTTTTCATGTTGCGTTGAGTCAATATTATTTTCAGCGGAGCTGGTACTGCGGATTTCCTGTTTCGTCGAGTCTGGTTTTGGTTTCGTTTCAGTTTTACCTTCCAGGAGAATATGAGGTAACTTTAACTTTGAAGATCCCATGTTGTGGTTTATTCCAACTTGTTTTGATTCAGTGTTTAGGGAATTATTCACACCAAAATTCATATCATTACTCGCTTTCATGAGTTTATTGTTAAAACCTGTCACGCTTTCAGTGTTTATTATCATATTACTTGGCATCAACCATACACCAGGAGCAATAGCTAAATCAAGCCGTAATTTAGCTTCCTGTACAGCTAATTGATATCTTTGAATCGAACTAGAAATGTCATTCTCGATCACACTACTTTCAAATAAAGCCAAGAATTCTTGTTGTGTTTCGATTGCGCCACCTCCATTACCGTAAATTGAATTTCTTGTATTAACTTGTGCACCCAATATACAGTAAACAAAAGCTTCAGCGGATCGATTCAATCTGCCAAGTCCGGCTTTAGTGAGCCCAGGTCCTCTTGTTGGGATAAACCAGGCATATTTGTAATCAGCAAAGTCATCATTACGGATAAATGAAATGAGATTACCCTTTTCCTTCTTTCCACCTTCATCAGCGAATTTATTACCTTCACCGGGCCATTGATCCGCCTCAACATCATAATTCCTTACAATATGTACATTTTGATATCCACCACCTTTTCCACGATATCCTGCAACATAATCAAGGAATATATCTCCCAATCCGCCGTTTCTACCCCCTTTCCATCTAAAATCGGAATTATTGGCAATTCCAAATTCTGCACACAATCGTTGATATGCAACTTTACTATAAGGATTATTATTTATTAAAAAAGGTTGCTCATCGGGCAAAGGTAGTTTCAATTCATATAATATCCTCCTTATTGTGAAATATATATGAAACTTTATGAAGCTATTTACTACTCTGGGAAAATTTAGACTTTCAAAAGGACTTATACCGCAACCAGATGTTGCACACCAAACTGCAAAGTTAAGTTGTTGAGGCCAATAATTCATATCAGGGGAGTTCAACCATTTTCTACTTTGTTTTCCAGATTTGAATGTTACAACTTGAGATGTAAATATGTCTCTCATCTTTGCTGTGAATTTCTTAGTATTTGAAACGTATATATCAAGATAGGTTAACATTTTTGTTATATCAGTTGTAAAGTCATCAAATTTAATAGCGGGTATTGGATAAGATTGGTTGGTTATGGATAAACTTTTTGGAAATGAAATCAACTCACTGTCATCCAATCCTAAATCTTTCCATAAAAGTTTTTTCAAACTTGGTGATAGATTATCAGTCCATGTTTTTCCACTAGGATCATCATTTGACATGATAGTAATCTCATTATATTTCCATTTAATATATCCTCCATATGAATCATTAACAAATGTAAATTTATCAAGGTTTGCCCTTGGGTACTTTTTAATGAAATCATTGAGTAACATTTTATTACTTTTTAGAATAAGATGTAAAGTCTTTAAAACATTTCGCTGTTATTTCCAATACCCGCAAAACAATTACATCCCACATCTGTTCTCTCATATGAAATTTTTAATGTGTGGGACCGGTTAGTTCTTTTAATATTTCCTCTCGAACTTCTCTCCTTATCTGATTCATATTTAAGTTTTTTTCTGTATCCTTCGTGTTTTTTTGACGGATTTCTAGCTTTAGTTTTTCAAACTTATCCGTCTCTGATAAAATTAGAGAAAATTCTTGATCAGAGATTGTGTTATCTTTCAGAGCCTTTGAAACCAAGTCGTGAATGGTGTTTACTTTTCCTTTTGCTAAAGAAACTGTCTGTTCATGTTTACTAACTTTCAAAGACAGTTTTTTAGAAGCCGCACCGAATCCAACCGATATTCCCCCGCAAAATCCACCAACAACGCCTAATGGAATACCAACAACAGCACCAAAACCAGTAAGAGAGGTTCCAAGCCCACTTGCAGATAGGATAACTGAAATCACTCCACTAAAAACACTTATTTTTGTAAATATACCTCTCGCTCTATTGTATTTTTTCCTAACATCTTCATAGTGTTTAATTTCCTTTTGAAGATTATTTAGTACTTCGCATGACTTTTGTATTCTGAAATTATTTGGATCTCCATTAATAGGTAATTGTGGATAAATCGGGCTTTGCTCGGGGCGGGCTGGCCCGTAAATTTTATTGTATTCTTCCATATTGTATTTTACTGAACGATATGATATCTTTAGACCTTTTAGGGTCGAGGGATTGTTTTGTTATCTAGTCTTCTTTACATTTTCCACAAAATATAGAACCACAGCCATTATCAAAAGCCAAGCATTCTTACCCAAAAAGCTAATGACCTCACCCGCTGTTTTGAAGAGAAAGCTTACAATCGCTCCAACCATCCCTGGTAATATTTCACCGAGTTTTTTACCAATAGCTTTAAACCCATTACCAACACCCCTACCTAATGTGGATAGGCCTTTAGAAAGATTAGAAACTATAACACCAATAACAACACCAACAGCACTCAAAACTGCAAATACTGTAAAACCATATTTTTTGAAGATGTACTTCACACGCTCTCGTAATGGCAGATTTTTAATTATTTCTTCATTTTTACTCTCCAGATCGCTCATTTGTTCTTGGTTGTAAATAATACTCTTTCTAGCTAGTTCTTCAAATTTATTAACTTCAGCTTGTAATCTTTCATTACTACGTTCTAACATTGTTAAATTTGACTGTCCCTTCTTATACTTGTCTATTTCATCTTTGTATACATTAATTTCATTAAAAAGTTTATCTTTCTGTATTTTTAATTCTATATTCTGTTTAATGGTTTCATCAAAAAGACTTTTATTTTCAGCTTTTTCTACCTGTTGTCTCTCAATGAATTGGCGTAGTTCTTTTTCTCTTTCTTCATATCGGCCAATCTCCATAGGATATACTTTTGTGGTTGCTTCCAATCCCTGAACTACATTAAGTAATTCCATATTTTGTTCATTAGCTTCATTCAATTGCGATAAAAGATTATTATTTTTTATAAGCATGGATTCGTAATCAGCACCTAAAGCTTTTATTATTATTTTACCCAACTTATCAAGTTTTATTACTCCATCTTTATCAATCAATATATTTTCTACAGCATTTCTCTGATTACTCAATTTAACCAACAAATTACCCTCCTTATCCCATTCTGCTGTAAATGGAGAATCCAAAGGGTTGAAATCCGGAAACAAACTTTTTATGTATTGCAAAGCTTCCATCCTATTATCATATTTATCACTAGGTAATTTAGGTCTAGCCCCCTCCTTCTCATAATCCCTACCGCCAAATGAAGTTTCTGCTGTCGCATCATCAGGGTTAATTGTCCTAGTGGTGGATGATATTGGTTCCATTTGAATTGTTTCATCACCATCGCCATCATCTAGATCAGTTTTTTCAAATTTTGGTATTAATGGTTCTTCTTCTTCCATGATTTTTTACTCATCAGTAAGAAATCTTTAGACCCCTTAGGCCGCGAAGAAAACTGGTCACAAAATTAACTAAAAGAATTTACTTGAAATATAACCCAAAGCCAACATACCCCCACCTACATATAACATTTCACCCATCTTTTGATTTTCACTGGGTCTATAATAATCAGAAAAATTTGGTTCATGCATTTGACTATATAATTTCAAAGCTTCATCCGTTTTTGAAAGATTTTTTGATGCCTGATATTTTTCATCTTTTTTCTTCATTTCCCAATCAATTAGTTTCTGTCTATTTTCCTGATATTCAGCGTAATCTTTTTGATACTTTTCTAATGCCTTATCGTGTCTTATTCGTTCTGCATCTGTTTTATCACCAGAAAGATATTTTGCAAGATATGATCCACCAACAAAGGCGGTTGCATTCAAAATAGCTCCTCCAAACATCATTGCTATTGTTGCCATGTTTAATTTGGTAAAATCTTTTGATCCTCTAAATAGGTTTTTAGATACATACTACCCGACAATACAACCACCCATTTAGCATAATTTGTAATACTTGAGGATGGGTCGTTCATAAATGACTCTCTCATGGCCCTTTTAGCTACATATCCAACTAAAGCTGCTAATCCAATAAGGACTGCTGAATCGGTAACAGTTTTCACAAGTTTGTTTTCAGCGTTCATAATTTTTTACTACATCAGCAAGAAATCTTTAGATCCCTTTAGGGTTTATATTACATCATTCCAATTTTTGGTCGATCTGGCGGCTGTGGTAATTGAGGAACTTGCGATAAATCAGGTATTCTATTTTTATTATCCTCCTTTTGTCGGTATCTCATAAACATATCAAATGCTGTAAACCCTATTCCAACAATGGATAAAACAGTGGTAAAAGATAGCTCCGGAAGCCAAGCTTTAGATTCATTATTTGTCTTTTCTTGATTATACTCACTTTCTGTATTTTCATCTTGCACCGCTTGTTCCCTTTCACGTTTCATTTCCCTAGCTAATGCTTCTTTAGCTTTTTTATTATATTCCGCCAGTTTCTTACCAGCAGCAACCTTTTTAGGGTCTTTCTTTTTAGAAACATTACTTGTTGTTTTTTGTTCCTCTTTGGAGGGATCTCTAGTAATTTGCTCAACTTCTGTTACTCCTTCAATTCGTTCAGTTTGGTCAGACATTATTTTACATATCATTAAGAAATCTTTAGACCGCTTAGGAATGATATGTAAAATAATGGTATGCTTAGTAAACAGTATCATACCCATTAGCATCTTGCTTAGTATCCTGTTCAGTTTTGTTAGAATCATCTGTAATTGTACTTGTAACTTGTTGAATTTTGTTGAATTTGATGTGTTTAGCAACCTGAAATAACCCGCTAGCAAGCGCTGTCAACCTTCCTGCTTTCAATGCTAATAAACCTACAATGTTTGTCAGTTCGCGATTAACCAAATCATCATTCTTCAAGTCAACACATAGAGCTTCTATATCATCCACAGGAATCATGTAAGAAATAACTTTAGAAACTAATTGAAGTGACGAATCTACCAACCCTCCATTAATTTTCTTACCCAATACTGCCTGATATCTATTATAATATTTTTCAATGTCTTTTACCGATAATTTTTTTATATCACCCAGACTCATATCAACTCCCAAATATTCCTTTGTAGTTCCAAGAGCTGCGAGGATGGCTAGTGATTCTTGTTTTATTTCAACTTCATTATTATAATTATCTTTCCCCATTCCTAACTGCGGTCGGTCAGTCTTTTCTTCTTCAATATAATCTTCAACTTCTGCCATTTTACAATTTTCTTACCTACAGTCAGGTCTTTAAATCACCGCAGGTATCTCTAAATAACATTGAAATGGATAACGTAAACATAAACAAAGCCTAGAATATTTTTCTTTTTTTAGTAGTTCTACAAATTTTTTACTAGTTTCAGAGTCTAAATCACCACCATAATCTTCGAAAAACATCTTCATACCTTTTTGCGATGGATTATGGAAAGTAACAACGCAAGCCACATTTTCACGGAATGGTTTTGCTATCGATGTTAATTGTTGCGTTAGAACCCAAACCGATAGGCCATGATGTCTTCCAGAGAATGCTAAATCAATAAACTTGTTTGATCTTTTCTTAAGATCACTCGAAACAGCACAATCATCTAAAATTATTAATGTATTTGTTCCAGAGAATAAAGTTTGGCAATCAGTTAACAATTCATTAATCTCATCAACGTTACTGGAATCGGGTGATAATACAAAGAATCTCTTATCTCCTCGAGCAAAATTATGATAGGTTTTATTTTTAGGATAAGTTGGGCATATTAAAACAATGTATTCAAACAATTTTCGGAATGGGCCTCGGAGTTGATCAATTAAGTAGTATGTCTTTCCAGAATTTGTTGGACCAGTTATAATGCAATGAAAAGGAATTTTTTCTCGTAATTCTTCCATATTTTCTTTTAACTAATACATGATTGATCTTAAGCTTGAATTCATAACCTCCATTAATGCATCAGCTACCACAAACATGTAACAAGTCATAATGCCAGACCCACTAACTTTTCTTTTCATTTCTATTTTTATACCATCTTGTGCGTTATTTAAGGCCAGACCCCCTCCATGAATACCATTATCTGGGTGGGTTCTCAAATCTAACCACAGAGAAAACTTTTTGCTATAAAAATCTTTTTCCTTTACCGACCATCGGGAAGAACCACTGAAACGTTTCTTTATCGACTCCCATAGGTCTGAAGGTACCATTCCCTTAGAGTAGAAACGATTTGGTACACCATTAACATCGATATTGATTGAGGTGATACCCGGATTGAAAAAATTCTCAGAATCTCGCGCTCCTTCACCATATGGTAGTGTAAACAAACATAATATCCCAGTAATTGACCTTCTAGGTAGATTAATATGCTGGTTTATCACGCTGTCTGTAGGTCTGGATATGGTGAAAGTTTTGTGTAGGGTGACATTTTCAGAAAAGAATCCCTTTCCAACCTGATAAGCTGCTTGTGCCTCACGAGCTAAGTATTCGCTTGTTATGCAGTAATATTCCAAATCAAGGTTTGTGATTTTGTAAGTTGGGGTCTTTGTCTTGTCAGAATAAACAACAATATCGTTAACTGGAGCTAGTGTAATCTCAAATATTATTTGATGATCTAATGCCTTTGGATAGAAAACTCCATGATCGTTGAGAATAGGATGGTTTAGTGGGATATGGTACTTGGTGTTGTGTACTACTGCAAGTGCTACTTCCTTTGCATCTGTGTCTACCTTATCACCCGCATTTGTCCTTAGCTTCCTCATGTTTTCAGAAGAAATACCCTTTTTTAATCTATCCTCCCGTTCTTCCTCTGTTAAGAATAAGTCATGGTATGTTTGAAATAGGTCATATCTTTGAGTATCCTGTAGTGTTTCACCTCCAAAAAGAACCTTGAATCTGGATACAAGGTTACTACCCACATTATTCACTAGGGTGTTATCTTCATGCCCTTCAACAGTCAAGTTAAATACTAGAGATACACTTCCTGGTACAATCACTAAATTTTCAGAAAGTTTAGGAATATTTATATATAGTGTTTCTCCCGGATTAGCTGATGATGGATTTAGCGTAATTCTATGCAATGTTGATTCCGATTTCAAACCTAGTGGCTCTCTCGGAATCCTATTTGGGTTAATTTTTTCAGATACGGTTGTCATATTTTATTTTAAGGAAGGGAGGAGTAATCTTTAAATGAGTAACGAAATCATATCCCGAAGGTTATCAAAAATATATTATTCAACAGAAGGATATTGGAAAGGACATTCTGCAATACCTAAATTAGCCGAGAAAGCAAAAGTTAGTGAAGATGTAGCAAAAAGATGGATTCAGAAACAAGCAATATGGCAAATATATTTACCAGCTCCAAAGTATATACCTAGGCCGCACTGGACTGTGGATAAACCTAATCAGATTCACCAAGCAGATTTATTATTTTTACCGCATGATAGAGTTGGAAGAAAGACTTATCGATATGCATTAGTTGTGGTTGATGTGGCCTCGAGATACAAAGATGCTGAACCATTAACCTCAAAAGAAAGTAGAGAAATTTCAAATGCTTTTGAAAAAATATATTCTAGAAATTTAAAATATCCCAAAACATTAATTGTTGATCCTGGAAGAGAATTTATGGGTGAGGTTTCCAAACTTATGAATTATCATAATGTCAGAATACAGAGAAGTGAAGCTGGAAACCATAGAGCTCAAGCATTTGTAGAAAGAGCAAACAGAATATTAGGTGAAAGATTATTTAGTCATCAATATGCACAAGAAATGATTAGTGATGAAAGGTCCAGAGTATGGGTGAAACGATTACCACATATTTTGAAAACTTTGAATAATACACCAACGAGAATAACTGGTAAAGATCCCGATAAAGCTATAAAAAAGAAAAAAGTTGATATTGAACCAAAAAAGTATAATCGAGTTGTTGGGCTTGATGAGGTTAGATTACCATCTTATGTTAAAGTTAGATATTTATTATCGCCTGGAGAACTTGAAGGTGGTGAAAAAAGACGGGCTACAGATCCTATTTGGAGTATTAAAGTTTTTGATATTTCTAGAAGTGTGATTTCACCTAATCAACCTGTTTTATATTATTTAATAGATGGGCCAAGACGTGGCTTTGTAAGAGAAGAATTACAAGTTGTACCATTTGATACTGAACTTCCGCCTGATTCTGTTTTGAGACTATAATGTCCATGAGCAAAAGTATTTATTCCATCCTCACAAATGATTCTCTTATCATCATCGGCGGATAGTGCAATTTTATTAACAGTTTCTGTATAAACATCATGTAAATGACTTCTAATTACATTCATCTTTCTATATTGCTTTTCCCCCGTGTCTAGACATTCCTTATAATTATTAAATTTTATTTTCTTTTTTATAACTTCTTTCTTCATTCCCTTGCATTTCTTTACTTCATCATCATTTTCAGTAAGATAAGCGTATAACTTCGCTCTCAATCCCACAAACTCCTTAATTATCATTCCACCAGCTTCATCTTTAAACATTCCGATTAATTTCTTATTCATACCCGTCTCTATACCTGATGGATGGTTTTTAGGATAATTACTTGTGTCAAACATTTTTCTAACATCTGGACTTATATCCTTGTAAAAATCTTCTGTTTCTATAACATATACAAGACTATCTGTATCTGTAAACAACAGCTTAGCCTTTTCTCCATATTTATTTTTGATATAATTATAATGAAATTCATACATTATTGCTTTACTTAAATCTAGAATACACATGCCTAAGTAAACAGGTTTATTAAATGTTAATCTTTTTTTATTCATATGGATAGCTGCCAGATCTTCACTAAATATAGTAAAATGATTAAAGTTTGGTTTTATTATTAATTTTTCTGCATCTTCTTTATTTGTAACTAGATGAATGTCTACCCTTTTTCTAATATTTTCCATGGTTTTACCAAATACAGAATTGTTCATTAACTTAAAGAAATCTTTTTCAAAATCATTCTTTGCTTGGGATCTTAGTTTAGTATTCAAATCAATGTAGGGTTTTAGCCATGCAGACTCATTGAATTTAATACCTCTATGAATTTTTGTAACTTTTAATCCCAGACTTTCATAAAGTTTTAGAGTTTCTCGATGAACTATATACTTTGTTTTATTTTTTAGGTTTGGGATTAATTTTTCTACATTGTTAACAACAAGTCTCTCTGGAGCTAGAGGATAGTCATTGTGTGAATCATGAAGATGTTCAGGATATTCTAATTCAACCTCGATTACGCATGGTATATTTCTCCAATTTTCAAAATCTTCTTCTTCAAGCCACTTAAAACCATGAGTAGGTAGTGGTTTACTCATTCCTCCTCCGTATAAGTTATTTGCATCAATATATATGATATATTTTTTAGGTTTGTTTGGATCATATTTCTTCATATATGGATTGTTTGCTTCAGCATATCTAGTTGAAATCTGAGATACACCTCCTCTTACACCTTGTTCAAACATAAGTAACATGTTAATGTCAGTTAGTAACTCCAATTTTACTTTCGTTAACTTTAACATAGCATCCCAAGATAAACTAGGCGAGGTGTAGTACCAAGCAGGATCCAATCCATAATTTTTAATACAAACATCTCTAAAATTTTCAAATACATCCGCTAACAATAATACATCTAAATTGAGATATAGATCATGATACTCCCTAAATGTTTTCATATTAAAAGTTTTCCACACATTTTTAGCGTGTTGGTAATTTTCTTCATTTATATCTTCATCATTTAGTTTTGAGAAAAATGCATCCATTGGTGGAAGTTGGGTTTCATTTAGTTTATCAAAGCTGTCAATATAATCATATGGATATACACCCTTTCTTAACGCTAGCTTTAATTCATCACCTTTAAAATACTTTTTAACTTCATTTAGGTATTTATCTGATGGTGAAAGACATTTACTTTCAGCTAAATTACAATTCTTACATCGACCACATTTGCCAATACCTTCATACTTAATTATCTTACCATCTTCAATGTATTTCTTTATACAATCTCCTGGTTTACACGAGTCGCACTTTCCACATTTTGTAAGATTATCAACTAGACCATCAAGACTGGTTAACATAAATTTGAATGAATCGATAAATCTCATTTCTCTCTTAACTATCTTTTTCTCACCACTTTTTTTATCTATAAATTCATCAACTACAATCTCTTTTGTGAAAGATATATACTTTTCCTCATTTTTTGCTATCGGGGTTATTTCACCCTCTGTTTTTCCAAGATTTTTAATAAAAAGATGAGCGTCATAACCTGATAGGTTGTGAAATACTATAGGTATAAACTTTGGAATCTTGAAATTTAAGTTGCATTTATTATGAGCCGCTCCTCTATACTTTCCTGTAAGGTGACAGTGATCTATTACCTTATCTTCTCCTAATTTACACTCACATATATGACATTTATTAGCATTTTCATAGTCTTTTTTATCTATTTCGGGCATATTACTTTTTTTATAGTAATAGAACTTTTTGTTTCTTGGTTTTATTATTTCATTATAAATTCTTCTAATATCTCTCTCTAAATATTCTACAAATATCTGTGCTACATCATCATCTGGAGATTTTGCAGTATATCTTACAAGTTTTTCAAAGTTTGGTGGTAATATATTCTCATCAAAACACTTTATATAATAACAGAATCCAGATGGTTTATGTTTCTGATACTTATGAGTAAAGCTTTTACTATTATCTAGACAACTTATATCTATATCAATTTTCTCTGGATAGCACTCAAAGTCGGCATATACTAAAAATGGCACTCGCATTTTATTTTTATAATTAACGAATTTAATAAAGAAAGGATTTCCATTTTTATCTTTTGGCATATCAATCCTAACTGCTTTGTTTTTGTTGCAGTATTCGGTATGTTTTTCTAATGAATCTATTTCCCGAAATGAGTTAAAACATCTAACACAAAAGTGTCTCTTACATTTATGTTTACTAACTTGAGCTGATAAAAGTCTACTTAAACTCTTTACCCAACAGTAGTGATTATTTTCATCATTTGATATCATAATTAAATTGATCACATTATCTCCTAATTGATTATCACTTATTCTTAAAGGAAATACATAATCATTTTCATATCCTAAGACATTAATATAGTAGGGGTTTTGCCTTTCAAAATTATCAATATCTTTTAATGAAACTGGGAACTCTATTCCAGCCCAGTTAAAGTTCTTTGAGTTTTCTCTTAATTCATTATTTACTCTTTGAGGGTTTTTATCTCTTGGAAATACAGCTTCAGTTACTGCCCACTTAAAACATTCATTATCATTAAAATTCTGTTGGTTAATAATTGCCTTTTTTGCTGCTAATTTTGCTGGTGATTGAATATATGAACTTCCCTTAAGCGGTTTGTATGGTGTTATTCCAATATCAAGGCATATTATATTGCTAAATTTCCATTTATAACCATTATTTAAATATTTTTCATACTCTTTTAGTATGTGATTTGCCATAGTATCATACAATTTGGTTATATCATCTGAATCAGTAATTATTTCTGTAAGTGAATGAAAGAATTTTCTAACCTCTTCTTCAATACGATTTGTATCTGGAGACTCTTTTATTAACTTAGTTGTTAATATAAATTTTATTTTTATTGGTTTCTTTTTATTATTAATTAAATACACAACTTTTTCTTTTATTTTATTTAGGTAAGTTTTAGGATCATACCCTTTCCTTCCATTTATCCTATATACTTTCAAATATCTATTCAATGCTGTCTCTCGTTCTATTATATTAAATTCTTCTTCATTCAATTCATCTCTCACACTATCAGATATATTTACCTGTCTTTTTGGTTTTGGTTGTTTATTATTAGTAAGTTTTAATACATTTTCATTGGTTAATTCTGCAAGCTTTTTTGAAAACTCATCTTTAGCCATCACCTTAAATGAATAATTTCCCCAATTAAAAGTTTTGTTTGATGGCTTTTGTGGTTTTATAAAATTAGGCGCGAGTTTTCTTTTTTGAATATTTTTTCTAGGAGTGGGTTTTGTTTTTGGTTTTGCACCCTCCTTTTCATAATTTCTTTCACCATTCATAAAATTTTTTGTTAGTTGTGTTTTTGGAATATTTTTTCTACTAGCTGGAAGTTCAGTTTCAAGTTTTGGTTGTTTCATATTTCTTTCTTGACTTTTTTCACGATGATACTTTTTTTGCCTCTTACGAGATTTTGCATTATTCTTAATTTTTTCCCATTCTTCATCTTCTTTTTCTAGTGTATCATTTTGTACATTATTTCTAGGAATTGGCAGAGGAGTATTCTCATCGGTTCTATGTGGATTAGTATTTAATAATTTAATAATTTCTTGAATATTATCAATGATTTTTTGGACGTTATCAAATATTTCAGGAATATTAATCAAAAAATCAATACGTTTCGCTTTAGTATTATAATATGATTTTCTTGGCGGATTATACCAATAAACTAATTTTTTTAATTGCTCTGCACTTAATCCATTTAATTGTTGTTTTTCCATCTTTACAATATTTTTTTTATTTTTAAATAACAATTAAAAATCATTTTTTATTTTTAATCCTGACAAAAATTCATTGATAAAATCTCTGATGTAATTTTTTCTAATATTTTTCTGTCAAATTTGGCTGAAATTAATCTTGTGCGGTAAAACACATTAAAAAATTTATTTTTTTAATTTCAGCCAAATTTGACAGAAAATTTATTGTGTGCTAGAATCTCCTGGCAAAAATTCATTGATAAAATCTCTGATAAATCTCTAGTGCAATTTTTACCCAAATTTGACAGAAAATCTGACCCAAATTTGACAGAAAATCTGACCCAAATTTGACAGAAAATTTATTGTGTGCTAGAAACCCCCATATACTACTCTCTGTTGGTATCGAAGCCGAATTACCACCACAGCACGATCTTTTGCGAGAATCTAGTTGCAGTACAAATGAAAAAGACAAAGTTGGTGTTGGACAAACCCATTTACTTAGGCTTTTCAGTCCTGGAAATAAGCAAGACGATAATGTACGACTTCCACTACAACTACATTAAGCCCAAGTACGGTGACAAGGCTAAGTTGTTATTTACAGACACAGATTCACTGGCATACGAGGTGGAGACGGATGACTTCTACAAGGACATTAGTCCAGATGTTAGAGACAGGTTCGACACCAGCAACTATCCTGAAGATCATCCATCTGGCATTGAGGTGGGTGTGAACAAGAAAGTCGGGGGCATGTTCAAGGATGAAGCGGGTGGCCAACAGATCATAGAATTCGTAGGTCTCAGGGCCAAACTATATTCATATATGATGGATGAGGGAAAGGAGGAAAAGAAGTGTAAGGGTGTGAAGAAGGCTGTGGTGAAAAAGAGCATAAGCTTCAAAGATTACAAGGATTGCCTCTTCAATCAGAAATTACAGAGGAGGACTATGAATATCATCAGGAGTCACCTGCACGAAGTGTACACAGAGACTGTGAACAAGGTAGCGCTATCATGCGAAGACGACAAAAGGGTGATAAGGGAGGATGGGATACACACATATGCATATGGTCACTTTAGGACTCTGATTTCGGCGAAAACTTAATAATTTAATTATACATATATATCCAACTAGACAAAGTCGGTATGGATTACGATTCAGAGGAAAATTATCACAGCCTTGTCGATCATTTTCAGTCTATGTTCAAGAAAGCTGATGAAGAGGACGAACAGGTTTGTAAGCATGAAAGTGTGTATAGGGATAAGACAGGGATTGTTGTTTGTGGCCTCTGTAAGACTGAACTAGAATCGATGGACTATTCTAAACGAGAATGGATGTACGACTTTTCAGCTAGTAGGTGTGATCTTCGCAGATCAAGACTAAGGGGAGTTCGTAATGTATTCGAGAGACATAACTTGAATGTGTCTTCTATGATGATCGATACCATAGAAGCCAAGTATCAAGAGATTCTAAAGTTTAAGTGTAAAAATCGCGGTCAGATTCGTACGTCTTTGGTGGCTTCATGCTTGTTTTATACATACCAAGAATTTGGTGAATATCGTACGTTAGATTACATTAGAAATTTGTTTGGACTCAAGAAAAGAGCCATGACATGTGGTTTACAAATGTACTTGGAAACATTCCCAGAGGTGAGAACCAACTACATTACACCAGAGAAACTTATTCCCTGGGTAATGAGAGTTACTGGGGTTGATGAATCTCATCATAGACGTATTTTGTCAATTGCCAAGTACTTTGGAGCAACATCACAGATTCTTGAGCGCGGTACTAGCGGTGTAGTTGCAGCGGGTATTGTCTTCTTTTACTTATGTATGAACCAGGAGTATAAAAATCAAATAGGTATGACAAAGAAGATCTTTGCCAGCAAAGTTAAAATTTCGGACATTTCATTGATCAAGACAGTTCGTGAGATGGCTGACCTCTCAATGTCACTTGAGTACTCTAGAAGGTGGTAATTCAGTATCATCGGGAACAACTTGGAGTTCTTCGCGTACAAATCCTCGCTTCGATACTCCATCCAAATAATACACCACTGGCTGATCAGGTGAAATTACCGTTCTCGCTATGTCATAAACCTCAAGGCTCCATACAGGATCAGTGGCTCTTCGTTTGTCACCACCTTCATCTTCACCGGGCGAATACAAATACCTAACCTTAACTCCCGGGGGCAACCTATTCTCATTCAAACCCACAGCTCTCTTGTATTCCATAGGTTTGACATCAATCTCTTTCAATTCCAACGCTTCATCAGGCTCTTTACCTGTGATGCGTGTGGGTTCAGAATTCAAAGTCTTCATAATGGCGGGAAGCCTTTTGACCCAAACCCTGGACCTAACATCACTCACCATCTCCTGTGCATATTGATGACTAAATAATTTCTCACCAATAGTTCTATTAGCCCTCTCTACAAAAGCCTGCGCTCGATGATTACCAGCTTTACTTCGCTGTATGTTTACTTGATGCTTATTCATCAAGTGAGTGACATTACCCATGAATTCTCTACCGGGATCCACCATTAATCTCTTTGGCCACTTTAGCTTCCGAGCATAAATCCTCTCAAACGCCCTAGCTACTTCACCACTATCTTTCGAGGTCAGTGCCTCAGCATCCTTGTACCTAGAAGCGATATCAACCACAACTAGCGCATAGCGGTATGTTTTTCTTCTCACTGTATCGTGAGGAAGAAACAGCAAGTCCGCCTGATGAATTTGATTTGGTTTGCCAACGACCCAATGTGGTCTGGGTATATACTTTGGTGGAGGAACATATATCTGCCACAATGCTTGCTTCTCCAACCAATCTCTAGCAACACTTTCGGTCACTTTGGCCGCACTCGCCAACTTTGGTATGGCCGAGTATCCTTTCCAGTATCCATCAGTAGAATAGTATAATCGACTTAAAATATCGTCACTAGGCATTTACAACAAGATTCAGTGCATTTAAATGGCTGGAATATCAGAAATTCTTGATACTGATCGTGTTCCCAGGATGCGTAAAGGTTTGAGGGCCGAGGCCTCATTAAATCGTATCACGCTAAATCCCTCATCAGCCAATCCTGGTGAGACATTATACATTGAAATACCAAAACTGACCGACAACCTGGTGATTGTGCCTGGCAGCGTGTACATCACTTTCGATATGAGTGTAACAGGTCACAAGAACAACACACTTGTCAACAACTTGGGAAGGAACCTCGTTTCACGATACAGGGTTCTATTCGGGGGTGAAATCATAGAGGATCTTGATAGGTTTGATTTATTCAAGACTTATCACGATTTGTTTTTGTCAGAAACCGATCGCAATAACAGATTGAGACAGGGCATATCATCCGAGAATGTAAGGAAAATCAGAACCAATGCCGGTGACAAAGTTACCCCAAATGCAGCAGAAAATACTCTAGGTGCAGTCCATAACACCAGGTACGAAATACCATTGGACCACACGATATTGAAAGATCATGGAGTCTTCTATCCAAAAGCCTTACTACATCCACTCAGATTTGAAATAACTCTAGCTCCAGTATCTGATATCGTCGTTTATTCAAACACTGAAACACCACCTGATTACAAATTAACAAATATGGAGCTGGAGTATCAATGCATATCAAGTCGAGAATTAGCCAGTCAAGCCATTGCCTCGTACCGGAGTGGAAAGGTTTTCTTGTATGAGAAGATACTTCTTCACAAAACGTTCCCAATGTCTTAGAATACTGATGGTGTGATCAATGAGCATATTAACGTGCCCAGGAAGTCCATGACTGGGATACTATGTATTTTCACAGCCCCATATGCAGCAGGTGCTAGGGACTCTGAGAGTTTTGCAAACCCAAAGATCACATCGGTCAAGATTGACAAAGATGGAGTACCAAACAAACTTTATTCAAAAGGCATGATACCAACTGATTTATGGCAGGCCATAATTAAACGAGTTGGTATCGATGATTCCATCAAGGAGTCTGATTTCTATACGAACAAGTTTGCTTTGTGGATCGATCTGAGGAGTTACCCCGACAATGATGTTCATAGAAACGGTTTGGAGCTGACTAGTACTCGAGATGGCATAAGACTCGAGATTAACAGGGAGAAGAGAGGAGGCAGGGTTCTTACTTGCTACATGTTCGTGGTTGCTGACGCTGCCATGTCAATTATGAATTCAAATCTAAAAGAAATAACGTACTAGATATAATCAAACTATGAATGAGTTAGTGGATAAAATCCCATTCAACTGTATCATTACGGGACCTACGAACTGTGGAAAGACTCAATACATAGTGGACCAGCTTCGAGGACACTTTAGGGGCGTGTTCGACTATATTGTCTTGATTTGCCCCACTTATATCCATAACAAGACTTACAGAGGCTTTGCAAAAGGGGACAAGAGATTTTGGGTACTCTCACCAGACTCTAGTAATGAGGACGAGATTGACTATTTGCTAACGCTTTGCTCAACGTTATTCTCGGGTGAGAACACACTCATAATACTGGACGATTGCGCTGTTTCGAAAGATTTGAAGAACCGGACAAACAAATTCATCAATCTGGCCTTTTCCGGGAGGCACATTGGCATATCTGTGTGGGTTCTCACCCAACAGCTCACATCGATCTCGAAACCGTTTCGAGAGAATGTCGCATGCGTGGTATCGTTTTACAACCCGTCTGAAACCGCGATGAAAATGTTATTCGAGGAATATGGTGGTGCTTTGGATGTTAACAAACGCAAGAGGTACA
The DNA here is from genome assembly GCA_949710005.1 of Ricordea florida. Classification (NCBI taxonomy): domain Eukaryota; kingdom Metazoa; phylum Cnidaria; class Anthozoa; order Corallimorpharia; family Ricordeidae; genus Ricordea; species Ricordea florida. The sequence goes on along the minus strand of OX453276.1, from coordinate 23,362,596 downwards.
AGAAGCTACTCGAGACTGAAAAGTACGCCAGACTTTGCTTTTCACTGCGCCACCCGTTTGAAAAATACTTAGAGATACCCACATCTGGGGCAAAACATGGCTAACCCTGAAGAGATATTGAACGGTGAAGCATCAGTTGGTACAACACCATCACCAATCAATGATTTGGAGTCAAAGAGGGAATCTCTTTCAATCTTGGCTTGCTTGGGTTCAACAAAAGAATACACGGGCGTGGTTATGGACCTCTCTGACGTAACCAAACTATCGGATAAGGATGTGGAGAAGTATTACAAAAGGTACCAAGTCGTGTCGGGCAAGAAGATTGCCGATGGCTTGGCGGACTTTTCTTTTCAATTGATGGCTAAGGCTGTGGATCAAGGTTTGAGAAATTACGGGAATATAGATGACAAAGACGCTCTTGTGAGAGATTGTAAGAACGATGAATTGATAATGAAGGAGATCTCAAATATATCCGGGTCAGTTGTACTCAAAGGTGGAAGACTCACGGCATTACTTTCGGCATTTATTCAATTTGCAAAGCACTTCAAGTTAAGAGAGCAGGACCTAAGCACCACTCCAACACAACTTGAGCAGGACCTAAGCACCACTCCAACACAACTTGAGCAGGACCCAACAGAACCTGAGCACCACTCCAACACAACTTGAGGACTAAAGTGGATTCTAGGAAAAGTGTCTTCAAGACTGGTTGTACCATGGGCAAAAGCACAACAACAAGATGCAACAAAACGAATTTGGGTTTCATGTATTTACCTTATATGGTAAGAACGACTCTGACCTTGATAAGCTCTTCGAGAGAGTAAGGCCAGAGATTGTTAATGCCTTCGAGTTAGTCAACCCTACTTTCACAAGAGCTGAAGTTAATTTCAATCGAGAAACGGATGGAGAACAATATCAATACATAGTTGAGCATTATGATGATGACACTGACTCTGCAGATACGCTGATCGCGCGTACTGTGAGAGTTTTGAGATCGAGATTGACATACCATTTCAGGGATGCACTTCAACCACGTTTTCATTATAGGTACAAGGACATTTACGATAGACGATTTAATAAATCTATTGACCCCGAGAGGATGTACAGAGCAGAGTACAATGGGGATTGGGATGGGAAAGAGGGTTTGGAAAATACTGGTCTGTATGGACCTCTTGTCGAGATTTTCGTAGAAGACACGGAGTCTGAAGTTTCATATATCACAATCAAAATGTTGAATGCATACAAGCACTACCATGAATCGACCTTCTACAGAAGTCTGCGGGATGAACTAATGGCTATAGCGTGGCACCCCGATCGTGTATTGGACTGGTGTGTTGACCACGAGGAAAGGGAAGAGATGAAAGAGCGATGGGATATGTAAGAACCGATTGTGAGCCTCTTAGTAGATGACCTACTAAGAGACCTAAGCAGCAAACAACACAACTTTAGTACTAAATAACCATTTGTGATCCTCCTATTATGACATACTAAGTGGCTTAAAGATAGGTATGTACTATGTCATAACCGAAAGGTAAAGTGTTGAACATGGCTAAACCAATCTTCATTTCACTTGACTCTGATTTTGACTGGAACACCATTGCTGTTTCTGAACCCAAGAGGAACTCTTTCACCAAAGGCAAAAGTAAAGTACAAAACCAATGGGTTAGTTCAGATGTTTATGTACAAGGTCCCAATGGTGTGAAGCGACCGATCTTCATTGAATTATCCAAGCAATTCTTTTCGGGTATATCCGGGGTGTGGCCATTTGGAACCGACAAAGACAGTCGCAGACTTGAGACTCTGGAGGGGTTCCAAATTTCATACCCAATGACATCGAGCAATACCACGGATTGCCCAACAACCGAAGAGATCAAGACTCGAAAAGCACTTGATAATGTAATGAAGATCACATTGAACTCACTCAAAAAGTTTTGTAACAAACCAAAATCAGAGAGGTTAGTTCCACCTGCAACTTTCAATGCATACACGACTGCCAAGAGTGAAAATGATTGGTCTTTTGCTGTGAAGCCAATATACGATTACATAAACATCACAGACCAACAAACTGGTGAGAGGACAAAGGACAAAAGCAGTCCACAACGTGCCTACCTCAAATTCATAACCTGGGGTAAGGGTTGTAACATCCTATCCAGAACTTGTGTATACGGTCCAGATGATGAAATGGTTAACCCACTTGAATACATGTGGCAACCCGACAAGTATGTAAGCGGTTTTGGTCATCCTGTTGTCCATTTGGATGGTATATTCTGGGGATCCCACGGGCAGACCAGTTACGGCGCTTCAGCCCGTCTTCGTGTTTCTGAGATGAATTTAAGTCCAAGTGATTACAACAGCATGACTAGTTTTCGAATGTTACCTCCCAATAATGCTACAACACAAGAACCAGAATCTAGCATGTTACCTTCCAATAATGCTACGACACAAGAATCAGAATCTCGAATGTTACCTCCCAATGATGCTAAGCCGCAAGAATCAGAAGATGAGTTTGTGATAGAACATTATTAATTAATACTTACTTCTCCTAATAGACAACCTATTAGGAGAGTTAAAGCTAAGTGATAACAAGTATACAAACATGGCTAACACAGGAGTTATTGATAGAGCGACTGTGAAAGAATATTGTGAAGAGTACTGTAGAGAAAATATAGATGAACAGTGTCGGGAAATAATACAAGAACGTAGAGATGAGGAAAGAATAGAGTTTGAGGAGTTCGTTAATGGAGCATCTTCATATTTGAAAGGTGCGATGGTCGGAATTGTATTATGTTGGTTGTATAACAAACGTCATTGGTTTTGGTAGATGTTGGTTCAAAAAGATCTTCTAATAGACACCCTATTAGGAGAGTTAAAGTTAAGTGATAACAGGGATATAAACATGGCTGAGCAAACTGTTGAGCAAATCACAAGGGAACCCGATGTCAAGGATAGAGTAAAGGATCCTAAGAAGGTGAAGGCCGGGAAGAAACTGGCCGAGTACCACAAGAAGGCTAAGGAGGCATTGAAGGAAAAAGAGCAACGGGATGCATTGATAGATAGTCAGAAAGAAAAGGAGCAGCAGCAGCAGCAGCAAGATGCATTGGTGAAAGAGGATGATGGAGGATCCTCCATGAATGTTAATGCCTGGATACCCAGTCTATCCTTCGAGAATGTGTTAATAATCGGGTCCATAATAGGGGTAACTGCTTACTCATTATACACGAGATACAAAGACAGAATAGCCGATTTACGCGTACCTTCTGTAACCTTCGGACCACCTCCTGTCAGAGAGATGAATGAGGTCAGAAGACCCTCAAACAGAGAAAACAACTTAAATGACGAGTTGATGTAATACACAAAATGTCAGAAAACAAGCTTGTAAAGACTGTTACAGATTCTGCAGTTCTCGTGGGACTCGCTGCTGGTGTGGGCTATGTGGGTAAGAAGGTCCTGAGAGAAAAAGAATCGTTCATTGGTGATCCATCGTCCAGTATCATGAATTATGGCAAATGGGTCGCTGTTTTGTCAGCGAGTATGTACCTCAAAACTTATTTAGAAGATCAAAAGATCTTACCAAAGAGCTTTGAGTAATGGCTACAGTGACACTTGATCCTAAAAGATTCAAACTTGCGTTGTATGAATATATGAAAGATGGGCCTGTTTTGAGTGACTTCATTACCAGAGATGAAAATGGATACGCAATATACTTTGACGAGAAAGGATATAATACATCTGTACTCGATCATTTGAAGGACGGTCCCAAGTTGGAGTACTTCTTCAACATTGAATTAAGAAATCCTACAATAGACTCATAAATGGCGACCATAGCGATCGTTATTGGAGGTGCAATCGCCAATGCAGCTGCCCTCGGTCTTAGTACTTATATAACACATGTCCTCACTGGATCATCACCCGAAGAACTCAAAAAGGAAAGGGAAAGGCATGACAAAGCAATGGAGAAGTTATAAAAAGATTACGCTGCGCGTGAAAAGAGGCGCTTGGCATATATTGACTTTATGAATAAGAGGAAGAGTGATGCTGACCAGGCATCTGAGAACATATCGGTGACGGATGAAGCGATGAGATTGTACAATCAAATAGGCGATCCTCCTAAATTCTCTGACTATTACCGACCGAATGAAGACCAAAGAATGGCTCAGATGGTCTATGTGGTAGTTGGGATGTTAATCCTGGTATATATAGTTAGCAAGTGGGTGCGATAAACTAACTTAGAAGTTCCCATATTCGACATCAAATATGGCAACTGCTTATCCTGAAGAAGAAGAAAACGATCCTTTCGGGTTGGGGGAAGAAAACAAACAAGAAGATCCTGATGATTTCGAAGATACCCCGCTACTTGGTAGGCAGCCTCCAACACGGGAAAAAGTCTTGGAAACATCCACGACTAAGGGTGCTAGACGCAAATCAGGGTATATTCAATTACCACGTGAAGATATAGAGATGGAGGCTATGGAAGAAAACAAAGATGAAGTCTGGACTGAGATTGTAAAGAAATTCCCAAATGCCAAACCCAAGTTCCTTTTCAAATACAATGAATGGGGTAAAATCGTTGTTAAAATCACTGGCAGAGATCCAGACAGAAATGTATGGCATCCGTTATTCGATGCGTATGGTGATGTAAACAAAGGATTACCCAAAACAATTACAAAAGAGCTAGGTCCAAGCGCGGAAGAAATTGTGAAAGCCAATGATGGTGAGATAACCAAGAAAAAAGGGTTCGTTACTAAATTGAAGGAGAAGGTAAGATTCCATCGAGAAAAGGCATTGAAAACCCCGGAAGAAGTAAGTCAAATAGAGACCATCGAGGAACAAATTGTTGAACAAGAGCAAGAGATAGCTAACTTGGAAGGTGAGAATGAGCAAATCCAGGAGCGAATGTCATTGCGAGATAGGGTGAAAGCGATCTTCAAGAAATATGGTTTCACGGTATTTGCCATTGTGAGCGCTGTTGGTGTTGTCATTGGCGTTATCGTATCTAATCTTTCCAAAGGCCTATCCAGATTGGGCAAAGGTGTGGGGGGCGGGCTGAAGACCATCGGTAAGAAACTTGGTGAGTTATTGCCTGGTATGGTGGGGGCTATCGTGAGTTTCCTATTCAAGACCGCTGGGGAGGTCATTTCATTCCTGGGTAAGAACGCTTGGCTATTGATCCTCGCTGTTGTAGTGTACTTTGTGGACGAATTAAAGAAGAGGCGTCGTTGAATGTAAATGTTGAGCATTACAATGTACGAGTCTGAAACCAGGGTGTACTTGGACCCTCCCCTGGACAAGGTTCGGGAGATTCAACTCCTGGGTTGTAATATACCCAAACGATTGGTGAATTTCAAGGATCGACAGGGCATACTCAATGAGGAAAATCGACCCATCATAATAATCCAACCCGGTACATACTCTCTGCGTGGTATACACGCGATATTTCTCAATGATACGGATAAGGCTAAGCTATCGATCATTAAGACTGATACTGTTGATTATCTGTACTCCAACAAGAACTCCAACATCAAACTTACGAGAGGACTGCAATTTGCTCTAGGTTTACCTGAAGTCATAACTCCTGGTAAGTTATACCTCATAAATCTCCAAATCAAGGAGCCTCTGAGACTTATGTGCAGTCTAGTGAATAACCAGTCATCCTATATGAACAATGCTCGATTTACAGGACCCGTGAAGATCTCACCCTCACAACTCCTTGCCAACATACCATCACAGGATTATCCAGTCATTCCCGTTCATAAATCTAAAACCCCCGTAAATCACTTCGATCTGAGCATCCTTGACATTGAATGGAACAAACTGAATCTGAATGGGTCTCCAATCACCTTCAGTTTGAGATTCAGATAACATTTTAAAACTACGTGAGATCAGTAGTAACTAAACATGAGTGAGTACAAAGGAATATATCCCAACTTGGAGGCTACTGCACCCCCTCCCCATAACCCCACTGATGGACCATCATTCAGACTTCAACAATGTTGTGATGCTTTGAACAAGCTAAAGTCTGAATTAAGCCACTACGAGACAGTACTCAAAAAATATAACCGATCCAAGGGTATATTAATGAATACAAGCTCGACCTGTGGTATATTATCTTGCGTTTTGGCAGCTGGTGGATTGGGCACATCCCTTAGTGGAGTCGGAATCATCGCATCTGTACCATTGGGTGTAGTGAGTGGTGTATTTGTGTGCGCATCCATAGCGTGTCAACAAATATCCAAGAATCTGTCCAAGAAAGCTGTGAAGCATCAAAACACCATTACACTGGCCAAATCCAAGATAAACACCATTGAAGATCTGGTTTCCAAAGCCCTTCGTGACAATAAGATCTCTGATGAGCAATTCTCGTTGATCATGGAAGAACTCAAGAACTTCGAAAAGCTCAAGGCTGAAATAAGGGCTAAAGCTCAAAAAAATATGATTGGAGAGGACCCAGTGGTATTGAGGCAGAGAGTACGCAAAGAAATACTCAAAGAACTAAAAGGAGGACCATAACTATAATTTATGAGAAAAACAGATACTAATTAAAATAGATTTAAAACTAATATTAATAGGAGTAAACATGGATAACCAAAAAGTCAATGAAGTTCCAAAATATATAACTCGAGAACAATGTGAATTTGAAATACGTTTTCAAACATGTCATGACAAAGAAAAGATTAGAAAGTTATGTAGAGCAAACACATTACTCAAAACTTTAGCGCTAGTATATTTGACATACTGTTTCTTTGATAATACATAATGGCTTAAAAGTTTGACCCCTTCTATCCAAATTCTGGATAGAAGATGAACTTACTAAATGAATTCACTCCAAAATATGCAACTAAAGATGAAGTTGATGCTCTTAGGGAATGGTGTCAAAATGTAAAGAAAATTTCCAAAGAGTTTGCAACTAAAGGTCAAATTCATTCTTTGCGTTCAGAAATTAATGATATAAAATTTGTTGTAGGTTTGTTATCTTTGGGCACCCTGGGATACATAGCTTTCAATACATTTATATATTCATTAAATTTGATGTATTGGGCACTTTACTAATGGCGTAAAAGTTTGAACCCTTCTACCCAAATTCTGGATAGAAGATGGGCTTACTAAATGACTTCAGAAATAGGTATCCAAAGGCTGATCGTGACCAATTCGTATTTGTAGCTGACCAATATGGGGGCTACATTAGGTGGAAACATAACGGTATGACAATCATGTCCTATGATGATCCTTCTGGAAAGACATGGACTGATGGGATGCGACCAGGTTTGAAACTACTACTATGGATTGATCTTGGATTGACTGATGATGGCACACTGAACTCATTCCCAAAGAGTCTAACCATGACCAATCGATACTACCCGATACCTGCCGTTGACTTTGACACCCCCACAAGCAACACTACAAACATGCTGACATCACTGGACATATTCGTGTCCAATACGAAGAAATTCACCGCTAAGATGCGCAACGTATTTACCTCCCAAGTTGTAACTTTCAAGACTGGTAAACAAAGTCGAAAGTGGTTGAACGCCCCCGACATGAACTACTGGCCTCAACAGCTGAACTTTGCAGTGTGGTGTGCGACCTCTGGCTGCGGTGTCAGCCCCTTTGAAAGTTTGAACTACCCCAAAGTGGTGGCTGGATTCCTAAAGTTTCACGTGTATTTCACCATAAGGCGAATACTGTATGAATTGAGTGTTCCTTTGCCAGATGAACAACCATTTGCCATAGCTAACAACCCTTACAGTAAAGTTGCTTACCAAAGATTATGCGCTGAATTCGGTATCGCTAATAGTTCTGATTTCAGATGGAAAGGTGGGCGAAACCATGGTTTAGGTGATATACTCCTTGATTATGGTTCTGGTTACCATGGAAGAGGTGGAGGATTTCAAAATGTCCATTTGATTCGAAACTATGATGAAGATGCAAACCAATGGCCTGGTGATGGTGGTGAATTCTCAGATGATGGTGGTAAGAAAGAAAAAGGTAACCTCATCTCATTCATTCGCAATGATGACTTTGCTGGGTACAAATATGCTTGGTTCATTCCAACGAGTGGTTATGGACTCACCAAAGCTGGGCTGGGTAGACTGAATCGATCTGCTGAGGCCTTCGTTTACTGTGTGCTGGGATCGCAAGTCAATACACGAAACTCGATTGTGGGCACGGGTGGTGGGGCAATTGAAACACAGCAAGAGTTCTTAGCTCTATTTGAAAGTAGTGTGATTGAGAACGACATATCAAGTTTAGTACAAAGATACCAACTCGCAACTCAGGAAGCAAAGTTACGATTGGATCTGGCAATTGCACCTGGAGTTTGGCTAATGCCCAGTAATATGATCATAAATACGGAGAGTGTGGTTGGGTACAACAACAACCTAATGAAGGCCACTGGTGATATGAAGTTCGGAGTCAACTCAAATGTAAACCTGGAGACCAAGACTGTAGGAATAAGCCATAACTTGGGCTCTTCGAAAGTTAAATTACCACATGCAGCTACCAGAACTGAAACTGTACAGGTGAAAACACCAATGATGGATGTTAAACCTGAAATCAAAGAGCCTGAAACCACACAACATGAAAATAATATAATTACGCTGATAATCGTAGTTGGTGGATTGGCTTGGGCTTTATTCCGTTGATGGACTCGATATAATTTTTGTAACGTGGTTCGCGTTACAAAAATGCACACTATATTACTGTGACTTCATAAGATCGCGGCAATCTTTACAACGATCTTTACGTTTGTAATGAACGCATATGCCCTTTCCCCCACACTCTTTACATCTGTACCTAGTTCTACCATGAGGACATACTTGGGACCCACCACAATCTTTGCAAGAGTACTTTACTCTACCATGAGTACATATACCCTTACCACCACATTCTTTGCAATATGCTTTCTGTCTTAGATGAGGGCATATTTGTGATCCCATACAATCCTTAAACTGAACATTACGCCTGCCATGGTTACATTTTCCACCACTATGTACCTCTTCAGGCATCCCCAGCGCCTCCAGTAACTCTCCCCGGCGCATCTTATAATATTTGGCTATCTTGCGCTCATTGGCAATGGCGCGGAGTTCTTTGACAGTTTGATGTTGATTAGGCATGATGAGTGTTTGGATGTACAGTGTCATTCCTTTAAGATTATATGGTATCATTTTTGGAATCCTGCACGCGTGCAGGATTTTTTGTGTGTTTGGTCTTGAAGTGCTGTCCGAGAACTGTCACTTTCCCTCTACTAAAATGGTACTTGTTATCTTAACCTGAGTCTATACCCTACTATTACATATAGATAGAACATTCAAAATGAATCGATAACCTACGATCCTAGATGACGGCCCTTCTGCCCATACAATCTCTTATATGATGTTTTGACAAAAATCTCTAAGGCTGAGCTTCCTTGCAACCATCTCTTGGTATTCTATCTTGTATTATAAATGACTATCATTACCACATAAAATGGATTTTAAATTACATTTTAATTGCTACAATATGGTGAAAATTGCATGTGCATCACTAATCTGTGTAATGAGGACTTATTTGATGAACTTGGGTACTGTCTGGGCAGAATGCTATAGAATTAGCTGCCTTAAGCAAATATCTTGACAGCCAAAATACAATACGATTGAGAATTACTATCAATTTGATTTCTTACGTAGATATTGCCCTGTCGTAATACTACAAATCTTTAAAGTTTCAGAATTGTAAAGATTCGGCAGGCCGAGGTATCATAGAATTACTTTCATTTTAATGGATTTAGGCAATTGGTCGAAGGGCGCATGCGTAGTAACTAAAAGGTCTTTCCTTAAACTGCATGAAAAGCAAATTATTGCAATTAAAATCGTACTCATTTTCTAAACCTGAGACTATACCCTACTATTACATATAGATAGAACATTCAAAATGAATCGATAACCTACGATCCTATATGACGGGTCTTCTGCCCATACAATCTCTTATATGGTGTTTTGACAAAGATCTGTAAGGCTGAGCTTCCTTGCAACCATCTCTTGGTATTCTATCTTGTATTATAAATGACTATCATTACTTCATAAAGTAGATTTTAAATTACATTTTAATTGCTACAAGATGGTGAAAATTGCATGTGCATGACTAGTCTGTGTAATAAGGACTGATTTGATGAACTTGAGTACTGTCTGGGCAGAATGCTTTAGAATTAGCTGCCTTAAGCAAATATCTTGACAGCCAAAATACAATACGATCGCGAATTACTTTCAATTTGATTTCTTACGTAGATATTGCCTTGTCGTAATACTACAAATCTTAAAAGTTTCAGAATTGCAAAGATTCAACAGGCCGAGGTATCATAAAAAAACTTTCGTTTTAAAGGATTTAGGCAATTGTTCGAAGTGCGCATCCGTAGTAACTAAAAGCTTTTTCCTTAAATCGCATGGAAATCTAATCATTGCAATTAAAATGCTACTCCTTATCTAAACCTGAGTCTATACCCTACTATTACATATAGATAGAACATTCAAAATGAATCGATAACCTACGATACTAGATGACGGCCCTTCTGCCCATACAATCTCTTATATGGTGTTTATACAAAAATCTGTACGGCTGAGCTTCCTTGCAACCATCTCGTGGTATTCTATCTTGCATTATAAATGAATATCATTACCACAAAAAATGGATTTTAAATTACATTTTAATTGCTACAACATGGTGAAAATTGCATGTGCATCATTAATCTGTGTAATGAGGACTGATTTGATAAACTTGAGTACTGTCTAAGCAGTATGCTATAGATTTAGCTGCCTTAAGCAAATATCTTGACAGCCAAAATACAAGACGATTGCGAATTACTATCAATTTGATTTCTTACGTAGATATTGCCCTGTCGTAATACTTCAAATCTTCAAAGTTTCAGAATTGTAAAGATTCGGCAGGCCGAGGTATCATAGAGGAACTTTTATTTTAAAGGATTTGGGCAATTGGTCAAAGTGCGCATGCGTAGTAACTAAAAGTTCTTTACTTAAATCGCGTGGAAATTTAATCATTGCAATTAAAATGCTACTCCTTATATGAACCTGAGTCTATACCCTACTATTACATATAGATAGAACATTCAAAATGAAACGATAACCTACGATACTAGATGACGGCACTTCTGCCCATACAATCTCTTATATGGTGTTTTGACAAAAATCTGTAAGGCTGAGCTTCCTTGCAACTATCTCTTGGTATTCTATCTTGTATTATAAATGACTATCATTACGATATAAAATGGATTTTAAATTACATTTTAATTGCTACAAGATGGTGGAAATTGCATGTGCATCACTAATCTGTGTAATGAGGACTAATTTGATGAACTTGAGTACTGTCTGGGCAATATGCTATAGAATTAGCCGCCCTAAGCAAATATTTTGACAGCCAAAATACAATACGATTGCGAATTACTATCAATTTGATTTCTTACGTAGATATTGCCTTGTCGTAATACTTCAAAACTTCAAAGTTTCAGAATTGTAAAGATTAGGCAGGCCGAGGTATCATAGAAGAACTTTGATTTTAAAGGATTTGGGCAATTGGTCGAAGTGCGCATGCGTAGTAACTAAAAGTTCTTTCCTTAAATCGCGTGGAAATCTAATCATTGCAATTAAAATCGTACTCGTTATCTAAACCTGAGTCTATACCCTACTGTTACATATATATAGAACATTCAAAATAAATCAATAACCTACAATCCTAGATGACGGCACTACTGCCCATACAATCTCTTATATGGTGTTTTGACACAACTCCTTAAGGCTGAGCTTCCTTGCAACCATCTCTTGGTATTCTATCTTTTATTATAAACGACTATCATTACGACATAAAATGGATTTTAAATTACATTTTAATTGCTACAAGATAGTGAAAGTTGCATGTGCATCACTAATCTGTGTAATAACGACAAATTTGATGAACTTGAGTACTGTCTGGGCAGTATGCTATAGAATTAGCTGCCTTAAGCAAATATTTTGACAGCCAAAATACAATACGATTGCGAATTACTATCAATTTGATTTCTTACGTAGATATTGCCCTGTCGTAATACTACAAATCTTCAAAGTTTTAGAATTGCAAAGATTCGGCAGGCCGAGGTATCATAGAATAACTTTTATTTTAAAGGATTTGGGCAATTGGTCGAAGTGAGCATGCGTAGTAACTACAAGTTCTTTCCTTCAATCGCGTGGAAATCTAATCATTGCCATTAAAATCGTATTTGTTGTCTTAACCTAAGATCTATACCCTACTATTCAATATAGATAGAACATTCAAAATGAATCGATAACCTACGATCCTAGATGACGGCCCCTCTGCCCATACAATGTCTTATATGGTGTTTTGACAAAAATCTGTAAGGCTGAGCTTCCTTGCAACTATCTCTTGGTATTCTATCTTGTATTATAAATGACTATCATTACGACATAAAATGGATTTTAAATTACATTTTAATTGCTACAAGATGGTGAAAATTGCAAGTGCATAACTAATCTGTGTAATGAGGACTGATTTGATGAACTTGAGTACTGTCTGGGCAGTATGCTATAGAATTAGCTGCCCTAAGAAAATATCTTTACAGCCAAAATACAATACGATTGCGAATTGCTATCAATTTGATTTCTTACGTAGATGTTGCCCTTTCGTAATACTTCAAATCTTCAAAGTTTCAGAATTGTAAAGATTCGGCAGGCCGTGGTATCATAGAATAACTTTTATTTTAAAGGATTTGGGCAATTGGTCGAAGTGCGCATGCGTAGTAACTAAACGTTGTTTTCTTAAATCTCGTGGAAATCTAATTATTGCAATTAAAATCGTACTCGTTATTTAAACCTGAGTCTATACCCTACTATTACATATAGATAGATCATTTAAAATGAATCGATAACCTACGATCCTAGATGACGGCCCTTTTGCCCATACAATCTCTTATATGGTGTTTTGACAAAACTCTTTAAGGCTGAGCTTCCTTGCAACCATCTCTTGGTATTCTATCTTGTATTATAAATGACTATCAATACGACATAAAATGGAATTTAAATTACATTTTAATTGCTACAAGATGGTGAAAATTGCAAGTGCATCACTAATCTGTGTAATAAGGACTGATTTGATGAACTTGAGTACTGTCTGGGAAGTATGCTATTGAATTAGCCGCCCTAAGCAAGTTTCTTGACAGCCAAAACACAATACGATTGCGAATTACTATCAATTTGATTTCTTACGTAGATATTGCCCTGTCGTAATACTTCAAATCTTCAAAGTTTCAGAATTGTAAAGATTCGGCAGGCCGAGGTATCATAGAAGAACTTTGATTTTAAAGGATTTGGGCAATTGGTCGAAGTGCGCATGCGTAGTAACTAAAAGTTCTTTCCTTAAATCGCGTGGAAATCTAATCATTGCAATTAAAATCTTACTCGTTATCTAAACCTGAGTCTATACCCTACTATTACATATAGATAGAACATTTAAAATGAACCGATAACCTACGATCCTAGATGACGGCCCTTCTGCCCATACAATCTCTTATATGGTGTTTTGACAAAAATCTGTAAGGCTAAGCTTGCTTGCAACCATCTCGTGGTAATCTATCTTGTATTATAAATGACTATCATTACCACATAAAATGGATTTTAAATTACATTTTAATTGCTACAAGATGGTGAAAATTGCATGTGCATCACTAATCTGTGTAATGAGGACTGATTTGATGAACTTGAGTACTGTCTGGGCAGTATGCTATAGAACTAGCTGCCCTAAGCAAATATCTTTACAGCCAAAATACAATACGATTGCGAATTGCTATCAATTTGATTTCTTACGTAGATGTTGCCCTGTCGTAATACTTCAAATCTTCAAAGTTTCAGAATTGTAAAGATTCGGCAGGCCAAGGTATCATAGAATAACTTTTATTTTAAAGGATTTGGTTAATTGGTCGAAGTGCGCATGCGTAGTAACTAAATGTTCTTTCCTTAAATCGCGTGGAAATCTAATCATTGCAATTAAAATCGTACTTGTTATCTTAACCTAAGATCTATACCCTACTATTAGATATAGATAGAACATTCAAAATGAATCGATAACCTACGATCCTAGATGATGGCCCCCTCTGCCCATACAATGTCTTATATGGTGTTTTGACAAAAATCTATAAGGCTGAGCTTCCTTGCAACTATCTCTTGGTATTCTATCTTGTATTATAAATGACTATCATTACGACATAAAATGGATTTTAAATTACATTTTAATTGCTACAAGATGGTGAAAATTGCAAGTGCATCACTAATCTGTGTAATAAGGACTGATTTGATGAACTTGAGTACTGTCTGGGAAGTATGCTATAGAATTAGCCGCCCTAAGCAAGTTTCTTGACAGCCAAAATACAATACGATTGCGAATTACTATCAATTTGATTTCTTACGTAGATATTGCCCTGTCGTAATACTTCAAATCTTCAAAGTTTCAGAATTGTAAAGATTCGGCAGGCCGAGGTATCATAGAAGAACTTTGATTTTAAAGGATTTGGGCAATTGGTCGAAGTGCGCATGCGTAGTAACTAAAAGTTCTTTCCTTAAATCGCGTGGAAATCTAATCATTGCAATTAAAATCGTACTCGTTATCTAAACCTGAGTCTATACCCTACTATTACATATAGATAGAACATTTAAAATGAACCGATAACCTACGATCCTAGATGACGGCCCTTCTGCCCATACAATGTCTTATATGGTGTTTTGACAAAAATCTGTAAGGCTGAGCTTCCTTGCAACTATCTCTTGGTATTCTATCTTGTATTATAAATGACTATCATTACGACATAAAATGGATTTTAAATTACATTTTAATTGCTACAAGATGGTGAAAATTGCAAGTGCATCACTAATCTGTGTAATAAGGACTGATTTGATGAACTTGAGTACTGTCTGGGAAGTATGCTATAGAATTAGCCGCCCTAAGCAAGTTTCTTGACAGCCAAAATACAATACGATTGCGAATTACTATCAATTTGATTTCTTACGTAGATATTGCCCTGTCGTAATACTTCAAATCTTCAAAGTTTCAGAATTGTAAAGATTCGGCAGGCCGAGGTATCATAGAAGAACTTTGATTTTAAAGGATTTGGGCAATTGGTCGAAGTGCGCATGCGTAGTAACTAAAAGTTCTTTCCTTAAATCGCGTGGAAATCTAATCATTGCAATTAAAATCGTACTTGTTATCTTAACCTAAGATCTATACCCTACTATTAGATATAGATAGAACATTCAAAATGAAACGATAACCTACGATCCTAGATGATGGCCCTTCTGCCCATACAATGTCTTATATGGTGTTTTGACAAAAATCTATAAGGCTGAGCTTCCTTGCAACTATCTCTTGGTATTCTATCTTGTATTATAAATGACTATCATTACGACATAAAAGGGATTTTAAATTACATTTTAATTGCTACAAGATGGGGAAAATTGCATGTGCATCACTAATCTGTGTAATGAGGACTGATTTGATGAACTTGAGTACTGTCTGGGCAGTATGCTATAGAATTAGCTGCCCTAAGCAAATATCTTTACAACCAAAATACAATACGATTGCGAATTGCTATCAATTTGATTTCTTACGTAGATGTTGCCCTGTCGTAATACTTCAAATCTTCAAAGTTTCAAAATTGAAAAGATTCGGCAGGCCGAGGTATCATAGAATAACATTTATTTTAAAGGATTTGGGCAATTGGTCAAAGTGCGCATGCGTAGTAACTAAAACTTGTTTTCTTAAATCGCGTGGAAATCTAATCATTGCAATTAAAATCGTACTCGTTATCTAAACCTGAGTCTATACCCTACTATTACATATAGATAGATCATTCAAAATGAATCGATAACCTACGATCCTAGATGACGGCCCTTCTGCCCATACAATCTCTTATATGGTGTTTTGACAAAACTCTGTAAGGCTGAGCTTCCTTGCAACCATCTCTTGGTATTCTATCTTTTATTATAAATGACTATCATTACGACATAAAATGGATTTTAAATTACATTTTAATTGCTACAAGATGGTGAAAATTGCATGTGCATCACTAATCTGTGTAATGAGGACTGATTTGATGAACTTGAGTAGTGTCTGAGCAGTATGCTATAAAATTAGCTGCCTTATGCAAATATCTTGACAGCCAAAATACAAGACGATTGCGAATTACTATCAATTTGATTTCGTACGTAGATATTGCCCGGTCGTAATACTACAAATCTTCAAATTTTCAGAATTGCAAAGATTCGGCAGGCCGAGGTATCATAGAATAACTTTTATTTTTAAGGATTTGGGCAATTGGTCGAAGTGCGCATGCTAGTAACTAAAAGTTCTTTCCTTAAATCGCGTGGAAATCTAATCATTGCAATTAAAATCGTACTTGTTATCTAAACCTGAGTCCATTCCCTACTATTACATATAGATAGAACATTCAAAATGAATCGATATCCTACGATCCTAAATGACGGCCCTTCTGCCCATACAATCTCTTATATGGTGTTTTGACAAAAATCTGTAAGGCTGACCTTCCTTGCAACCATCTCGTGGTATTCTTTTATTTATTGTAAATGACTATCATTACGAAATAAAATGGATTTTAAATTACATTTTAATTGCTATAAGATGGTGAAAATTGCATGTGCATAACTAATCTGTGTAATGAGGACTGATCTGATAAACTTGAGTACTGTCTGAGCAGTATGCTATAGAATTAGCTGCCTTAAGCAAATATCTTGAAGGCAAAATACAAGACGATTGCAAATTACTATCCATTTGATTTCTTACGTAGATATTGCCCTGTCGTAATACTACAAATCTT
The DNA here is from genome assembly GCA_949710005.1 of Ricordea florida. NCBI lineage: Eukaryota > Metazoa > Cnidaria > Anthozoa > Corallimorpharia > Ricordeidae > Ricordea > Ricordea florida. The sequence continues at coordinate 23,345,741 of OX453276.1, read as the reverse complement.
CAAAGTTTCAGAATTGCAAAGACTAGGCAGGCCGAGGTATCATAGAATAACTTTCATTTTAAAGGACTTAGGCAATAGGTCGAAGTGCGCTTGCGTAGTAACTAAAAGTTCTTTCCTTAAATCGCGGGGAAATCTAATCATTGCAATTAAAATCGTACTTGTTATCTAAACCTAAGATCTATACCCTACTATTATATATAGATAGAACATTCAAAATGAATCGATAACCTACGTTCCTAGATGACGGCCCTTCTGCCCATACAATCTCTTATATGGTGTTTTGACAAAAATCTGTAAGGCTGAGCTTCCTTGCAACCATCTCTTGGTATTCTATCTTGTATTATAAATGACTATCATTACGACATAAAATGGATTTTAAATTACATTTTAATTGCTACAAGATGGTGAAAATTGCATGTGCATCACTAATCTGTGTAATGAGGACTGATTTGATGAACTTGTGTACTGTCTGAGCAGTATGCTATAGAATTAGCTGCCTTAAGCAAATATCTTGACAGCAAAATACAAGACGATTGCGAATTACTATCAAGTTGATTTCTTGCGTAGATATTGCCCTGTCGTAATACTACAAATCTTCAAAGTTCCAGAATTTCAAAGATTCGGCAGGCCGAGGTATCATAGAATAACTTTGATTTTGAAGAATTTAGGCAATTGGTCGAAGTGCGCATGCGTAGTAACTAAAGTTCTTTCTTTAAATCGCATGGAAATCTAATCATTGCAATTAAAATCGTACTTGTTATCTAAACCTGAGTCTATACCCTACTATTACATATAGATAGAACATTCAAAATGAATCGATATCCTACCATCGTAGATGACTGCTCTTCTGCCCATACAATCTCTTATATGGTGTTTTGCCAAAAATCTGTAAGGCTGAGCTTCCTTGCAACCATCTCTTGGTGTTCTATCTTGTATTATAAATGACTATCATTACCACATAAAATGGATTTTAAATGACATTTTAATTGCCACAAGATGGTGAAAATTGCATGTGCATCACTAATCTGTGTAATGAGGACTGATTTGATGAACTTGAGTACTGTCTGAGCAGTATGCTATAGAATTAGCTGCCTTAAGCAAATATCTTGACCGCCAAAATACAATACGATTGCGAATTACTATCAATTTGATTTCTTACGTAGATATTTCCCTGCCGTAATACTACAAATCTTCAAATTTTCAGAATTGAAAGATTCAGAAGGCCGAGGTATCAAAGAATAACTTTTATTTTCAAGGATTTAACCAATTGGTCTAAGTGCGCATGCGTAGTAACTGAAAGTTCTTTCCTTAAATTGCGTGGAAATCTAATCATTCCAATTAAAATCGTACTCGTTATCTAAAGCTGAGTCTATACCCTACTATTACATATAGATAGAACATTCAAAATGAATCGATAACCAACGATCCTAGATGACAGCCCTTCTGCCCATACAATCTCTTATTTGGTTTTTTGAAAAAAATCTGTAAGGCTGAGCTTCCTTGCAACCATCTCTTGGTATTCTATCTTGTATTATAAATGACTATTATTACGACATAAAGTAGATTTTAAATTATATTTTAATTGCTACAAGGTGGTTAAAATTGAATGTGCATCACTAAGCTGTGTAATAAGGACTGATTTGATGAACTTGAGTAGTGTCTGAGCAGTATGCTATAGAATTAGCTGCCTGAAGTAAATATCTTGACAGCAAAAATAAAATACGATTGCAAATTACTATCAATTTGATTTCTTACGTAGATATTGCTCTCTCGTAATACTATAAATCTTCAAAGTTTCCGAATTGCAAAGATTCGGCAGGGCGAGGTATTATAGAATAACTTTGATTTTAAAGGATTTAGGCAATTAGTCGAAGTGCGCATGGGTAGTAACTGAAAGTTCTTTTTTTAAATAGCATGGAAATCTAGTCATTGCAACTTAAATCGTACTCGTTATATAAACCTGAGTCTATACCCTACTATTACATATAGAAAGAACATTCAAAATGAATCGATAACCTACGATCCTAGATGACGGCCCTTCTGCCAATACAATCTCTTATATGGTGTTTTGACAAAAATCCGTAAGGCTGAGCTTCCTTGCAACCATCTCTTGGTATTCTATCTTGTATTATAAATGACTATTATTACGACATAAAGTAGATTTTAAATTACATTTTAATTGCTACAAGATTGTGAAAATTCCATGTGCATCTCTAATCTGTGTAATGAGGACTGATTTGATGAACTTGAGTACTGTCTGAGCAGTATGCTATAGAATTAGCTGCCCTAAGCAAATATCTTTACAGCCAGAATACAATACGATTGCGAATTACTATCAATTTGATTTCTTACGTAGATATTGCCCGATCCTAATGCTACAAATCTTCAAAGTTTCAAAATTTAAAAGATTCGGCAGGCCGAGGTATCATAGAATAACTTTGATTTTAAAGGATTTAGAAAATTTGTCGAAGTGCGCATGCGTAGTAACTGAAAGATCTTTCCTTAAATAGCATGGAAATCTAGTCATTGCAACTAAAATCGTACTCGTTATATAAACCTGAGTCTATACCCTACTATTACATATAGATAGAACATTTAAAATGAATCGATAACCTACAATTCTAGATGACGGCCCCTCTGCCCATACAGTCTCTTATATGGTGTTTTGACAAAAATCTGTAAGGCTGACCTTCCTTGCAACGATCTCTTGGTATTCTATCTTGTATTATAAATGACTATCATTACGACATAAAATGGATTTTAAATTACATTTTAATTGCTACAAGATGGTGAAAATTGCATGTGCATCACTAATCTGTGTAATGAGGACTGATTTGATGAACTTGAGTACTGTCTGGGCAGTATGCTATAGAATTAGCTGCCTGAAGTAAATATCTTGACAGCAAAAATAAAATACGATTGCAAATTACTATCAATTTGATTTCTTACGTAGATATTACCCTGTCGAAATACTACAAATCTTCAAAGTTTCAGAATTGAAAAGATTCGGCAGGCCGAGGTATCATAGAATAACTTTCATTTTTAAGGATTTAGACAATTGGTCGAAGTGCGCATGCGTAGTAACTAAAAGTTCTTTCCTTATAGAGCATAAAAATCTTGTCATTGCAACAAAAATCGTACTCGTTATATAAACCTGAGTCTATACCCTACTATTACCTATAGATAGAACATTCAAAATGAATCGATAACCTACAATCCTAGATGACGGCCCTTCTGCCCATACAATCTCTTATATGGTGTTTTGACAAAAATCTGTAAGGCTGAGCTTCCTTGCAACCATCTCTTGGTATTCTATCTTGTATTATAAATGACCATTATTACCACATAAAATTGATTTTAAATTACATTTTAATTGCTACAAGATTGTGAAGATTGCATGTGCAACTCTAATCTGTCTAATGAGGACTGATTTAATGAACTTGAGTACTGTCCGAGAAGTATGCTATAGAATTAGCTGCCTTAAGCGAATATCTTGACAGCCAAAATACAAGACGATTGCGAAGTACTATCAATTTGATTTCTTACGTAGATATTGCCCTGTCGTAATACTACAAATCTTGAAAGTTTCAGAAATGCAAAGATTCGGCAGGCCGAGGTATCATAAAATAACTTTCATTTTAAAGGATTTAGGTTATTGGTCGAAGTGCGCATGCGTAGTAACTGAAGGTTCTTTCCTTAAATCGCATGGAAATCTAATCATTGCAATTAAAATCGTACTTGTTATCTTAACCTGAGTCTATACCCTACTATTACATATAGATAGAATATTCCAAATGAATCGATAACCTACGATCCTAGATGACGGCCCTTCTGCCCATACAATCTATTATATGGTGTTTTGACAAAAATCTGTAAGGCTGAGCTTCCTAGCAACCATCTCGTGGAATTCTATCTTCTATTATAAATGACTAGCATTACAACATAAAATGGATTTTAAATTACATTTTAATTGCTACAAGATGGTAAAAATTGCATGTGCATCACTAATCTGTGTAATAAGGACTGATCTGATGAACTTGAGTACTGTCTGAGCAGTATGTTATAGAATTAGCTGACTGAAGCAAATATCTTGACAGCCAAAATACAAGGCGATTGCGAATTACTATCAATTTGATTTCTTACGTAGATAATGCCCTGTCGTACAACTGCAAATTTTCAAAGTTTCAGAATTGCAAAGATTCGGCAGGCCGACGTATCATAGAATAACTTTCATTTTAAAGGATTTAGGCAATTGGTCGAGGTGCGCATGCGTAGTAACTAAAAGTTCTCGCCTTAAATAGCGTGAAAATCTAATCATTGCAATTAAAATCGTACTCGTTATCTAAACCTGAGTCTATACCCTACTATTACATATACATAGAATATTCAAAATGAATCGATAACCTACGATCCTAGATGACGGCCCTTCTGCTCATACAATCTCTTATATGGTGTTTTGACAAAAATATGTAAGGCTGAGCTTCCTTCCAACCATCTCGTGGTATTCTATGTTGTATTATAAATGACTATCATTACCACATAAAATGGAGTTTAAATTACAGTTTAATTGCTACAAGATGGTGAAAATTGCATGTGCATCACTAATCTGTGTAATGAGGACTGATTTGATGAACTTGAGTACTGTCCGAGCAGTATGCTATAGAATTAGCTGCCTTAAGCAAATATCTTGACAGCCAAAATGCAAGACAATTGCGAATTACTATCAATTTGATTTCTTACGTAGATATTGCCCTGTCGTACTACTACAAATCTTCAAAGTTTCAGAATTGCAAAGATTCAACAGGCCTAGGTATCATAGAATAACTTTCATTTTAAAGGATTTAGGCAATTGGTCGAAGTGCGCATGCGTAGTAACTAAAAGTTCTTTACTTAAATCGCATGGAAATCTAATCATTGCAATTAAAATCGTACTCGTTATCTAAACCTGAGTCTATACCCTACTGCTACATATATATAGAACATTCAAAATAAATCAATAACCTACGATCCTAGATGACGGCACTACTGCCCATACAATCTCTTATATGGTGTTTTGACAAAACTCTTTAAGGCTGAGCTTCCTTGCAACCATCTCTTGGTATTCTATCTTTTATTATAAACGACTATCATTACGACATAAAATGGATTTTAAATTACATTTTAATTGCTACAAGATAGTGAAAGTTGCATGTGCATCACTAATCTGTGTAATAACGACAAATTTGATGAACTTGAGTACTGTCTGGGCAGTATGCTATAGAATTAGCTGCCTTAAGCAAATATTTTGACAGCCAAAATACAATACGATTGCGAATTACTATCAATTTGATTTCTTACGTAGATATTGCCCTGTCGTGATACTACAAATCTTCAAAGTTTCAGAATTGTAAAGATTCGGCAGGCCGTGGTATCATAGAATAACTTTTATTTTAAAGGATTTGGGAAATTGGTCGAAGTGCGCATGCGCAATAACTAAAAGTTGTTTTCTTAAATCGCGTCGAAATCTAATCATTGCAATTAAAATCGTACTCGTTATCTAAACCTGAGTCTATACCCTACTATTACATATAGATAGATCATTTAAAATAAATCGATAACCTACGATCCTAGATGACGGCCCTTTTGCCCATACAATTTCTTATATGGTGTTTTGACAAAACTCTTTAAGGCTGAGCTTCCTTGCAACCATCTCTTGGTATTCTATCTTGTATTATAAATGACTATCAATACGACATAAAATGGAATTTAAATTACATTTTAATTGCTACAAGATGGTGAAAATTGCAAGTGCATCACTAATCTGTGTAATAAGGACTGATTTGATGAACTTGAGTACTGTCTGAGAAGTATGCTATTGAATTAGCCGCCCTAAGCAAGTTTCTTGACAGCCAAAATACAATACGATTGCGAATTACTATCAATTTGATTTCTTACGTAGATATTGCCCTGTCGTAATACTTCAAATCTTCAAAGTTTCAGAATTGTAAAGATTCGGCAGGCCGAGGTATTATAGAATAACTTTCATTTTAAAGGATTTGGGCAATTGGTCGAAGTGCGCATGCGTAGTAACTAAAAGGTATTTCCTTAAATCGCGTGGAAATCTAATCATTGCAATTAAAATCGTACTCGTTATCTAAACCTGAGTCTATACCCTACTGTTACATATATATAGAACATTCAAAATAAATCAATAACCTACGATCCTAGATGACGGCACTACTGCCCATACAATCTCTTATATGGTGTTTTGACAAAACTCTTTAAGGCTGAGCTTCCTTGCAACCATCTCTTGGTATTCTATCTTTTATTATAAACGACTATCATTACGACATAAAATGGATTTTAAATTACATTTTAATTGCTACAAGATAGTGAAAGTTGCATGTGCATCACTAATCTGTGTAATAACGACAAATTTGATGAACTTGAGTACTGTCTGGGCAGTATGCTATAGAATTAGCTGCCTTAAGCAAATATTTTGACAGCCAAAATACAATACGATTGCGAATTACTATCAATTTGATTTCTTACGTAGATATTCCCCTGTCGTGATACTACAAATCTTCAAAGTTTTAGAATTGCAAAGATTCGGCAGGCCGAGGTATCGTAGAAGAACTTTGATTTTAAAGGATTTGGGCAATTGGTCGAAGTGCGCATGCGTAGTAACTACAAGTTCTTTCCTTCAATCGCGTGGAAATCTAATCATTGCCATTAAAATCGTATTTGTTGTCTTAACCTAAGATCTATACCCTACTATTCAATATAGATAGAACATTCAAAATGAATCGATAACCTACGATCCTAGATGACGGCCCCTCTGCCCATACAATGTCTTATATGGTGTTTTGACAAAAATCTGTAAGGCTGAGCTTCCTTGCAACTATCTCTTGGTATTCTATCTTGTATTATAAATGACTATCATTACGACATAAAATGGATTTTAAATTACATTTTAATTGCTACAAGATGGTGAAAATTGCAAGTGCATCACTAATCTGTGTAATAAGGACTGATTTGATGAACTTGAGTACTGTCTGGGAAGTATGCTATAGAATTAGCCGCCCTAAGCAAGTTTCTTGACAGCCAAAATACAATACGATTGCGAATTACTATCAATTTGATTTCTTACGTAGATTTTGCCCTGTCGTAATACTACAAATCTTCAAAGTTTAAGAATTGTAAAGATTCGGCAGGCCGAGGTATCATAGAAGAACTTTGATTTTAAAGGATTTGGGCAATTGGTGAAAGTGCGCATGCGTAGTAACTAAAATCTCTTTCCTTAAATCGCGTGGAAATCTAATCATTGCAATTAAGATCGTACTCCTTATATAAACCTGAGTCTATACCCTACTATTACATATAGATAGAACATTCAAAATGAACCGATAATCTACGATCCTAGATGACGGCCCTTCTGCCCATACAATCTCTTATATGGTGTTTTGACAAAAATCTGTAAGGCTAAGCTTGCTTGCAACCATCTCGTGGTAATCTATCTTGTATTATAAATGACTATCATTACCACATAAAATGGATTTTAAATTACATTTTAATTGCTACAAGATGGTGAAAATTGCATGTGCATCACTAATCTGTGTAATGAGGACTGATTTAATGAACTTGAGTACTGTCTGGGCAGTATGCTATAGAATTAGCTGCCCTAAGCAAATATCTTTACAGCCAAAATACAATACGATTGCGAATTGCTATCAATTTGATTTCTTACGTAGATGTTGCCCTTTCGTAATACTTCAAATCTTCAAAGTTTCAGAATTGTAAAGATTCGGCAGGCCGTGGTATCATAGAATAACTTTTATTTTAAAGGATTTGGGCAATTGGTCGAAGTGCGCATGCGCAGTAACTAAAAGTTGTTTTCTTAAATCGCGTCGAAATCTAATCATTGCAATTAAAATCGTACTCGTTATCTAAACCTGAGTCTATACCCTACTATTACATATAGATAGATCATTTAAAATGAACCGATAACCTACGATCCTAGATGACGGCCCTTTTGCCCATACAATTTCTTATATGGTGTTTTGACAAAACTCTTTAAGGCTGAGCTTCCTTGCAACCATCTCTTGGTATTCTATCTTGTATTATAAATGACTATCAATACGACATAAAATGGAATTTAAATTACATTTTAATTGCTACAAGATGGTGAAAATTGCAAGTGCATCACTAATCTGTGTAATAAGGACTGATTTGATGAACTTGAGTACTGTCTGGGAAGTATGCTATTGAATTAGCCGCCCTAAGCAAGTTTCTTGACAGCCAAAATACAATACGATTGCGAATTACTATCAATTTGATTTCTTACGTAGATATTGCCCTGTCGTAATACTTCAAATCTTCAAAGTTTCAGAATTGTAAAGATTCGGCAGGCCGAGGTATTATAGAATAACTTTCATTTTAAAGGATTTGGGCAATTGGTCGAAGTGCGCATGCGTAGTAACTAAAAGGTGTTTCCTTAAATCGCGTGGAAATCTAATCATTGCAATTAAAATCGTACTCGTTATCTAAACCTGAGTCTATACCCTACTATTACATATATATAGAACATTCAAAATGAACCGATAACCTACGATCCTAGATGACGGCCCTTCTGCCCATACAATCTCTTATATGGTGTTTTGACAAAAATCTGTAAGGCTAAGCTTGCTTGCAACCATCTCGTGGTAATCTATCTTGTATTATAAATGACTATCATTACCACATAAAATGGATTTTAAATTACATTTTAATTGCTACAAGATGGTGAAAATTGCATGTGCATCACTAATCTGTGTAATGAGGACTGATTTGATGAACTTGAGTACTGTCTGGGCAGTATGCTATAGAATTAGCTGCCCTAAGCAAATATCTTTACAGCCAAAATACAATACGATTTCGAATTGCTATCAATTTGATTTCTTACGTAAATGTTGCCCTTTCGTAATACTTCAAATCTTCAAAGTTTCAGAATTGTAAAGATTCGGCAGGCCGAGGTATCATAGAATAACTTTTATTTTAAAGGATTTGGGCAATTGGTCGAAGTGCGCATGCGTAGTAACTAAAAGTTGTTTTTTTAAATAGCGTGGAAATCTAATCATTGCAATTAAAATCGTACTTGTTATCTTAACCTAGGATCTATACCCTACTATTACATATAGATAGAACATTCAAAATGAATCGATAACCTACGATCCTAGATGACGGCCCTTCTGCCCATACAATGTCTTATATGGTGTTTTGACAAAAATCTGTAAGGCTGAGCTTCCTTGCAACTATCTCTTGGTATTCTATCTTGTATTATAAATGACTATCACTACGACATAAAATGGATTTTAAATTACATTTTAATTGCTACAAGATGGTGAAAATTGCATGTGCATCACTAATCTGTGTAATGAGGACTGATTTGATGAACTTGAGTACTGTCTGGCCAGTATGCTATAGAACTAGCTGCCCTAAGCAAATATCTTTACAGCCAAAATACAATACGATTGCGAATTGCTATCAATTTGATTTCTTACGTAGATGTTGCCCTGTCGCAATACTTCAAATCTTCAAAGTTTCAGAATTGTAAAGATTCGACAGGCCGAGGTATCATAGAATAACTTTTATTTTAAAGGATTTGGTTAATTGGTCGAAGTGCGCATGCGTAGTAACTAAAAGTTCTTTCCTTAAATCGCGTGGAAATCTAATCATTGCAATTAAAATCGTACTTGTTATCTTAACCTAAGATCTATACCCTACTATTAGATATAGATAGAACATTCAAAATGAATCGATAACCTACGATCCTAGATGATGGCCCTTCTCTCCATACAATGTCTTATATGGTGTTTTGACAAAAATCTATAAGGCTGAGCTTCCTTGCAACTATCTCTTGGTATTCTATCTTGTATTATAAATGACTATCATTACGACATAAAATGGATTTTAAATTACATTTTAATTGCTACAAGATGGTGAAAATTGCAAGTGCATCACTAATCTGTGTAATAAGGACTGATTTGATGAACTTGAGTACTGTCTGGGAAGTATGCTATAGAATTAGCCGCCCTAAGCAAGTTTCTTGACAGCCAAAATACAATACGATTGCGAATTACTATCAATTTGATTTCTTACGTAGATATTGCCCTGTCGTAATACTTCAAATCTTCAAAGTTTCAGAATTGTAAAGATTCGGCAGGCCAAGATATCATAGAAGAACTTTGATTTTAAAGGATTTGGGCAATTGGTCGAAGTGCGCATGCGTAGTAACTTAAAGTTCTTTCTTTAAATCGCGTGGAAATCTAATCATTGCAATTAAAATCGTACTTGTTATTTAAACCTGAGTCGATACCCTACTATTACATATAGATAGAACATTCAAAATGAACCGATAACCTACGATCCTAGATGACGGCCCTTCTCCCCATACAATGTGTTATATGGTGTTTAGACAAAAATCTATAAGGCTGAGCTTCCTTGCAACTATCTCTTGGTATTCTATCTTGTATTATAAATGACTATCATTACGACATAAAATGGATTTTAAATTACATTTTAATTGCTACAAGATGGTGAAAATTGCAAGTGCATCACTAATCTGTGTAATAAGGACTGATTTGATGAACTTGAGTACTGTCTGGGAAGTATGCTATAGAATTAGCCGCCCTAAGCAAGTTTCTTGACAGCCAAAATACAATACGATTGCGAATTACTATCAATTTGATTTCTTACGTAGATATTGCCCTGTCGTAATACTTCAAATCTTCAAAGTTTCAGAATTGTAAAGATTCGGCAGGCCAAGATATCATAGAAGAACTTTGATTTTAAAGGATTTGGGCAATTGGTCGAAGTGCGCATGCGTAGTAACTTAAAGTTCTTTCTTTAAATCGCGTGGAAATCTAATCATTGCAATTAAAATCGTACTTGTTATCTAAACCTGAGTCGATACCCTACTATTACATATAGATAGAACATTCAAAATGAACCGATAACCTACGATCCTAGATGACGGCCCTTTTGCCCATACAATCTCTTATATGGTGTTTTGACAAAAATCTGTAAGGCTAAGCTTGCTTGCAACCATCTCGTGGTAATCTATCTTGTATTATAAATGACTATCATTACCACATAAAATGGATTTTAAATTACATTTTAATTGCTACAAGATGGTGAAAATTGCAAGTGCATCACTAATCTGTGTAATGAGGACTGATTTGATGAACTTGAGTACTGTCTGGGCAGTATGCTATAGAATTAGCCGCCCTAAGCAAATATCTTTGCAGCCAAAATACAATACGATTGCGAATTACTATCAATTTGATTTCTTACGTAGATATTGCTTTGTCGTAATACTACAAATCTTCAAATTTTCAGAATTGCAAAGATTTGGCAGACCGAGGTATCATAGAATAACTTTCATTTTAAAGGATTTGGGCAACTGGTCAAAGTGCGCATGCGTAGTAACTGAAAGTTCTTTCCTTAAATCGCATAGAAATCTAATCATTGCAATTAAAATCCTACCCCTTATCTAAACCTGAGTCTATACCCTACTATTACATATAGATAGAACATTCAAAACGAATCGATAACCTCCGATCCTAGATGACGGCCCTTCTGCCCATGCAATCTCTTATATGGTGTTTTGACAAAAATCTGTAAGGCTGAGCTTCCTTGCAACCATGTCTTGGTATTCTATCTTGTATTATAAATGACTATCATTACGACATAAAATGGAATTTAAATTACATTTTAATTGCTACAAGATGGTGAAAATTGCAAGTGCATCTCTAATCTGTGTAATGAGGACTGATTTGATGAACTTGAGTACTGTCTGAGCAGTTTGCTTTAGAATTAGCTGCCTTAAGCAAATATCTTGACAGGCAAAATACAATACGATTGCGAATTACTATTAATTTGATTTCTTACGTAGATATTGCCCTGTCGTAATACTACAAATCTTCAAAGTTTCAGAATTGCAAAGATTCGGCAGGCCGAGGTATCATAGAATAACTTTTATTTTTAAGGATTTGGGCAATTGGTCGAAGTGCGCATGCTAGTAACTAAAAGTTCTTTCCTTAAATCTTGTGGAAATCTAATCATTGCAATTAAAATCGTACTTGTTATCTAAACCTGAGTCTATACCGTACTATTACATATAGATAGAACATTCAAAATGAATCTATAACCTACGATCCTAGATGACGGCCCTTCTGCCCATACAATCTCTTATATGGTTTTTTGACAAAAATCTGTAAAGCTAAGCTTGCTTGCAACCATCTCTTGGTATTCTATCTTGTATTATAAATGACTATCATTACCACATAAAATGGATTTTAAATTACATTTTAATTGCTACAAGATGGTGAAAATTGCATGTGCATCACTAATCTGAGTAATGAGGACTGATTTGATGCACTTGAGTACTGTCTTAGCAGTATGCTATAGAATTAGCTGCTTTAAGCAAATATATTGAATCCCAAAATAAAATGCGATTGCAAATTACTATCAATTTGATTTCTTACGTAGATATTGCCTTGTCGTAATACTACAAATCTTCAAATTTTCAGAATTGCAAAGATTTGGCAGACCGAGGTATCATAGAATAACTTTCATTTTAAAGGATTTGGGCAACTGGTCGAAGTGCGCATGCGTAGTAACTGAAAGTTCTTTCCTTAAATCGCATAGAAATCTAATCATTGCAATTAAAATCCTACCCCTTATCTAAACCTGAGTCTATACCCTACTATTACATATAGATAGAACATTCAAAACGAATCGATAACCTCCGATCCTAGATGACGGCCCTTCTGCCCATGCAATCTCTTATATGGTGTTTTGACAAAAATCTGTAAGGCTGAGCTTCCTTGCAACCATGTCTTGGTATTCTATCTTGTATTATAAATGACTATCATTACGACATAAAATGGAATTTAAATTACATTTTAATTGCTACAAGATGGTGAAAATTGCATGTGCATCTCTAATCTGTGTAATGAGGACTGATTTGATGAACTTGAGTACTGTCTGAGCAGTATGCTATAGAATTAGATGCCTTAAGGAAATATCTCAACAGCCAAAATACAATACGATTACGACTTACTATCAATTTTATTTCTTACGTAGATATTGCCGTGTTGTAATACTACAAATCTTTAAAGTTCCAGAATTGCAAAGATTCGGCAGGCCGAATAATCATAGAATAACTTTCATTTTAAAGTATTTAGGCAATTGGTGGAAGTGCGCATCCGTAGTAACTAAAAGTTCTTTCCTTAAGTCGCATGGAAACCTAATCATTGGAATTAAAATCGTACTCGTTATCTTAACCTGAGTCTATACCCTACTATTGCATATAGATAGAACATTCAAAATGAATCGATAACCTACGATCCTAGATGACGGCCCTTCTGCCCATACAATCTCTTATATGGTGTTTTGACAAAAATCTGTAAGGCTGATCTTCCTTGCAACCATCTCTTGGTATTCTATCTTGTATTATGACTATCATTACGACATAAAATGGATTTTAAATTACATTTTAATTGCTACAAGATGGTGAAAATTGCATGTGCATCACTAATCTGTGTAATGAGGACTGATTTGATGAACTTGTGCTCTGTCTGAGCAGTATGCTATAGAATTAGCTGCCTTAAGCAAATATCTTGACAGCAAAATACAAGACGATTGCGAATTACTATCAAGGTGATTTCTTACGTAGATATTGCCCTGTCGTAATACTACAAATCTTCAAAGTTCCAGAATTGCAAAGATTCGGCAGGCCGAGGTATCATAGAATAACTTTGATTTTGAAGAATTTAGGCAATTGGTCGAAGTGCGCATGCGTAGTAACTAAGGTTCTTTCCTTAAATCGCATGGAAATCTAATCATTGCAATTAAAATCGTACTTCTTATCTAAACCTGAGTCTTTACCCTACTATTACATATAGATAGAACATTCAAAATGAATCGATATCCTACGATCGTAGATGACTGCTCTGCTGCCCATACAATCTCTTATATGGTGTTTTGACAAAAATCTATAAGGCTGACCTTCGTTGCAACCATCTCGTGGTATTCTATCTTGTATTATAAATGACTATCATTACGACATAAAATGGATTTTAAATTACATTTTAATTGCTACAAGATGGTGAAAATTCCATGTGCATCACTAATCTGTGTAATGAGGACTGATTTGATGAACTTGTGCTCTGTCTGAGCAGTATGCTATAGAATTAGCTGCCTTAAGCAAATATCTTGACAGCAAAATACAAGACGATTGCGAATTACTATCAAGTTGATTTCTTACGTAGATATTGCCCTGTCGTAATACTACAAATCTTCAAAGTTCCAGAATTGCAAAGATTCGGCAGGCCGAGGTATCATAGAATAACTTTGATTTTGAAGAATTTAGGCAATTGGTCGAAGTGCGCATGCGTAGTAACTAAGGTTCTTTCCTTAAATCGCATGGAAATCTAATCATTGCAATTAAAATCGTACTTCTTATCTAAACCTGAGTCTTTACCCTACTATTACATATAGATAGAACATTCAAAATGAATCGATATCCTACGATCGTAGATGACTGCTCTTCTGCCCATACAATCTCTTATATGGTGTTTTGACAAAAATCTGTAAGGCTGACCTTCCTTGCAACCATCTCGTGGTATTCTATTATTTATTATAAATGACTATCATTACGAAATAAAATGGATTTTAAATTACATTTTAATTGCTACAAGATGGTGAAAATTGCATGTGCATAACTAATCTGTGTAATGAGGACTGAGTTGATAAACTTGAGTACTGTCTGAGTAGTATGCCATAGAATTAGCTGCCTTAAGCAAATATCTTGAAGGCAAAATACAAGACGATTGCAAATTACTATCCATTTGATTTCTTACGTAGATATTGCCCTGTCGTAATACTACAAATCTTTAAAGTTTCAGAATTGCAAAGACTCGGCAGGCCGAGGTATCATAGAATAACTTTTATTTTCAAGGATTTAAGCAATTGGTCTAAGTGCGCATGCGTAGTAACTGAAAGTTCTTTCCTTAAATCGCGTGGAAATCTAATCATTGCAATTAAAATCGTACTTGTTATCTAAACCTAAGATCTATACCCTACTATTACATATAGATAGAACATTCAAAATGAATCGATAACCTACGTTCCTAGATGACGGCCCTTCTGCCCATACAATCTCTTATATGGTGTTTTGACAAAAATCTGTAAGGCTGAGCTTCCTTGCAACCATCTCTTGGTATTCTATCTTGTATTATAAATGACTATCATTACGACATAAAATGGATTTTAAATTACATTTTAATTGCTACATGATGGTGAAAATTGCATGTGCATCACTAATCTGTGTAATGAGGACTGATTTGATGAACTTGTGTACTGTCTGAGCAGTATGCTATAGAATTAGCTGCCTTAAGCAAATATCTTGACAGCAAAATACAAGACGATTGCGAATTACTATCAAGTTGATTTCTTACGTAGATATTGCCCTGTCGTAATACTACAAATCTTCAAAGTTTCAGAATTGCAAAGATTCGGCAGGCCGAGGTATCATAGAATAACTTTGATTTTGAAGAATTTAGGCAATTGGTCGAAGTGCGCATGCGCAGTAACTAAAGTTCTTTCTTTAAATCGCATGGAAATCTAATCATTGCAATTAAAATCGCACTTGTTATCTAAACCTGAGTCTATACCCTACTATTACATATAGATAGAACATTCAAAATGAATCGATATCCTACGATCGTAGATGACTGCTCTTCTGCCCATACAATCTCTTATATGGTGTTTTGACAAAAATCTGTAAGGCTGACCTTTCTTGCAACCATCTCGTGTTATTCTAATATTTATTATAAATGACTATCATTACGAAATAAAATGGATTTTAAATTACATTTTAATTGCTACAAGATGGTGAAAATTGCATGTGCATAACTAATCTGTGTAATGAGGACTGAGTTGATAAACTTGAGTACTGTCTGAGTAGTATGCTATAGAATTAGCTGCCTTAAGCAAATATCTTGAAGGCAAAATACAAGACGATTGCAAATTACTATCCATTTGATTTCTTACGTAGATATTGCCCTGTCGTAATACTACAAATCTTTAAAGTTTCAGAATTGCAAAGACTCGGCAGGCCGAGGTATCATAGAATAACTTTTATTTTCAAGGATTTAAGCAATTGGTCTAAGTGCGCATGCGTAGTAACTGAAAGTTCTTTCCTTAAATCGCGTGGAAATCTAATCATTGCAATTAAAATCGTACTCGTTATCTAAAGCTGAGTCTATACCTTACTATTACATATAGATAGAACATTCAAAATGAATCGGTAACCAACGATCCTAGATGACAGCCCTTCTGCCCATACAATCTCTTATATGGTGTTTTGACAAAAATCTGTAAAGCTGAGCTTCCTTGCAACCATCTCTTGGTATTCTATCTTGTATTATAAATGACTATCATTACCACATAAAATGGATTTTAAATTACATTTTAATTGCTACAAGATGGTGAAAATTGCATGTGCATCACTAATCTGTGTAATGAGGACTGATCTGATAAACTTGAGTACTGTCTGAGCAGTAGGCTATAGAATTAGCTGCCTCAAGCCAATATCTTGACAGCAAATTACAAGACCATTGCGAATTACTATAACGTTGATTTCTTACGTAGATATTGCCCTGCCGTAATACTACAAATCTTCAAATTTTCAGAATTGCAAAGATTCGGCAGGCCGAGGTATCATAGAATAACTTTTATTTTGAGAAATTTAGGCAATTGGTCGAAGTGCGCATGCGTAGTAACTAAAGTTCTCTCCTTAAATCGCATGGAAATCTAATCATTGTAATTAAAATCGTACTTGTTATCTAAACCTGAGTCTATACCCTACTATTACATATAGATAGAACAGTCAAAATGAATCGATAACCTACGATCCTAGATGACGGCCATTCTGCCCATACAATCTCTTATATGGTGTTTTGACAAAAATCTGTAAGCTGAGCTTCCTTGCAACCATCTCTTGGTATTCTATCTTGTATTATAAATGACTATCATTACCACATAAAATGGATTTTAAATTACATTTTAATTGCTACAAGATGGTGAAAATTGCATGTGCATCACTAATCTGTGTAATGAGGACTGATTTGATGAACTTGAGTACTGTCTGAGCAGTATGCTATAGAATTAGCTGCCTTAAGCAAATATCTTGACAGCCAAATTACAATACCATTGCGAATTACTATCAATTTGATTTCTTACGTAGATATTGCCCTGCCGTAATACTACAAATCTTCAAATTTTCAGAATTGCAAAGATTCGGCAGGCCGAGGTATCATAGAATAACTTTTATTTTCAAGGATTTAACCAATTGGTCTAAGTGCGCATGCGTAGTAACTGAAAGTTCTTTCCTTAAATTGCGTGGAAATCTAATCATTGCAATTAAAATCGTACTCGTTATCTAAAGCTGAGTCTATACCCTACTATTACATATAGATAGAACATTCAAAATGAATCGATAACCAACGATCCTAGATGACAGCCCTTCTGCCCATACAATCTCTTATATGGTGTTTTGACAAAAATCTGTAAGGCTGAGCTTCCTTGCAACCATCTCTTGGTATTCTATCTTGTATTATAAATGAGTATCATTACCACATAAAATGGATTTTAAACTACATTTTAATTGCTACAAGATGGTGAAAATTGCATGTGCATCACTAATCTGTGTAATGAGGACTGATTTGATGAACTTGAGTACTGTCTGGGCAGTATGCTATAGAATTAGTTGCCTTAAGCAAATAACTTGACAGCCAAAATACAATACGATTGCAAATTACTATCAATTTGATTTTTTACGTAGATATTGGCCTGTCGTAATACTACAAATCTTCAAAGTTTCAGAATTGCAAAGATTCGGCAGGCCGAGGTATCATAGAATAACTTTTATTTTCAAGGATTTAACCAATTGGTCTAAGTGCGCATGCGTAGTAACTGAAAGTTCTTTCCTTAAATTGCGTGGAAATCTAATCATTGCAACTAAAATCGTACTCGTTATCTAAACCTGAGTCTATACCCTACTATTACATATAGATAGAACATTCAAAATGAATCGATAACTTACGAAACTAGATGACGGCCCTTCTGCCCATACAATCTCTTATATGGTGTTTTGATAAAAATCTGTAAGGCTGAGCTTCCTTGCAACCATCTCTTAGTATTCTATCTTGTATTATAAATGACTATTATTACGACATAAAGTAGATTTTAAATTATATTTTAATTGCTACAAGGTGGTTAAAATTGAATGTGCATCACTAAGCTGTGTAATGAGGACTGATTTGATGTACTTGAGTAGTGTCTGAGCAGTATGCTAAAGAATTAGCTTCCTTAAGCAAATATGTTGACATCCAAAATACAATACCATTGCGAATTACTATCAATTTGATTTCTTACGTAGATATTGCCCGGTCGTAATACTACAAATCTTAAAAGTTTCAAAATTCCAAGGATTCGGCAGGCCGAATCATAGAATAACTTTCATTTTAAAGGATTTAGGCAATTGGTCGAAGTGCGCATGCGTAGTAACTAAAAGTTGTTTCCTTAAATCGCATGGAAATCTAATCATTGCAATTAAAATCGTACTTGTTATTTTAACCTGAGTCTATACCCTACTATTACATATAGATAGAACATTCAAAATGAATCGATAACCTACGATCCTAAATGACGGCCCTTCTGCCCATACAATCTCTTATATGGTGTTTTGACAAGAATCTGTAAGGCTGAGCTTCCTTGCAACAATCTCTTAGTATTCTATCTTGTATTATAAAGGACTATCATTACGACATAAAATCGATTTTAAACTACATTTTAATTGCTACAAGATGGTGAAAATTGCGTGTGCATGACTAATCTGTGTAATGAGGACTGATTTGATGAACTTGAGTACTGTCTGAGCAGTATGCTATAGAATTAGCTGCCTTAAGCAAATATCTTGACAGCCAAAATACAATACGATTGCGAATTACTATCAATTTGATTTCTTACGTAGATATTGCCCTTTCGTAATACTACAAATCTTCAAAGTTTCAAAATTCCAAAGATTCGGCAGGCCGAGGTATCATAGAATAACTTTCATTTTAAAGGATTTAGGCAATTGGTTGAAGTGCGCATGCGTAGTAACAGAAAGTTCTTTCCTTAAATCGCATGGAAATCTAATCATTGCAATTAAAATCGTACTCGTTATCTAAACCTGAGTCTATACACTACTATAACACATAGATATAACATTCAAAATGAATCGATAACCTACGATCCTAGATGATGAAATCTGTAAGGCTGAGCTTCCTTGCAACCATCTCTTGGTATTCTATCTTGTATTATAAATGATTATCATTACGACATAAAATGGATTTTAAATCACATTTTAATTGCTACAAGATGGTGAGAATTGCATGTGCATCACTAATCTGTGTAATGAGGACTGATTTAATGAACTTGAGTTCTGTCTGGGAAGAATGCTTTAGAATTAGCTGCCTTAAGCAAATATGTTGACAGCCAAAATACAAGACGATTGCGAATTACTATCAATTTGATTTCTTACGTAGATATTGCCCGATCCTAATGCTGCAAATCTTCAAAGTTTCAAAATTCAAAAGATTCGGCAGGCCGAGGTATGATAGAATAACTTTGATTTTAAAGGATTTAGAAAATTTGTCGAAGTGCGCATGCGTAGTAACTGAAAGATCTTTCCTTAAATAGCATGGAAATCTAGTCATTGCAACTAAAATCGTACTCGTTATATAAACCTGAGTCTATACCCTACTATTACATATAGATAGAACATTTAAAATGAATCGATAACCTACAATTCTAGATGACGGCCCTTCTGCCCATACAGTCTCTTATATGGTGTTTTGACAAAAATCTGTAAGGCTGAGCTTCCTTGCAACCATCTCTTGGTATTCTATCTTGTATTATAAATGACTATCATTACGACATAAAATGGATTTTAAATTACATTTTAATTGCTACAAGATGGTGAAAATTGCATGTGCATCACTAATCTGTGTAATGAGGACTGATTTGATGAACTTGAGTACTGTCTGGGCAGTATGCTATAGAATTAGCTGCCTGAAGTAAATATCTTGACAGCAAAAATAAAATACGATTGCAAATTACTATCAATTTGATTTCTTACGTAGATATTACCCTGTCGAAATACTACAAATCTTCAAAGTTTCAGAATTGAAAAGATTCGGCAGGCCGAGGTATCATAGAATAACTTTCATTTTTAAGGATTTAGACAATTGGTCGAAGTGCGAATATGTAGTAACTAAAAGTTCTTTCCTTATAGAGCATAAAAATCTTGTCATTGCAACCAAAATCGTACTCGTTATATAAACCTGAGTCTATACCCTACTATTACCTATAGATAGAACATTCAAAATGAATCGATAACCTACAATCCTAGATGACGGCTCTTCTGCCCATACAATCTCTTATATGGTGTTTTGACAAAAATCTGTAAGGCTGAGCTTCCCTGCAACCATCTCTTGGTATTCTATCTTGTATTATAAATGACATTATTACCACATAAAATGGATTTTTAATTACATTTTAATTGCTACAAGATTGTGAAGATTGCATGTGCATCTCTAATCTGTCTAATGAGGACTGATCTAATGAACTTGAGTACTGTCCGAGAAGTATGCTATAGAATTAGCTGCCTTAAGCAAATATCTTGACAGCCAAAATACAAGACGATTGCGAATTACTATCAATTTGATTTCTTACGTAGATAATGCCCTGTCGTAATACTACAAATCTTCAAAGTTTCAGAATTGGAAAGATTCGGCAGGCCGAGGTATCATAGAATAACTTTCATTTTTAAGGATTTAGACAATTGGTCGAAGTGCGAATATGTAGTAACTAAAAGTTCTTTCCTTATAGAGCATAAAAATCTTGTCATTGCAACCAAAATCGTACTCGTTATATAAACCTGAGTCTATACCCTACTATTACCTATAGATAGAACATTCAAAATGAATCGATAACCTACAATCCTAGATGACGGCTCTTCTGCCCATACAATCTCTTATATGGTGTTTTGACAAAAATCTGTAAGGCTGAGCTTCCCTGCAACCATCTCTTGGTATTCTATCTTGTATTATAAATGACATTATTACCACATAAAATGGATTTTTAATTACATTTTAATTGCTACAAGATTGTGAAGATTGCATGTGCATCTCTAATCTGTCTAATGAGGACTGATCTAATGAACTTGAGTACTGTCCGAGAAGTATGCTATAGAATTAGCTGCCTTAAGCAAATATCTTGACAGCCAAAATACAATACGATTGCGAATTACTATCAATTTGATTTCTTACGTAGATATTGCCCTTTCGTAATACTACAAATCTTCAAAGTTTCAGAATTGCAAAGGTTCGGCAGGCCGAGGTATCATAGAATAACTTTCATTTTAAAGCATTTGGGCAATTGGTCGAAATGCGCATGCGTACTAACTAAAAGTTCTTTCCTTAAATCGAGTGGAAATATAATCATTGCAATTAAAATCGTACTCATTATCTAAACCTGACTCTATACCCTACTATTACATATAGATAAAACATTCAAAATAAATCGATAACCTACGATCCTAGATGACGGCCCTTCTGCCCATACAATCTCTTTTATGGTGTTTTGACAAAAATCTGTAAGGCTAAGCTTCTTTGCAACCATCTCGTGGTATTCTATCTTGTGTTACAAATGACTATCATTACGACATAAAATGGATTTTAAATTACATTTTAATTGCTACAAGATGGTGAAAATTGCATGTGCATCACTAATCTGTGTAATGAGGACTGATTTGATGAACTTGAGTACTGTATGAGCAGTATGCCATAGAATTAGCTGCCATATGCAAATATCTTGACAGCCAAAATACAAGACGATTGCGAATTACTATCAATTTGATTTCTTACGTAGATATTGCCTTGTCGTACTACTACAAATCTTCAAAGTTTCAGAATTGCAAAGATTCAACAGGCCGAGGTATCATAGAATAACTTTCATTTTAAAGGACTTAGCCAATTGGTCGAAGTGCGCATGCGTAGTAACTAAGAGTTCTTTACTTAAATCGCATGGAAATCTAATCATTGCAATTAAAATCGTACTTGTTATCTTAACCTGAGTCTATACCCTGCTATTACGTATAGATAGAATATTCCAAATGAAACGATAACCTACCATCCTAGATGATGGCCCTTCTGCCCATACAATCTCTTATATGGTGTTTTGACAAACATCGGTAAGGCTGAGCTTCGTTGCAACCATCTCGTGGTATTCTATCTTCTATTATAAATGACTATCATTACAACATAAAATGGATTTTAAATTGCATTTTAATTGCTACAAGATGGTGAAAATTGCATGTGCATCACTAATCTGTGTAATGAGGACTGATTTGATGAACTTGAGTACTGTCCGAGAAGTATGCTATAGAATTAGCTGCCTTAAGCAAATATCTTGACAGCCAAAATACAAGACGATTGCGAATTACTATCAATTTGATTTCTTACGTAGATAATGCCCTGTCGTAATACTACAAATCTTCAAAGTTTCAGAATTGGAAAGATTCGGCAGGTTGAGGTATCATAGAATAACTTTCATTTTAAAGGATTTAGGCAATTGATCGAAGTGCGCATGCGTAGTAACTAAAAGTTGTTTACTTAAATCGCATGGAAATCTAATCATTGCAATTAAAATCGTACTTGTTATCTTAACCTGAGTCTATACCCTACTATTACATATAGATAGAACATTCAAAATGAATCGATAACCTACGATCCTAAATGACGGCCCTTCTGCCCATACAATCTCTTATATGGTGTTTTGACAAAAATCTGTAAGGCTGAGCTTCCTTGCAACCATCTCTTGGTATTCTATCTTGTATCTATCTATTCTATCTTCTATCTTGGGCCAAAAGGCTGTCTCTCGTGCTCTCAACAGAGTTTTCTCTTCTCCTAAGTGGCCCACATGAAGATCCTTAAGATACTCTGCTCTAAGTGAAGTCGGAATCACAAGTCGATGTGCTTTGAATATCAGGCCATCTTCGACTGCAAGTTCTTCACGGTAATTCCAATAATGTTGCAATCGATCAGGGAGTTGCTGCCTCT
Organism: Ricordea florida; assembly: GCA_949710005.1. Lineage (NCBI taxonomy): Eukaryota > Metazoa > Cnidaria > Anthozoa > Corallimorpharia > Ricordeidae > Ricordea > Ricordea florida. The sequence goes on along the minus strand of OX453276.1, from coordinate 23,322,552 downwards.
GAAGCGGCCAACCGTGAAAGATATAATGCCTTAACTGGTTCAAGGCTGGATCAGCGGTGGTAGCAATTCTGGTTCTGTCAAGTCGGTTGTCTGTGGCTGGAACAGTTGAAGTGATGTGATGCACTGGAATCACATCCATCTGCTTTGAGTCCATAGGTTTTGGACTGAGAGGGTCGACTCGACTAAGGGCGTCTGCAATTGAGTTGTCCTTCCCACAAATGTACTCGGCTTGAATTTCGTATTTTGCAAGCCTCAGAAGAAGTCGTTGAAGTCTTGGGCTGGCAGAGGCAATACTCTTCTTCCAAATCGTTTCTAGAGGTTTGTGGTCTGTTTGAACTCTGACTGGTTCACCAAACACATAGTTGTGAAGCCTCTCCATGGCGAATACCACTCCTAGCAATTCCCTCTCGATGTTGGAGTAACGTTCCTCGGCAGGAGTGAGAGTTCTGGATACGTAGATCACTGGTTTTCCTTCTTGCAGCAAAACGGCACCTAATCCTTTCATGGAAGCGTCAGTCTGAATAACGTGTTCTGCTTTCCGGTCAAAGAACGCTAGTACTGGGGTCCTGGAGAGCTCTTCTTTGATGGCATCGAAGGCATCTTGATGGGAAGAGTCCCAGGTCCATTCCGTTTCCTCCCGAAGCAGTGGTTTGAGTGGTTCAAACAGTCTCGTCAACTTGCCTGAGTAGCGTTTCAAATAATTGACCATTCCCTGGAAACTCTGCAGAGCTTTCTTATCCTTTGGTGCTTTCATTTGTTTAATGGCCTCGACCTTTTTGTCGTCTACCTTCATACCCTCTGGCGTGATGGTCTGTCCGAAGAAATCGCACTTAGTCGTTTTAAACTGCAGCTTCTTTGGATTGAGCTTAATTCCGTTCATTCGTGCCGTTTCAAGTAACTGGAGTAGATTCGCGTCATGATCCTTGGAATCTATCCCTTTCGTAAGGATGTCGTCAATGCATCCCGTGATTCCTTTCACATCTTTAAGGACCGCATTTAACCTCTCCTGAAATACGTCTGCACTGACTTTAAGACCAAAGGGAAGTCGGAGCCACTTGTATTTTCCCCATGGAGTGTTGAAAGTAGTTAAGAGTGAACTTTCTTTGTCCAATTCCACCATCCAATACCCTGACTTGGCATCAACAAGTGTAAAATATTTTCCTCCGTGGAGTTCAGCACTAACTTCGTCGATAGTCTTCGTATAGTACTGGTTCCTTTTGATGCTCTTGTTAAGGTCCTTTGGATCTAGGCATAGTCGAATTGATCCATCAGGCTTAGAGACAGGAACGACGCTGTTGATCCAGTCTGTGTGTCCCTGGACTGATTCAATGATACCCAAACTGCACAATCTTTCAAGCTCTTCTTTGTATGCTGCTTTCTTCTTCTCAGGTACTGCTCGAGGTAGATGCTGTACAGGTTGGGCGTCTGGCTTGAGCTGGATGTGGTACTTTCCCCCTGGGAGTTTTCCTATACCTTCGAATATATCTCTGAATTCGGATAACACGTACTCCTTTGTTATGGGCAAACAGTGTCTCTTTCCATTCAGGATGACAGCATCATCCAACACCTCGCATGTAGGCTTGTTAACCTTACTGGAATCAGGTCGCAGAGCGTTAACACTTGTATGGATTTGCGGCGTACTGGTTAAGGAGGGTGGGGTTACCTCTAGAAAGGCAATGTAGCCAACTTGCTGGGCTGTTTCTCTGCCTAGGATGAGATACCCTCGAGTATCAGTCACTTGACAAGTCGCCATTTGTGGCTGTTGTCTAAGACCAGTATGAATCGCAATAGTGCACGCTCCTAGATTTGTTACAGGGGATTCTCCGTATCCGAATATCTGCACAGAGGTAGGGGTAAGACTCTTGTCTCCCAATAAAGATTTGAGCAGATACAAAGGCATCACGTTGCATCCTGCGCCTGTATCGATCTCGCATTCAACCTGATATATGGGTCCTCCACTTGCTCTACTTAACCAAAGAGGCTTGATGTGCTTGCTTGAGGTGTCATTAATACTCTTCACATGAAAAGTCTGAATATGGTGAAACATTGTGTGCTTGTCGTCCTGTAGTACCTGTGGACCAAACATCATGCGGTAATCCTGTGTAGGATCACGAACTGAAGTCTGATTGACACTGGCTCCTGTCAGCGGTGCTTGTAAACCATGTACTTGAACCTGCCCAGGTTCACTAATGGTACCTTGTTTACCTGTTTTGCTCTTGCAGCACTTTTTGTAATGTCCTTTCTTTCCACACTTGTAACAAATAACATCCTTGGCCGGACACTGCGATCTAGCGTGAGCAGGTTTTGCTCCACAACAAAAACAAGTTTGTCTTTTTGTCTCACCATGCTCTTTATCTTTAGACGTTTTGTCTCGATTTGACCACTCCGTTGATTTCCCGCCTTTTTGATGCTTTGTTTGCACTTTGTGAATCTGTGTTGATCCTTGCTGTATTGCAGTTGCTGCTGCAGTTGCTGTACTGAGAGTCTGCATAATTGATCTTTGACGATCGCTGTTGTACAAGAGAGTTGAAATTTCAATCACACGTTCGGCGGTAAGCGAGTCCTGGTCTTCTTCCAAACACTTTTGATAAACGTTTGGATTCTTTAGACCGAGGAGAATAGCGTTCCTGAGAGCCATGTCCTTCGCGTTTTCTGGCCATCCGCATGCATCAGTTACTAGTCTGCACTTTTCGATGTACTCTGGTAATTCCCTATCACCTTGAGTGAGCACTTTGTACTGTGTAGCCGCGACTAGTTTGCTCCCTCTGGGTTTGCACTGCTCCTCCACCTTTCCGAGATGTATTTCCCATTTCTTGCGATCATCGGATGAAATTGTTGCCTTGTCCAAAATATTTTGTCCGCGTTCACCCGACCACTGATAAATGCATAGACACACAAATTCCGGGTCTGCCTTGGTCATCACAAGACCTCTGCATAAAATCGACACCTTCTTTTTCCATTCTAGGAAACGTTCGTGAAGTTTTCCGTCGTTTGTCCAATACAAGATTGGTCCTTTCGCGAGAACTTCCATGGTGAACTTGTGGCCTGTGAACACAAAAATATTCGCTCGAACTCTGCGATTGTCGATTAGCGATAAATTTGTTCGGTTTTCAGATCGTAGACTAGACTTTTACTCCTGACACCATGTTTCCTCATGTGCTTTACGTTTCCAGTATGAGGAAATATTCCAACAAGACAACTTTTCCTACAAGTGAAATTTATTTCGGCGTTCTAACGGTTTTCTACCAGATCACACTTCATCATGAATAATTATTTTTTAGCACGATCTTTAGCTGATTGAATATAAACAAAGAATGATCCGTATTGGGAATAACCATCTATACAATCATTGGTTGATTAAACATGCAATAGCGTATTGCAACAACTATCGTTACGACATAAAATGGATTTTAAATTACATTTTAATTGCTACAACATGGTGAAAATTGCATGTGCATCACTAATCTGTGTAATGAGGACTGATTTGATGAACTTAAGTACTGTCTGAGCGGTAGGCTATAGAATTAGCTGCCTTAAGCAAATATCTTTACAGCCAAAATACAAGACGATAGCGAATTACTATCAAGTTGAATTCTTACGTAGATATTGCCCTGTCGTAAAACTACAAATCTTTAAAGTTTCAGAATTGCAAAGATTCGGCAGGCCGAGGTATCACAGAATAACTTTGATTTTAAGGAATTTAGGCAATTGGTCGAAGTGCGCATGCGTAGTGACTAGAAGTTGTTTCCTTAAATCGCATGAAAATCTAATCATTGCAATTAAAATCGTACTCGTTATCTAAACGTGAGTCTATACCCTACTATTACATATAGATAAAACATTCAAAATGAATCGATAACCTACGATCCTAGATGACGGCCCTTCTGCCCATACAATCTCTTATATGGTGTTTTGACCAAAATCTGTAAGGCTGAGCTTCTTTGCAACCATCTCTTGGTATTCTATCTTGTATTATAAATGACTATCATTACGACATAAAATGGATATTAAATTACATTTTAATTGCTACAAGATGGTAAAAATTGAATGTGCATCACTAATCTGTGTAATGAGGACTGATTTGATGAACTTGAGTACTGTCTCAGCAGTATGCTATAGAATTAGCTGCCTTAAGCAAATATCTTTACAGCCAAAATACAAGACGATTGCGAATTACTATCAATTTGATTTCTTACGTAGATATTGCCCTGTCGTAATACAACAAATCTTCAAAGTTTCAGAATTGCAAAGATTCGGCAGGCCGAGGTATCATAGAATAACTTTGATTTTAAAGAATGTAGGCAATTGGTCGAAGTGCGCATGCTTAGTAACTAAAAGTTCTTTCCTTAAATCGCATGGAAATCTAATCATTGCAATTAAAATCGTACTTGTTATCTTAACCTAAGTCTATACCGTACTATTACATATAGATAGAACATTCAAAATGAATCAATAACCTACGATCCTATATGACGGCCCTTCTGCGCATACAATCTCTTACATGGTGTTTTGACAAAAATCTGTAAGGCTGAGTTTCCTTGCAACCATCTTTTGGAATTTTATATTGTATTCTTAATGACTATGATTACGACATAAAATGGATTTTAAACTACAGTCTAATTGCTACAAGATGGTGAAAATTTCATGAGCATTACTAATATGTGTAATGAGGACTGATTTGATGAACTTGAGTACTGTCTCAGCAGTATGCTATAGAATTAGCTGCCTTAAGCAAATATCTTGACAGCCAAAATACAATACGATTGCGAATTACTATCAATTTGATTTCTTACGTAGATATTGCCCTGTCGTAATACTACAAATCTTCAAAGTTTAAGAATTGCAAAGATTTGGCAGGCCGAGGTATCATAGAATAACTTTCATTTTAAAGGATTTTGCCAATTGGTCGAAGTGCGCATGCGTAGTAACTAAAAGTTCTTTCCTTAAATCACATGGAAATCTAATCATTGCAATTAAAATCGTACTTGTTATCTTAACCTGAGTCTATACCCTACTATCATATATAGATAGAACATTCAAAATGAATCGATAACCTACGATCCTAGATGACGGCCCTTCTGCCCATACAATCTCTTACATGGTGTTTTGACAAAAATCTGTAAGGCTGAGTTTCCTTGCAACCATCTTTTGGAATTTTATATTGTATTCTTAATGACTATTATTACGACATAAAATGGATTTTAAACTACAGTCTAATTGCTACAAGATGGTGAAAATTGCATGTGCATCACTAATCTGTGTAATGAGGACTGATTTGATGAACTTGAGTACTGTCTGAGCAGTATGCTATAGAATTAGCTGCCTTAAGCAAATATCTTGACAGCCAAAATACAAGACGTTTGCGAATTACTATCAATTTGACTTCTTACGTAGATATTGCCCTGTCGTAATACTACAAATCTTTAAAGTTTCAGAAATGCAAAGATTCGGCAGGCCGAGGTATCATAGAATAACTTTTATTTTAAAGGACTTAGGCAATTGTTCGAAGTGCGCATGCGTAGTAACTAAAAGTTCTTTCCTTAAATCGCATGGAAATCTAATCATTGCAATTAAAATAGTAGAGGGAAAGTGACAGTTCTAGGACAGCACTTCAACACCAAACACACAAAAAATCCTGCACGCGTGCAGGATTCCAAAAATGATACCATATCATCTTAAAGGAATGACACTGTACATCCAAACACTCATCATGCCCAATCAACATCAAACTGTCAAAGAGCTCCGCGCCATTGCCAAGGAGCGCAAGATAGCCAAATATTATAAGATGCGCCGGGGAGAGTTACTGGAGGCACTGGGGATGCCTGAAGAGGTACCAAGTGGTAGTAGGGGTGGTGGGGGAACAACGCATATTCTCGATGAGCCTGTCCCAGAAATAAGTGTCCCGATTCTTAGGCCTACTAAATACGTACCTCCAAGTGGCCCTAGTCGTCGGCACAGAGCACTTGTTTCGGAGTATAAGAAAAGAGTACAAAAGAAAATAAATAAGTTTGCGAATTGGATTTTGAATTATGTTCCAAAGAGAATCAAAAAGCCTGCGAAAGAAAGGATCAGGGAGTTGAAGGAGGAGGTAATGAGAATCTGGGCTGAACTGGAGCCGTTCAGTGTAAAAGAAAAGGAAAGGGCACTGAAAGGGTTCTTCAAAACCTATCGGATCGATGGTAAGAAGGGGTACGGTCCTCGAGAGTTCATCAAGAAAATAAGACCAAAGGTTTTGGAGTTACTTTATACTAGAAGAAAGCCCATCAAGGTGAAGTTTGTACTAACTTGTACATTCGTCAAAGATGATCTTGTTACGGGTAATGTTGAATACACTGAGGGGTACTTTCATACTAAACTTGAAATAGTAACGGATTCAACTGACCTATCTAACTTATTCGATGCAATGACGGATTTACAACTTGAAAATGTCGCGAAGTTTGAAGGTGAACAGTCTGGGTGGCAATTTGATCGAGTTGAGTACTTTGATATACCCATTAACCCATTTGAGCCTGTGTCTGGGACTTCTTACATACCTCTACCAAAGGTTCTGGCTGATAAGAAGGCTATAATTAATGTCAAGAATGATAATGACAATGAGTGTTTCAAGTGGGCGGTGACATCTGCTGTATTTCCTAAAGAGAATCACGGTGAAAGACTGAATGCTGAGATGAGAGAGAACTCTGAAAAGTTTGACTGGACGGGGATGGAGTTCCCTGTTACACTAAAGGACATTGCTAAGTTTGAGAAGCAAAATCCTTACGCCATTAACGTATATGGATACGAGTCTGGAGTAAACGTTGTGAGAATCAGTAAACGGCGAGAGGTGACAGTGGTAAACTTACTTTTGTTACACAAAGATGAAACGAATCACTACTGTTGGATTAAGAACTTGAGTAGGCTTTTGTCATCACAAATCGATAAACACGATGGTAGAAAATACTTTTGCCACAGATGTCTTAATCCATTCAATACACAATCCTCACTAGACAAGCATCTAGAGTTCTGCAGTAATCATCAAGCAGTCAAGACGACAGTCCCCATGAACGAAGATGGGAGCCCGCAGTTCTTCGGTTTCAAGAATCACAACAGGAAGATGGAGGTACCGTTTGTTGTGTATGCAGATTTTGAGTGCTACACTGAAAAGATGTATACTTGTTACCAAGATGAGGGTAGGAGATTTACCAATAGATATCAAAAGCATAAACCATCAGGTTTCTGTTACCTGATCAAGTGCTTTGATAACGCTATATTCGAACCCAAACTTGTAAGGCACACAGCTGAATCACCATACGAAGATACCCAAGATGTTTATGGATAGCTTGGAGTCGGATATCAAACAAGTCTATGATAGGTTCAAGTTACCCAAAAATCATCATGTCAGTCAGGATGAGAGAATAGCCTATGAAAATGCCACACATTGTCACATCTGCGGATCGATGCTTGGCCATGACAAGGTGTTGGACCATTGTCATCTTAGTGGAAAGTACAGAGGAGCAGCGCACCAGGAGTGCAACTTGAATTACAAGGTGCCTAAATTCATACCAGTTATATTCCATAACCCATCCGGATACGATGGTCATTTATTTGTGAGGAACATAGGGGAATCGAAAGGTAAGCTGGATTGCATACCAATCAACGATGAAAAATACATTTCCTTCACGAAAGAGATTGTTGTCGACTCTTACAAGAACAAGAAAGGGAAAACGGTTGAAATTAAACGGGGAACTAGGTTCATTGATAGCTTTCGGTTTATGGCAGCGGGCCTCAGAAGGTTGGTTGACAACCTACCACAATCTTCTCTGGTGAATGTAAATAGTTGGTTTGAAAGGGAGATGGACGATGGCACAGACTTGCAGTTACTGACTAGGAAGGGGGTATTTCCTTACGATTGGTTTGATGGTTTTGATAAGCTCGGTGAAACTCATCTCCCACCAAAGGATGAGTTCTACTCGAAGCTCTACAATGCTGAAATATCGGATGAGGATTACCAGCATGCTCAAAACGTGTGGAAAGCCTTTGGGATTGAGAGCTTTAGGGAATATCACGACCTTTACCTTGAACTGGATGTTTTATTGTTGGCTGATGTCTTCGAGAACTTCAGAGAAGTTTGTAGGAAGAACTACGACTTGGCTCCAGCTTGGTACTACACTGCACCTGGATTGGCGTGGGACGCGGCCCTGAAAATGACCAATGTGAGATTGGAACTTTTGAATGACCCTGACATGCTTCTCATGGTTGAGGAGGGCATTCGAGGGGGTATCTCCATGATCTCAACTAGGTATGGTAAAGCCAACAATCCATACATGAAAGATTATGACCCATCATTACCAACAAAGTACATCACATACATGGATGCAAACGGTTTGTACGGATGTGCAATGAGTAAACCTTTACCAACACATGACTTTCGATGGTTGACTGAAGAAGAGCTTGTATTGAAGTGGAAAGATCTACCATGCATACTAGAGGTTAATATAATGTACCCAAAACACCTTAACAAATTGCATAATGACTATCCATTAGCACCAGAGAGAGTTACTGTAAATGGTGTGGATAAGCTAATTCCAAACCTAAGGGATAAACGAAAATATATTATTCACCACGAGACATTGAAAAAGTATTTGAGTCGCGGGCTGAGAGTCTACAAGATACACAGAGGCATCACATTCAAAGAGTCCGCGTGGCTGAAGCCCTATATCGATCTGAATACCGAACTAAGGACCAAAGCAAAAAACGACTTCGAGAAGGACTTTTTCAAGTTGATGAACAACTCAGTCTTTGGGAAAACTATGGAGAACGTATGGAACAGGGTGGACGTTCGTTTGGTCACTGAAGAGTCAAAAGCCAAGAAGTTGGTATCGAAGCCGAATTACCACCACAGCACGATCTTTTGCGAGAATCTAGTTGCAGTACAAATGAAAAAGACAAAGTTGGTGTTGGACAAACCCATTTACTTAGGCTTTTCAGTCCTGGAAATAAGCAAGACGATAATGTACGACTTCCACTACAACTACATTAAGCCCAAGTACGGTGACAAGGCTAAGTTGTTATTTACAGACACAGATTCACTGGCATACGAGGTGGAGACGGATGACTTCTACAAGGACATTAGTCCAGATGTTAGAGACAGGTTCGACACCAGCAACTATCCTGAAGATCATCCATCTGGCATTGAGGTGGGTGTGAACAAGAAAGTCGGGGGCATGTTCAAGGATGAAGCGGGTGGCCAACAGATCATAGAATTCGTAGGTCTCAGGGCCAAACTATATTCATATATGATGGATGAGGGAAAGGAGGAAAAGAAGTGTAAGGGTGTGAAGAAGGCTGTGGTGAAAAAGAGCATAAGCTTCAAAGATTACAAGGATTGCCTCTTCAATCAGAAATTACAGAGGAGGACTATGAATATCATCAGGAGTCACCTGCACGAAGTGTACACAGAGACTGTGAACAAGGTAGCGCTATCATGCGAAGACGACAAAAGGGTGATAAGGGAGGATGGGATACACACATATGCATATGGTCACTTTAGGACTCTGATTTCGGCGAAAACTTAATGATTTAATTATACATATATATCCAACTAGACAAAGTCGGTATGGATTACGATTCAGAGGAAAATTATCACAGCCTTGTCGATCATTTTCAGTCTATGTTCAAGAAAGCTGATGAAGAGGACGAACAGGTTTGTAAGCATGAAAGTGTGTATAGGGATAAGACAGGGATTGCTGTTTGTGGCCTCTGTAAGACTGAACTAGAATCGATGGACTATTCTAAACGAGAATGGATGTACGACTTTTCAGCTAGTAGGTGTGATCTTCGCAGATCAAGACTAAGGGGAGTTCGTAATGTATTCGAGAGACATAACTTGAATGTGTCTTCTATGATGATCGATATCATAGAAGCCAAGTATCAAGAGATTCTAAAGTTTAAGTGTAAAAATCGCGGTCAGATTCGTACGTCTTTGGTGGCTTCATGCTTGTTTTATACATACCAAGAATTTGGTGAATATCGTACGTTAGATTACATTAGAAATTTGTTTGGACTCAAGAAAAGAGCCATGACATGTGGTTTACAAATGTACTTGGAAACATTCCCAGAGGTGAGAACCAACTACATTACACCAGAGAAACTTATTCCCTGGGTAATGAGAGTTACTGGGGTTGATGAATCTCATCATAGACGTATTTTGTCAATTGCCAAGTACTTTGGAGCAACATCACAGATTCTTGAGCGCGGTACTAGCGGTGTAGTTGCAGCGGGTATTGTCTTCTTTTACTTATGTATGAACCAGGAGTATAAAAATCAAATAGGTATGACAAAGAAGATCTTTGCCAGCAAAGTTAAAATTTCGGACATTTCATTGATCAAGACAGTTCGTGAGATGGCTGACCTCTCAATGTCACTTGAGTACTCTAGAAGGTGGTAATTCAGTATCATCGGGAACAACTTGGAGTTCTTCGCGTACAAATCCTCGCTTCGATACTCCATCCAAATAATACACCACTGGCTGATCAGGTGAAATTACCGTTCTCGCTATGTCATAAACCTCAAGGCTCCATACAGGATCAGTGGCTCTTCGTTTGTCACCACCTTCATCTTCACCGGGCGAATACAAATACCTAACCTTAACTCCCGGGGGCAACCTATTCTCATTCAAACCCACAGCTCTCTTGTATTCCATAGGTTTGACATCAATCTCTTTCAATTCCAACGCTTCATCAGGCTCTTTACCTGTGATGCGTGTGGGTTCAGAATTCAAAGTCTTCATAATGGCGGGAAGCCTTTTGACCCAAACCCTGGACCTAACATCACTCACCATCTCCTGTGCATATTGATGACTAAATAATTTCTCACCAATAGTTCTACTAGCCCTCTCTACAAAAGCCTGCGCTCGATGATTACCAGCTTTACTTCGCTGTATGTTTACTTGATGCTTATTCATCAAGTGAGTGACATTACCCATGAATTCTCTACCGGGATCCACCATTAATCTCTTTGGCCACTTTAGCTTCCGAGCATAAATCCTCTCAAACGCCCTAGCTACTTCACCACTATCTTTCGAGGTCAGTGCCTCAGCATCCTTGTACCTAGAAGCGATATCAACCACAACTAGCGCATAGCGGTATGTTTTTCTTCTCACTGTATCGTGAGGAAGAAACAGCAAGTCCGCCTGATGAATTTGATTTGGTTTGCCAACGACCCAATGTGGTCTGGGTATATACTTTGGTGGAGGAACATATATCTGCCACAATGCTTGCTTCTCCAACCAATCTCTAGCAACACTTTCGGTCACTTTGGCCGCACTCGCCAACTTTCGTATGGCCGAGTATCCTTTCCAGTATCCATCAGTAGAATAGTATAATCGACTTAAAATATCGTCACTAGGCATTTACAACAAGATTCAGTGCATTTAAATGGCTGGAATATCAGAAATTCTTGATACTGATCGTGTTCCCAGGATGCGTAAAGGTTTGAGGGCCGAGGCCTCATTAAATCGTATCACGCTAAATCCCTCATCAGACAATCCTGGTGAGACATTATACATTGAAATACCAAAACTGACCGACAACCTGGTGATTGTGCCTGGCAGCGTGTACATCACTTTCGATATGAGTGTAACAGGTCACAACAACAACACACTTGTCAACAACTTGGGAAGGAACCTCGTTTCACGATACAGGGTTCTATTCGGGGGTGAAATCATAGAGGATCTTGATAGGTTTGATTTATTCAAGTCTTATCACGATTTGTTTTTGTCAGAAACCGATCGCAATAACAGATTGAGACAGGGCATATCATCCGAGAATGTAAGGAAAATCAGAACCAATGCCGGTGACAAAGTTACCTCAAATGCAGCAGAAAATACTCTAGGTGCAGTCCATAACACCAGGTACGAAATACCATTGGACCACACGATATTGAAAGATCATGGAGTCTTCTATCCAAAAGCCTTACTACATCCACTCAGATTTGAAATAACTCTAGCTCCAGTATCTGATATCGTCGTTTATTCAAACACTGAAACACCACCTGATTACAAATTAACAAATATGGAGCTGGAGTATCAATGCATATCAAGTGGAGAATTAGCCAGTCAAGCCATTGCCTCGTACCGGAGTGGAAAGGTTTTCTTGTATGAGAAGATACTTCTTTACAAAACGTTCCCAATCTCTGAGAATACTGATGGTGTGATCAATGAGCATATTAACGTGCCCAGGAAGTCCATGACTGGGATACTATGTATTTTCACAGCCCCATATGCAGCAGGTGCTAGGGACTCTGAGAGTTTTGCAAACCCAAAGATCACATCGGTCAAGATTGACAAAGATGGAGTACCAAACAAACTTTATTCAAAAGGCATGATACCAACTGATTTATGGCAGGCCATAATTAAACGAGTTGGTATCGATGATTCCATCAAGGAGTCTGATTTCTATACGAACAAGTTTGCTTTGTGGATCGATCTGAGGAGTTACCCCGACAATGATGTTCATAGAAACGGTTTGGAGCTGACTAGTACTCGAGATGGCATAAGACTCGAGATTAACAGGGAGAAGAGAGGAGGCAGGGTTCTTACTTGCTACATGTTCGTGGTTGCTGACGCTGCCATGTCAATTATGAATTCAAATCTAAAAGAAATAACGTACTAGATATAATCAAACTATGAATGAGTTAGTGGATAAAATCCCATTCAACTGTATCATTACGGGACCTACGAACTGTGGAAAGACTCAATACATAGTGGACCAGCTTCGAGGACACTTTAGGGGCGTTTTCGACTATATTGTCTTGATTTGCCCCACTTATATCCATAACAAGACTTACAGAGGCTTTGCAAAAGGGGACAAGAGATTTTGGGTACTCTCACCAGACTCTAGTAATGAGGACGAGATTGACTATTTGCTAACGCTTTGCTCAACGTTATTCTCGGGTGAGAACACACTCATAATACTGGACGATTGCGCTGTTTCGAAAGATTTGAAGAACCGGACAAACAAATTCATCAATCTGGCCTTTTCCGGGAGGCACATTGGCATATCTGTGTGGGTTCTCACCCAACAGCTCACATCGATCTCGAAACCGTTTCGAGAGAATGTCGCATGCGTGGTATCGTTTTACAACCCGTCTGAAACCGCGATGAAAATGTTATTCGAGGAATATGGTGGTGCTTTGGATGTTAACAAACGCAAGAGGTACAAGAAGCTACTCGAGACTGAAAAGTACGCCAGACTTTGCTTTTCACTGCGCCACCCGTTTGAAAAATACTTAGAGATACCCACATCTGGGGCAAAACATGGCTAACCCTGAAGAGATATTGAACGGTGAAGCATCAGTTGGTACAACACCATCACCAATCAATGATTTGGAGTCAAAGAGGGAATCTCTTTCAATCTTGGCTTGCTTGGGTTCAACAAAAGAATACACGGGCGTGGTTATGGACCTCTCTGACGTAACCAAACTATCGGATAAGGATGTGGAGAAGTATTACAAAAGGTACCAAGTCGTGTCGGGCAAGAAGATTGCCGATGGCTTGGCGGACTTTTCTTTTCAATTGATGGCTAAGGCTGTGGATCAAGGTTTGAGAAATTACGGGAATATAGATGACAAAGACGCTCTTGTGAGAGATTGTAAGAACGATGAATTGATAATGAAGGAGATCTCAAATATATCCGGGTCAGTTGTACTCAAAGGTGGAAGACTCACGGCATTACTTTCGGCATTTATTCAATTTGCAAAGCACTTCAAGTTAAGAGAGCAGGACCTAAGCACCACTCCAACACAACTTGAGCAGGACCTAAGCACCACTCCAACACAACTTGAGCAGGACCCAACAGAACCTGAGCACCACTCCAACACAACTTGAGGACTAAAGTGGATTCTAGGAAAAGTGTCTTCAAGACTGGTTGTACCATGGGCAAAAGCACAACAACAAGATGCAACAAAACGAATTTGGGTTTCGTGTATTTACCTTATATGGTAAGAACGACTCTGACCTTGATAAGCTCTTCGAGAGAGTAAGGCCAGAGATTGTTAATGCCTTCGAGTTAGTCAACCCTACTTTCACAAGAGTTGAAGTTAATTTCAATCGAGAAACGGATGGAGAACAATATCAATACATAGTTGAGCATTATGATGATGACACTGACTCTGCAGATACGCTGATCGCGCGTACTGTGAGAGTTTTGAGATCGAGATTGACATACCATTTCAGGGATGCACTTCAACCACGTTTTCATTATAGGTACAGGGACATTTACGATAGACGATTTAATAAATCTATTGACCCCGAGAGGATGTACAGAGCAGAGTACAATGGGGATTGGGATGGGAAAGAGGGTTTGGAAAATACTGGTCTGTATGGACCTCTTGTCGAGATTTTCGTAGAAGACACGGAGTCTGAAGTTTCATATATCACAATCAAAATGTTGAATGCATACAAGCACTACCATGAATCGACCTTCTACAGAAGTCTGCGGGATGAACTAATGGCTATAGCGTGGCACCCCGATCGTGTATTGGACTGGTGTGTTGACCACGAGGAAAGGGAAGAGATGAAAGAGCGATGGGATATGTAAGAACCGATTGTGAGCCTCTTAGTAGATGACCTACTAAGAGACCTAAGCAGCAAACAACACAACTTTAGTACTAAATAACCATTTGTGATCCTCCTATTATGACATACTAAGTGGCTTAAAGATAGGTATGTACTATGTCATAACCGAAAGGTAAAGTGTTGAACATGGCTAAACCAATTTTCATTTCACTTGACTCTGATTTTGACTGGAACACCATTGCTGTTTCTGAACCCAAGAGGAACTCTTTCACCAAAGGCAAAAGTAAAGTACAAAACCAATGGGTTAGTTCAGATGTTTATGTACAAGGTCCCAATGGTGTGAAGCGACCGATCTTCATTGAATTATCCAAGCAATTCTTTTCGGGTATATCAGGGGTGTGGCCATTTGGAACCGACAAAGACAGTCGCAGACTTGAGACTCTGGAGGGGTTCCAAATTTCATACCCAATGACATCGATCAATACCATGGATTGCCCAACAACCGAAGAGATCAAGACTCGAAAAGCACTTGATAATGTAATGAAGATCACATTGAACTCACTCAAAAAGTTTTGTAACAAACCAAAATCAGAGAGGTTAGTTCCACCTGCAACTTTCAATGCATACACGACTGCCAAGAGTGAAAATGATTGGTCTTTTGCTGTGAAGCCAATATACGATTACATAAACATCACAGACCAACAAACTGGTGAGAGGACAAAGGACAAAAGCAGTCCACAACGTGCCTACCTCAAATTCATAACCTGGGGTAAGGGTTGTAACATCCTATCCAGAACTTGTGTATACGGTCCAGATGATGAAATGGTTAACCCACTTGAATACATGTGGCAACCCGACAAGTATGTAAGCGGTTTTGGTCATCCTGTTGTCCATTGGGATGGTATATTCTGGGGATCCCACGGGCAGACCAGTTACGGCGCTTCAGCCCGTCTTCGTGTTTCTGAGATGAATTTCAGTCCAAGTGATTACAACAGCATGACTAGTTTTCGAATGTTACCTTCCAATAATGCTACAACACAAGAACCAGAATCTAGCATGTTACCTTCCAATAATGCTACGACACAAGAATCAGAATCTCGAATGTTACCTCCCAATGATGCTAAGCCACAAGAATCAGAAGATGAGTTTGTGATAGAACATTATTAATTAATACTTACTTCTCCTAATAGACAACCTATTAGGAGAGTTAAAGCTAAGTGATAACAAGTATACAAACATGGCTAACACAGGAGTTATTGATAGAGCGACTGTGAAAGAATATTGTGAAGAGTACTGTAGAGAAAATATAGATGAACAGTGTCGGGAAATAATACAAGAACGTAGAGATGAGGAAAGAATAGAGTTTGAGGAGTTCGTTAATGGAGCATCTTCATATTTGAAAGGTGCGATGGTCGGAATTGTATTATGTTGGTTGTATAACAAACGTCATTGGTTTTGGTAGATGTTGGTTCAAAAAGATCTCCTAATAGACACCCTATTAGGAGAGTTAAAGTTAAGTGATAACAGGGATATAAACATGGCTGAGCAAACTGTTGAGCAAATCACAAGGGAACCCGATGTCAAGGATAGAGTAAAGGATCCTAAGAAGGTGGAGGCCGGGAAGAAACTGGCCGAGTACCACAAGAAGGCTAAGGAGGCATTGAAGGAAAAAGAGCAACGGGATGCATTGATAGATAGTCAGAAAGAAAAGGAGCAGCAGCAGCAGCAGCAAGATGCATTGGTGAAAGAGGATGATGGAGGATCCTCCATGAATGTTAATGCCTGGATACCCAGTCTATCCTTCGAGAATGTGTTAATAATCGGGTCCATAATAGGGGTAACTGCTTACTCATTATACACGAGATACAAAGACAGAATAGCCGATTTACGCGTACCTTCTCTAACCTTCGGACCACCTCCTGTCAGGGAGATGAATGAGGTCAGAAGACCCTCAAACAGAGAAAACAACTTAAATGACAAGTTGATGTAATACACAAAATGTCAGAAAACAAGCTTGTAAAGACTGTTACAGATTCTGCAGTTCCCGTGGGACTCGCTGCTGGTGTGGGCTATGTGGGTAAGAGGGTCCTGAGAGAAAAAGAATCGTTCATTGGTGATCCATCGTCCAGTATCATGAATTATGGCAAATGGGTCGCTGTTTTGTCAGCGAGTATGTACCTCAAAACTTATTTAGAAGATCAAAAGATCTTACCAAAGAGCTTTGAGTAATGGCTACAGTGACAATTGATCCTAAAAGATTCAAACTTGCGTTGTATGAATATATGAAAGATGGGCCTGTTTTGAGTGACTTCATTACCAGAGATGAAAATGGATACGCAATATACTTTGACGAGAAAGGATATAATACATCTGTATTCGATCATTTGAAGGACGGTCCCAAGTTGGAGTACTTCTTCAACATTGAATTAAGAAATCCTACAATAGACTCATAAATGGCGACCATAGCGATCGTTATTGGAGGTGCAATCGCCAATGCAGCTGCCCTCGGTCTTAGTACTTATATAACACATGTCCTCACTGGATCATCACCCGAAGAACTCAAAAAGGAAAGGGAAAGGCATGACAAAGCAATGGAGAAGTTCCAAAAAGATTACGCTGCGCGTGAAAAGAGGCGCTTGGCATATATTGACTTTATGAATAAGAGGAAGAGTGATGCTGACCAGGCATCTGAGAACATATCGGTGACGGATGAAGCGATGAGATTGTACAATCAAATAGGCGATCCTCCTAAATTCTCTGACTATTACCGACCGAATGAAGACCAAAGAATGGCTCAGATGGTCTATGTGGTAGTTGGGATGTTAATCCTGGTATATATAGTTAGCAAGTGGGTGCGATAAACTAACTTAGAAGTTCCCATATTCGACATCAAATATGGCAACTGCTTATCCTGAAGAAGAAGAAAACGATCCTTTCGGGTTGGGGGAAGAAAACAAACAAGAAGATCCTGATGATTTCGAAGATACCCCGCTACTTGGTAGGCAGCCTCCAACACCGGAAAAAGTCTTGGAAACATCCACGACTAAGGGTGCTAGACGTAAATCAGGGTATATTCAATTACCACGTGAAGATATAGAGATGGAGGCTATGGAAGAAAACAAAGATGAAGTCTGGACTGAGATTGTAAAGAAATTCCCAAATGCCAAACCCAAGTTCCTTTTCAAATACAATGAATGGGGTAAAATCGTTGTTAAAATCACTGGCAGAGATCCAGACAGAAATGTATGGCATCCGTTATTCGATGCGTATGGTGATGTGAACAAAGGATTACCCAAAACAATTACAAAAGAGCTAGGTCCAAGCGCGGAAGAAATTGTGGAAGCCAATGATGGTGAGATAACCAAGAAAAAAGGGTTCGTTACTAAATTGAAGGAGAAGGTAAGATTCCATCGAGAAAAGGCATTGAAAACCCCGGAAGAAGTAAGTCAAATAGAGACCATCGAGGAACAAATTGTTGAACAAGAGCAAGAGATAGCTAACTTGGAAGGTGAGAATGAGCAAATCCAGGAGCGAATGTCATTGCGAGATAGGGTGAAAGCGATCTTCAAGAAATATGGTTTCACGGTATTTGCCATTGTGAGCGCTGTTGGTGTTGTCATTGGCGTTATCGTATCTAATCTTTCCAAAGGCCTATCCAGATTGGGCAAAGGTGTGGGGGGCGGGCTGAAGACCATCGGTAAGAAACTTGGTGAGTTATTGCCTGGTATGGTGGGGGCTATCGTGAGTTTCCTATTCAAGACCGCTGGGGAGGTCATTTCATTCCTGGGTAAGAACGCTTGGCTATTGATCCTCGCTGTTGTAGTGTACTTTGTGGACGAATTAAAGAAGAGGCGTCGTTGAATGTAAATGTTGAGCATTACAATGTACGAGTCTGAAACCAGGGTGTACTTGGACCCTCCCCTGAACAAGGTTCGGGAGATTCAACTCCTGGGTTGTAATATACCCAAACGATTGGTGAATTTCAAGGATCGACAGGGCATACTCAATGAGGAAAATCGACCCATCATAATAATCCAACCCGGTACATACTCTCTGCGTGGTATACACGCGATATTTCTCAATGATACGGATAAGGCTAAGCTATCGATCATTGAGACTGTTACTGTTGATTATCTGTACTCCAACAAGAACTCCAACATCAAACTTACGAGAGGACTGCAATTTGCTCTAGGTTTACCTGAAGTCATAACTCCTGGTAAGTTATACCTCATAAATCTCCAAATCAAGGAGCCCCTGAGACTTATGTGCAGTCTAGTGAATAACCAGTCATCCTATATGAACAATGCTCGATTTACAGGACCCGTGAAGATCTCACCCTCACAACTCCTTGCCAACATACCATCACAGGATTATCCAGTCATTCCCGTTCATAAATCTAAAACCCCCGTAAATCACTTCGATCTGAGCATCCTTGACATTGAATGGAACAAACTGAATCTGAATGGGTCTCCAATCACCTTCAGTTTGAGATTCAGATAACATTTTAAAACTACGTGAGATCAGTAGTAACCAAACATGAGTGAGTACAAAGGAATATATCCCAACTTGGAGGCTACTGCACCCCCTCCCCATAACCCCACTGATGGACCATCATTCAGACTTCAACAATGTTGTGATGCTTTGAACAAGCTAAAGTCTGAATTAAGCCACTATGAGACAGTACTCAAAAAATATAACCGATCCAAGGGTATATTAATGAATACAAGCTCGACCTGTGGTATATTATCTTGCGTTTTGGCAGCTGGTGGATTGGGCACATCCCTTAGTGGAGTCGGAATCATCGCATCTGTACCATTGGGTGTAGTGAGTGGTGTATTTGTGTGCGCATCCATAGCGTGTCAACAAATATCCAAGAATCTGTCCAAGAAAGCTGTGAAGCATCAAAACACCATTACACTGGCCAAATCCAAGATAAACACCATTGAAGATCTGGTTTCCAAAGCCCTTCGTGACAATAAGATCTCTGATGAGCAATTCTCGTTGATCATGGAAGAACTCAAGAACTTCGAAAAGCTCAAGGCTGAAATAAGGGCTAAAGCTAAAAAAAATATGATTGGAGAGGACCCAGTGGTATTGAGGTAGAGAGTACGCAAAGAAATACTCAAAGAACTAAAAGGAGGACCATAACTATAATTTATGAGAAAAACAGATACTAATTAAAATAGATTTAAAACTAATATTAATAGGAGTAAACATGGATAACCAAAAAGTCAATGAAGTTCCAAAATATATAACTCGGGAACAATGTGAATTTGAAATACGTTTTCAAACATGTCATGACAAAGAAAAGATTAGAAAGTTATGTAGAGCAAACACATTACTCAAAACTTTAGCGCTAGTATATTTGACATACTGTTTCTTTGATAATACATAATGGCTTAAAAGTTTGACCCCTTCTATCCAAATTCTGGATAGAAGATGAACTTACTAAATGAATTCACTCCAAAATATGCAACTAAAGATGAAGTTGATGCTCTTAGGGAATGGTGTCAAAATGTAAAGAAAATTTCCAAAGAGTTTGCAACTAAAGGTCAAATTCATTCTTTGCGTTCAGAAATTAATGATATAAAATTTGTTGTAGGTTTGTTATCTTTGGGCACCCTGGGATACATAGCTTTCAATACATTAATATATTCATTAAATTTGATGTATTGGGCACTTTACTAATGGCGTAAAAGTTTGAACCCTTCTACCCAAATTCTGGATAGAAGATGGGCTTACTAAATGACTTCAGAAATAGGTATCCAAAGGCTGATCGTGACCAATTCGTATTTGTAGCTGACCAATATGGGGGCTACATTAGGTGGAAACATAACGGTATGACAATCATGTCCTATGATGATCCTTCTGGAAAGACATGGACTGATGGGATGCGACCAGGTTTGAAACTACTACTATGGATTGATCTTGGATTGACTGATGATGGCACACTGAACTCATTCCCAAAGAGTCTAACCATGACCAATCGATACTACCCGATACCTGCCGTTGACTTTGACACCCCCACAAGCAACACTACAAACATGCTGACATCACTGGACATATTCGTGTCCAATACGAAGAAATTCACCGCTAAGATGCGCAACGTATTTACCTCCCAAGTTGTAACTTTCAAGACTGGTAAACAAAGTCGAAAGTGGTTGAACGCCCCCGACATGAACTACTGGCCTCAACAGCTGAACTTTGCAGTGTGGTGTGCGACCTCTGGCTGCGGTGTCAGCCCCTTTGAAAGTTTGAACTACCCCAAAGTGGTGGCTGGATTCCTAAAGTTTCACGTGTATTTCACCATAAGGCGAATACTGTATGAATTGAGTGTTCCTTTGCCAGATCAACAACCATTTGCCATAGCTAACAACCCTTACAGTAAAGTTGCTTACCAAAGATTATGCGCTGAATTCGGTATCGCTAATAGTTCTGATTTCAGATGGAAAGGTGGGCGAAACCATGGTTTAGGTGATATATTCCTTGATTATGGTTCTGGTTACCATGGAAGAGGTGGAGGATTTCAAAATGTCCATTTGATTCGAAACTATGATGAAGATGCAAACCAATGGCCTGGTGATGGTGGTGAATTCTCAGATGATGGTGGTAAGAAAGAAAAAGGTAACCTCATCTCATTCATTCGCAATGATGACTTTGCTGGGTACAAATATGCTTGGTTCATTCCAACGAGTGGTTATGGACTCACCAAAGCTGGGCTGGGTAGACTGAATCGATCTGCTGAGGCCTTCGTTTACTGTGTGCTGGGATCGCAAGTCAATACACGAAACTCGATTGTGGGCACGGGTGGTGGGGCAATTGAAACACAGCAAGAGTTCTTAGCTCTATTTGAAAGTAGTGTGATTGAGAACGGCATATCAAGTTTAGTACAAAGGTACCAACTCGCAACTCAGGAAGCAAAGTTAAGATTGGATCTGGCAATTGCACCTGGAGTTTGGCTAATGCCCAGTAATATGATCATAAATACGGAGAGTGTGGTTGGGTACAACAACAACCTAATGAAGGCCACTGGTGATATGAAGTTCGGAGTCAACTCAAATGTAAACCTGGAGACCAAGACTGTAGGGATAAGCCATAACTTGGGCTCTTCGAAAGTTAAATTACCACATGCAGCTACCAGAACTGAAACTGTACAGGTGAAAACACCAATGATGGATGTTAAACCTGAAATCAAAGAGCCTGAAACCACACAACATGAAAATAATATAATTACGCTGATAATCGTAGTTGGTGGATTGGCTTGGGCTTTATTCCGTTGATGGACTCGATATAATTTTTGTAACGTGGTTCGCGTTACAAAAATGCACACTATATTACTGTGACTTCATAAGATCGCGGCAATCTTTACAACGATCTTTACGTTTGTAATGAACGCATATGCCCTTTCCCCCACACTCTTTACATCTGTACCTATTTCTACCATGAGGACATACTTGGGACCCACCACAATCTTTGCAAGAGTACTTTACTCTACCATGAGTACATATACCCTTACCACCACATTCTTTGCAATATGCTTTCTGTCTTAGATGAGGGCATATTTGTGATCCCATACAATCCTTACACTGAACATTACGCCTGCCATGGTTACATTTCCCACCACTATGTACCTCTTCAGGCATCCCCAGCGCCTCCAGTAACTCTCCCCGGCGCATCTTATAATATTTGGCTATCTTACGCTCCTTGGCAATGGCGCGGAGCTCTTTGACAGTTTGATGTTGATTGGGCATGATGAGTGTTTAAATGTACAGTGTCATTCCTTTAAGATGATATGGTATCATTTTTGGAATCCTGCACGCGTGCAGGATTTTTTGCGTGTTTGGTCTTGAAGTGCTGTCCTAGAACTGTCACTTTCCCTCTACTAAAATCGTACTTGTTATCTTAACCTGAGTCTATACCCTACTATTACATATAGATAGAACATTCAAAATGAATCGATAACCAACGATCCTAGATGACGGCCCTTCTGCCCATACAATCTCTTATATGGTGTTTTGACAAAAATCTGTAAGGCCGAGCTTCCTTGCAACCATCTCTTGGTATTCTATCTTGTATTATAAATGACTATCATTACCACATAAAATGGATTTTAAATAATATTTTAATTGCTACAAGATGGTGAAAATTGCATGTGCATCACTAATCTGTGTAATGCGGACTTATTTGATGAACTTGGGTACTGTCTGGGCAGAATGCTATAAAATTAGCTGCCTTAAGCAAATATCTTGACAGCCAAAATACAATACGATTGCGAATTACTATCAATTTGATTTCTTACGTAGATATTGCCCTGTCGTAATACTACAAATCTTCAAAGTTTCAGAATTGCAAAGATTCGGCAGGCCGAGGTATCATAGAATTACTTTCATTTTAAAGGACTTAGGCAATTGGTCGAAGTGCGCATGCGTAGTAACTGAAAGTTCTTTCCTTAAATCGCATGGAAATCTAATCATTGCAATTAAAATCGTACTCGTTATCTAAACCTGAGTCTATACCCTACTATTACATATAGATAGAACATTCAAAATGAATCGATAACCAACGATCCTAGATGACGGCCCTTCTGCCCATACAATCTCTTATGTGGTGTTTTGACACAAATCTGTAAGGCTGAGCTTCCTTGCAACCATCTCGTGGTATTCTATCTTGTATTATAAATGACTATCATTACCACATAAAATGGATTCTAAATTACATTTTAATTGCTACAAGATGGTGAAAATTGCATTTGCATCACTAATCTGTGTAATGAGGACTTATTTGATGAACTTGAGTACTGTCTGAGCAGTATGCTATAGAATTAGCCGCAGCTAAGCAAATATCTTGACAGCCAAAATACAATACGATTGCGAATTACTATCAATTTGATTTCTTACGTAGATATTGCCCTGTCGTAATACTACAAAACTTCAAAGTTTCAGAATTGTAAAGATTCGGCAGGCCGAGGCATCATAGAATTACTTTCATTTTAATGGATTTAGGCAATTGGTCGAAGGGCGCATGCGTAGTAACTAAAAGTTCTTTCCTTAAATCGCATGGAAAGCTAATTATTGCAATTAAAATCGTACTCGTTTTCTAAACCTGAGTCTAAACCGTACTATTACATATAGATAGAACATTCCAAATGAATCGATAACCTACGATCCTATATGACGGGCCTTCTGCGCATACAATCTCTTTTAGTATAATTTTAGAGCTGAACACAGTGTTTCCAGCAATCTGATTGGTTGAGTGCACTCGCCATATGACGTTATATTCACCGCGCTAGGCGGTGAATAGAAAGCAAAACAAAATGGCTGCCAGCAGCCGGTTTTTAAATGTTTCCGACGAGGAAATCTCAGAAATTAAAAGTAGTGCAGTCCCGAAAACAACGCAAAATGCAACAAAATATGGTGTTAAACTTTTCAAAGGTATGTCAGCCTCTTCCGTTGGGCTTATTATTTTAATGGAAACTTTTACAAACAGAAACAGTACCGATAACAAAGGCTGAAACAGCTAATTAACTGTCGTAACTCTTAATTTACCTTACACAGAATGGTTCGCTTAACAAACCGAATTCGAAACAGAGTTAAAGTGCATGGAAATCAAAGAAATGAACAACTGCCTTTCAAAGTTTTATTTATCAGGAAGACGACAAGACGGAAGCCATTACAAGAAAACAAGTTTGTTGTCAATCAGAGCAGCCCTAGATCGACCCATGTGACATTTATACCGGAAATAAAATGTGTTGAATCCCGATTTCTCTGTTGTTCAGCTCTGAAATTATACTAAAACAATTATTCGCCTCAGGCGAAGTTAATATTGGCGAATATTTACCTCGCCTTCGGCTCGGTAAATATTCGCCAATATTAAATTCGCCTTCGGCGAATAATTGTTATATATGATTCTTTGACAAAAATCTGTAAGGCTAAGCTTCCTTGCAACCATCTCTTGGTATTCTATCTTGTATTATAAATGACTATTATTACCACATAAAGTAAATTTTAAATTACATTTTAATTGCTACAAGATGGTGAAAATTGCATGTGCATCACTAATCTGTGTAATGAGGACTGATTTGATAATCTTAAGAGCCAATGTCGGAAAATATCGAGAATCTCAAATCAGTTCCAAAAATTCGAATTTTGGCTGATACCACCCAAACATCCCTTTGGGGGAACTATTTCAAGAAACGATATTAAGAAATCCCCAAGCGCTTTACACTTTGAGAAATTTAGAAAAGTTCCAAAATTCGCAAAAAATACATTTTTTAATTCGGGAAACGGGTGCAAATTTCAACATATTTCAACGAAACAGTACAAGCGCGCAAAAGCTCCTATTGACTTGATATTACTCATGTATTTAGCAGATATCCACGGCTTTAAGACCCCGTAAAAAGGTTTTGCGAAATAACTATTTTAATATAGTTTCTGGCTTTTATTGTGGCCGCTCTGATTGTGTGTTGTTTTGGTAATCAAAATAACGCCCAACTTCAACCGTCAAAAGTCGATCCTGGTATGTCACAAATTGAAAAAACTACTATACCAAACGAAAGACCTGTTATTTTTTTAATTACACCTGAAGTTTTAGCTCTGCGAATTTAAACACGTGCGAGTAATAAAATTTCAACTTGTGCCCCCCAAGTCGCCTGTCCGCGACAAGAACAGGAATGTAAACAAAGGAAAACATATGCAAATCGAGGAGAAAATCATGCGGAAGTTATGACTTACCCCTCAAAGCGAAAAAAATTTATGGAATTCTGTTACCTTAACAGGTATTTCTATCTGAGAGACTAATAAAACGAAATTATCCGTCCAATAATAATAAAAAAAGCTATAAAAAGGGCTGGAGGGCTAGTGTCATGAAGTCGCCTCGGATGCATCGGAACTCGTGTGTATGGTTCCGGAGGTAAAAAAGCTTCTAAAGAAGCTTTCAAAATGCACCATGGAGCAAGCAAACAATGTCAGTAAAAACAGACTGATATTTTGAGGTATGATAGAAATGAACGATTGTAAGTTTATTTCTACAAGTGACCTTTAAAATTAAATAAAATGAAAGACGAGGGCCGGCCATCGACAGTTCCATTTTAAATGGTCCGTCCCTTGGCTATCGTACTCAATGTTAAGTCCAAAAAACCGAAACAAGATTCAACAAAATAAAACATGTATTACAATAATCTTTAAAAAGTATAATGCTAACTTGAGAATTAGATTTCCCGCATCGCAAAGTTTTAGTTGTATAAATATCAGGAATGTTTACTTACTGATCTTATGTCGTGTTACATGCTCCAAGTTCCACAGGAGAAGAGTAAAACCCTCCGTCTTGTTTATACATTTCATAAGAAAAGACTAACTTATTTGTTTACTAGAACTATAGATAGGGAGTTAATAATCCTCCCATAAACACAGAAAACGAAGAAGCCAAATTCATCTTGTTTTTTGGTGTTGTGTTACCTGTCACATTTTTCAAGTCACGTGTTTTGCTGTACACGGTTTGTGAAAATGAAATACAAAACATATTATTTAGTTATTTTTTTGTTTTAAGGTAGTCACCTGCAAAACATCGCACAATTGTCAATGAATAAAGAAGGACTGTGCAATCAAAACTAACAGAATCTCCTGGAGCACACAAGCCATCTCCGTTAAAACTTTCATTAACAAAAACACATCTTGTATTCAGAATTTCCCACTGTATCACAGATCCAAATCTCGGCATTAACGAAACATCTATCCTCTGAGAAATGCATACGGTCCTTGGAAAAACACACTCTTGTGGATCTTGCAAAACTTGGCTATCAGCAGGTTTTAGAAGAGGGTGTCGGTGTCTTGCCAACCTTAAGAACCACCAGCGTTGCAAACAAACAATCCAGAGAACGTTTAACAGAGGGATGGGCGTTGCGACCACGGATCCAAATCGTAACTAGCTTCTACTTTATTAGGCCATCCCTATAAAATGTTTCGTTTGCCGTCGCCCTCCCTCTCGGTCGGAGGTGGAGGTGTAGGTGGAGGTTCTTCCTTGAATAGGGGTGCCAGTCGTACCCATGCCGGAGCCCGCAAGCCCGTTTCCAGGGTCAATTCTTCTTCCGACATCCCTAGAGTTAAGGAAAGGAAAGAAAGAAGAAGAAACCACGCAAGAGTCATGAGAGCTTTGGTGATATCTCTCAATGACCCTTAAGGGTATTAATCCTAAAAAGTGTTTGACACCAGTTGAAGAGGGCCCATGTAGAGTGCCTCTTCGGGTGTGTGGTAAATCTCTGCCACGCACTGCTCCATTTTTGTAAGGAAAGGGACGGTCGTTAAAAACGTTCTGGAGTGGGAAAGAATTACAAAAATATATTTAATTGCCCTGAGGCTACAAGACTTGCATCGACTTTCCGTCCAGTGGACTGACCAATGTTGAATTTAGCAGTGAGGTAGGCCTTCTGCTTTTCACTAAAACGGTACACCTTCTTAGCTGGTCGCAACGCCAATCCCTCTGTTAAACGTTCTCTGGATTGTTTGTTTGCAACGCTGGTGGTTCTTAAGGTTGGCAAGACACCGACACCCTCTTCTAAAACCTGCTGCTTTTGCAAGATCCATAAGAGTGTGTTTTTCCAAGGACCGTATGCATTTCTCAGAGGATAGATGTTTCGTTAATGCCGAGATTTGGATCTGTGATACAGTGGGAAATTCTGAATACAAGATGATGTTTTTGTTAATGAAAATTTTAACGGAGATGGCTTGTGTGCTCCAGGAGATTCTGTTAGTTTTGATTGCACAGTCCTTCTTTATTCATTGACAATTGTGCGATGTTTTGCAGGTGACTACCTTAAAAGAAATAACTAAACAATATGTTTTGTATTTCATTTTCACAAACCGTGCACAGCAAGACACGTGACTTGAAAAATGTGACAGGTAACACAACACCAAAAAACAAGCTGAATTTGGCTTCTTCGTTTTCTGTGTTTATGGGAGGATTATTAACTCCCTATCTATAGTTCTAGTAAACAAATAAGTTAGTCTTTTTTATGAAATGTATAAACAAGACGGAGGGTTTTACTCTTCTCCTGTGGAACTTGGAGCATGTAACACGACATAAGATCAGTAAGTAAACATTCCTGATATTTATACAACTAAAACTTTGCGATGCGGGAAATCTAATTCTCAAGTTAGCATTATACTTTTTAAAGATTATTGTAATACATGTTTTATTTTGTTGAATCTTGTTTCGGTTTTTTGGACTTAACATTGAGTACGATAGCCAAGGGACGGACCATTTAAAATGGAACTGTCGATGGCCGGCCCTCGTCTTTCATTTTATTTAATTTTAAAGGTCACTTGTAGAAATAAACTTACAATCGTTCATTTCTATCATACCTCAAAATATCAGTCTGTTTTTACTGACATTGTTTGCTTGCTCCATGGTGCATTTTGAAAGCTTCTTTAGAAGCTTTTTTACCTCCGGAACCATACACACGAGTTCCGATGCATCCGAGGCGACTTCATGACACTAGCCCTCCAGCCCTTTTTATAGCTTTTTTATTATTATTGGACGGATAATTTCGTTTTATTAGTCTCTCAGATAGAAATACCTGTTAAGGTAACAGAATTCCATAAATTTTTTTCGCTTTGAGGGGTAAGTCATAACTTCCGCATGATTTTCTCCTCGATTTGCATATGTTTTCCTTTGTTTACATTCCTGTTCTTGTCGCGGACAGGCGACTTGGGGGGCACAAGTTGAAATTTTATTACTCGCACGTGTTTAAATTCGCAGAGCTAAAACTTCAGGTGTAATTAAAAAAATAACAGGTCTTTCGTTTGGTATAGTAGTTTTTTCAATTTGTGACATACCAGGATCGACTTTTGACGGTTGAAGTTGGGCGTTATTTTGACTACCAAAACAACACACAATCAGAGCGGCCACAATAAAAGCCAGAAACTATATTAAAATAGTTATTTCGCAAAACCTTTTTACGGGGTCTTAAAGCCGTGGATGTCTGCTAAATACATGAGTAATATCAAGTCAATAGGAGCTTTTGCGCGCTTGTACTGTTTCGTTGAAATATGTTGAAATTTGCACCCGTTTCCCGAATTAAAAAATGTATTTTTTGCGAATTTTGGAACTTTTCTAAAATTCTCAAAATGTAAAGCGCTTGGGGATTTCTTAATATCGTTTCTTGAAATAGTTCCCCCAAAGGGATGTTTGGGTGGTATCAGCCAAAATTCGAATTTTTGGAACTGATTTGAGATTCTCGATATTTTCCGACATTGGCTATTAAGTACTGTCTGAGCAGTATGCTATAGAATTAGCTGCCTTAAGCAAATATCTTGACAGCCAAAGTACAATACGATTGCGAATTACTATCAATTTGATTTCTTACGTAGATATTGCCCTGTCGTAATATTACAAATCTTTAAAGTTTCAGAATTGCAAAGATTCGGCAGGCCGAGGTATCATAGAATAACTTTTATTTTAAAGGACTTAGGCAATTGGTCGAAGTGCGCATGCGTAGTAACTGAAAGTTTTTTTCTTAAATCGCATGGAAATCTAATCATTGCAATTTAGATCGTACTCGTAATCTAAACCTGAGCCTATACCCTACTATTACATATAGATAGAACATTTAAAATGAATCGATAACCTACGATCCTAGATGACGGCCCTTCTACCCATACAATCTCTTATATGGTGTTTTGACAAAAATCGGTAAGGCTAAGCTTGCTTGCAACCATCTCGTGGTATTCTATTTTGTATTATATATGACTATCATTACCACATAAAATGGATTTTAAATTACATTTTAATTGCTACAAGATGGTGAAAATTGCATGTGCATCACTAATCTGTGTAAAGAGGACTGATTTGATGAACTTGAGTACTGTCTGGGCAGTATGCTATAGAATTAGCCGCCCTAAGCAAATATCTTGACAGCCAAAATACAATACGATTGCGAATTACTATCAATTTGATTTCTTACGTTGATATTGCCCTGTCGTAATACTACAAATCTTCAAAGTTTCAGAATTGTAAAGATTCGGCAGGCCGAGGTATCATAGAAGAACTTTGATTTTAAAGGATTTGGGCAATTGGTCGAAGTGCGCATGCCTAGTAACTAAAAGTTCTTTCCTTAATTCGGGTGGAAATCTAATCATTGCAATTAAAATCGTACTCGTTATCTAAACCTGAGTCTATACCCTACTATTACATATAGATAGAACATTTAAAATGAATCGATAACCTACGATCATAGATGACGGCCCTTCTGCCCATACAATCTCTTATATGGTGTTTTGACAAAAATCGGTAAGGCTAAGCTTGCTTGCAACCATCTCGTGGTATTCTATTTTTTAATATATATGACTATCATTACCACATTAAATGGATTTTAAATTACATTTTAATTGCTACAAGATGGTGAAAATTGCATGTGCATCACTAATCTGTGTAAAGACGACTGATTTGATGAACTTGAGTACTGTCTGAGCAGTATGCTATAGAATTAGCCGCCCTAAGCAAATATCTTGACAGCCAAAATACAATACTATTGCGAATTACTATCAATTTGATTTCTTACGTAGATATTGCCTTGTCGTAATAGTACAAATCTTCAAAGTTTCAGAATTGCAAAGATTCGGCAGGCCGAGGTGTCATAGAATAACTTTTTTTTTATAGGATTTAGGCAATTGGTCGAACTGCGCATGCGTAGTAACTAAGAGTTCTTTCCTTAAATCGCATGGAAATCTAATCATTGCAATTAAAATCGTACTCGTTATCTAAACCTGAGTCTATACCCTACTATTACATATAGATAGAACATTCAAAATGAATCGATAACCTACTATCCTAAATGACGGCCTTTCTGCCCATACAATCTCTTATATATGGTTTTTTGACAAAAATCTTTAAGGCTGAGCTTCCTTGCAACGATCTCGTGGTATTCTATCTTGTATTATAAATGACTATCATTACCACATGAAATGGATTTTAAATTACATTTTAATTGCTACAACATGGTGAAAATTGCATGTGCATCACTAATCTGTGTAATGAGGACTGATTTGATGAACTTGAGTACTGTCTAAGCAGTGTGCTATAGATTTAGCTGCCTTAAGCAAATATCTTGACTGCCAAAATACTATACGATCGCGAATTACTTTCAATTTGATTTCTTACGTAGATATTGCCTTGTCGTAATAGTACAAATCTTCAAAGATTTTAGAATTGCAAAGATTCAACAGGCCGAGGTATCATAGAATAACTTTCATTATAAAGGATTTAGGCAATTGTTCGAAGTGCGCATCCGTAGTAACTAAAAGTTTTTTCCTTAAATCGTATGGAAATCTAATCATTGCAATTAAAATGCTACTCCTTATCTAAACATGAGTCTATACCCTACTATTAGATATAGATAGAACATTCAAATGAATCGATAACCTACGATCCTAAATGACGACCCTTCGGCCCATACAATCTCTTATATGGTGTTTTGACAAAAATCTGTAAGGCTGAGCTTCCTTGCATCCATCTCTTGGTATTCTATCTTGTATTATAAATAACTATTATTACGACATAAAATGGATTTTAAATTACATTTTAATTGCTACAAGATTGTGAAAATTGCATGTGCATCACTAATCTGTGTAATGAGGACTGATTTGATGAACTTGAGTACTGTCTGAGCAGTATGATATGGAATTAGCTGCCTGAATCAAATATCTTGACAGCCAAAATACAAGACGATTGCGAATTACTATCAATTTCATTTCTTACGTAGATATTGCCATGTCGTAATAGTACAAATCTTCAAAGTTATTTTATCTTGCAAAGACACGGCAGGCCGAGGTATCATAGAATAACTTTTATTTTAAAGGATTTGGGCAATTGGTCAAAGTGCGCATGCGTAGTAACTAAAAGTTCTTTCCTTAAATCGCGTGGAAATCTAATCATTGCAATTAAAATCGTACTCGTTATTTAAACCTGAGTCTATACCCTACTATTACATATAAATAGAACGTTCAAAATGAATTGATAACCTACGATCCTAGATGACGGCCCTTCTGCCCATACAATCTCTTATATGGTGTTTTGACAAAATCTTTAAGCCTGAGCTTCCTTGCAACCATCTCGTGGTATTGTATCTTGTATTATAAATGACTATCATTACGACATAAAATGGATTTTAAATTACATTTTAATTGCTACAAGATGGTGAAAATTGCATGTGCATCACTAATCTTTGTAATGAGGACTGATTTGATGAACTTGAGTACTGTCTTAGCAGTATGCTGTAAAATTAGCTGCCTTAAGCAAATATATTGACAGCCAAAATAGAAGACGATTGCGAAGTACTATCAATTTGATTTCTTACGTAGATATTGCCTCTCGTAATACTACAAATCTTCAAAGTTTAAGAATTGCAAAGATTCGGCAGGCCGAGGTATCATAGAAGAACTTTTATTTTAAAGGATTAATGCCATTGGTCGAAGTGCGCATGCGTAGTAATTAAAAGGTTTTTTTATTAAATCGCATGGAAATCTAATCATTGCAATTAAAATCGTACTCGTTATTTAAACCTGAGTCTATACCCTACTATTACATATAAATAGAACGTTCAAAATGAATTGATAACCTACGATCCTAGATGACGGCCCTTCTGCCCATACAATCTCTTATATGGTGTTTTGACAAAATCTTTAAGGCTGAGCTTCCTTGCAACCATCTCGTGGTATTGTATATTGTATTATAAATGACTATCATTACGACATAAAATGGATTTTAAATTACATTTTAATTGCTACAAGATGGTGAAAATTGCATGTGCATCACTAATCTGTGTAATGCGGACTTATTTGATGAACTTGAGTACTGTCTCAGCAGTATGCTGTAGAATTAGCTGCCTTAAGCAAATATATTGACAGCCAAAATAGAGGACGATTGCGAACTACTATCAATTTGATTTCTTACGTAGATATTGCCCTCTCGTAATACTACAAATCTTCAAAGCTTAAGAATTGCAAAGATTCGGCAGGCCGAGGTATCATAGAATAACTTTTATTTTAAAGGATTTATGCATTTGGTCGAAGTGCACATGCTTATTAATTAAAAGTTTTTTTTATTAAATCGCATGGAAATCTAATCATTGCAATTAAAATCGTACTCGTTATTTAAACCTGAGTCTATACCCTACTATTACATATAAATAGAACGTTCAAAATAAATGGATAACCTACGATCCTAGATGACGGCCCTTCTGCCCATACAATCTCTTATATGGTGTTTTGACAAAAATCTGTCAGGCTGAGCTTCTTTGCAACCATCTCTTGGTAATCTATCTTGTACTATAAATGACTATCATTACCACATAAAATGGATTTTAAATTACATTTTAACTGCTACAAGATGGTGAAAATTGCATGCGCATCACTAATCTGTGTAGTGAGGACTGATTTGATGAACTTGGGTACTGTATGGGCAAAATGCTATAGAATTAGCTGCCTTAAGCAAATATCTTGACAGCCAAAATACAAGACGATTGCGAGTTACTATTAATTTGATTTCTTACGTCGATGTTGCCCTGTCGTAATACAACAATTCTTCAAAGTTTCAGAATTGCAAAGATTCGGCAGACCGAGGTATCATAGAATAACTTTGATTTTAAAGGATTTAGGCAATTGTACGAGGTGCGCATGCGTAGTAACTAAAAGTTCTTTCCTTAAATCGCATGGATGTCTAATCATCGCAATTAAAATCGTACTTATTATCTTAACCTGAGTCTATACCCTACTAATACATATAGATAGAATATTCAAAATGAATCGATAACCTACGATCCTAGATGACAGCCCTTCTGCCCATACTGAATCTCTTATATGGTGTTTTGACAAAAATCTGTAAGGCTGAGCTTCTTTGCAACCATCTCTTGGTAATCTATCTTGTACTGTAAATGACTATCATTACCACATTAAATGGATTTTAAATTACATTTTAATTGCTACAAGATGGTGATAATTGCATGTGCATCACTAATCTGTGTAATGAGGACTGATTTGATGAACTTGAGTACTGTCTGGGCAGTATGCTATAGAATTAGCTGCCTTAAGCAAATATCTTGACAGCCTAAAGACAATACGATTGCGAACTACTATCAATTTGATTTCTTACGTAGATATTGCCCTGTCGTAATACTACAAATCTTCAAAGTTTCAGAATTGCAAAGATTCGGCAGGCCGAGGTATAATAGAATAACTTTTATTTTAAAGGATTTGGGCAATTGGTCGAAGTGCGCATGCGTAGTAACTAAAAGTTCTTTCCTTAAATCGCGTGGAAATCTAGTCATTGCATTTAAAATCGTACTCGTTATCTAAACCTGAGTCTATACCCTACTATTACATATAGATAGAACATTCAAAATAAATCGATAACCTACGATCCTAGATGACGGCCCTTCTGCCCATACAATCTCTTATATGGTGTTTTGACAAAAATCTGTAAGGCTGAGCTTCCTTGCAACCATCTCGTGGTATTCTATCTTGTATGATAAATGACTATCATTACGATATAAAATGGATTTTAAATTACATTTTAATTGCTACAAGATGGTGAAAATTGCATCTACATCACTAATCTGTGTAATGAGGACTGATTTGATGAACTTGAGTCTGGGCAGTCTGCTATAGAATTAGCTTCCAACAGTCCTCATTACACAGTAATGAGGACCTATTTGATGAACTTGAGTACTGTCTGAGCAGTATGCTGTAGAATTAGCTGCCTTAAGCAAATATCTTGACAGCCAAAATACAAGACGATTGCGAATTACTATTAATTTGATTTCTTACGTAGATATTTCCGTGTCGTAATACTACAAATCTTCAAAGTTTCAGAATTGCAAAGATTCGGCAGGCCGAGGTATCATAGAATAACTGGATGAGTTTTTGCTTCTGGGAAACCGAGCTCGGTGAATGTTCACCGAGCTCAACTTCCCAACCAACCTCGGTTACTTATTACACTCGGCAAGTCGAGCTCCACTTATGACATCGAGCTCGATGAACACACCTGACAGACCGAGCTCGACTGACAATCAGAGCTCGGTGGACTCGAATGAAACCGAGCTCGTTTAAGTATGTAGCTCTATCGTGCACGTTGCTCTATTGTGCACGTATCGTGCACGCAGGAAATTGCGTTCATGGCTAATCTAAGGGCTAATCTTCTAATTTTGAGGTTTGTACATGTCTCTTTTACGCTTTTCATTAATTCCAACGTTTAATATCCGGTTTACAATTTTTTTTGCTTGCCTTGCGTATTTATTCTTTATTTGTGGGTAAACAAAGATGAAATAAGTTGTAGGCAACAAATTTTTCGTACGATCCCTGTCTGTTCAAGGGCTATGGTACTGCATCATTTAAGCAAGGCTTGTTTGATTTTTGTGTTACCCCTGCAGACGAGCAACGTTTGTTTTGGAAATTGCTTAATATTATGGAGCAAATTTAGAGTACCCCGCCACTTCATTTATATGTGCCGGTTTCTTTTGAACGAATCATATTACAAAGGATTGTGGGGGTAGCTTCTAAAGAAACTGGTGCTGCGTCGGTGGGAAATTGAAACACAAGAAATTGGATAAATCAAACGAGTTGATTAAGTAAGTTATACCACCGTAAGGTGAATGGGAGGTGCTGACGTTTCGCTCCGACGAAGGGCTAACGCTCGAAACGTCAGCACCTCCCATTCACCTTACGGTGGTATAACTTACTTAATCAACTCGTTTGACTTATCCAATTTCTCATATTAGAAAGGACTCTATTGTTATTGATCATTATGTTAATGAAGTGGCTGGGTATTCTGAAATTGAGGCAATATTATTTGTTGCCAATAAAAGTTAATTATACTGTCACTGTTTTAGGTAAGATAATTCAACATGCTTTTTGAAGACCAAGAAGCGTTAGAATACAGGTTCATACAACTTTATTACACTACAGTAGTAAGGGTTTCCTGGTCCCCCCAGTCATCAAGACTGGAATTATCCTGTGAGCTTCAGAAAGGCAAATAATTATACATAGCTTAAACTTATTATCTTTCTTGAATGGTATGAAATCTCATTTAATTATTAATTAACAACGTAAGCTTTAAAAAAAATTTTATGTCGAATTGTTAGTTGAAGTGTAATATCTTGTAAGAAACTATAAAAGAGTTTGTAGTCCATGTTGATGTTTTTTCTACATACAATTGAGTACTGTACTGTTTTTCTTTTGGCAAACTATTTACAAATATAAACAATAAAGTTTTTTTTACTGCTTTTTTGGTTTATATCCCATTTCTTTTTTTTTTTTTTTACACATTCCTCTTAATGCTGTGAATAACAAAACTATTGAATTAGTATCACCCAACTAGTGGACTAACACAAGTGCCACAATCTGCTTGGCTACGCTATTAGTAATAGTCCTTGAGTAACAAAATTCAGGATGTTTTCTTTGGTTATATTCCCACATAAATCTTTCTTCAACTGGCATTTCCTAACTTTATTATTGCCTTTTCTGTCCAAATAGTTGAGTGATACTAAAGAAATTAGACCCTTTGCTCTCAACGGGCACGGGTCAATAGCCCTGGGACTTATTTTGTTAACTATAAGAAGTTTATAGTGTTACTGTACTTATGATAATTTATATGTACAATGAAATTTAATTTTCAATGCTATAATTGTTATATTTGCCTTTCTGAAACTGAGCAGGGGGTATCATCCAGTTACCAACTGGACTCATTGTTGCCAGGTTTGTTTAATCTACATTTAAATAATACATGAAATTAAGTCCAAAAATCAATTCTGGTATAGTGAAATATGTATTTTCAGTTTCAGAAGAAGTGGAAGTGAAGTTAAGTCATATGTGTATATTTTATGTATTTTTGATTAAGAAAACTGATACAAAAATTCAGTACAAAACTCAAACTTTGTATCAATGAAAACTTCGTACCGAGGTTAATGTCTTCTGTGGTAGAATGACATCAAACAATTGAAAATTAGGATCATTAATTTAAGGTGCTTCCTTCAATTGAACCATAACACTTATGACTATTTTCATTTTGTATTGAGTTCATTGTCATTTTTTATTTTTTTCCGTTGACATCCTGTCCTCTTTTCCTTCGTCTTCCTTTTTCTATTCTTGTCTTCTTCATTATCTGACTGCATTTGTA
Source organism: Ricordea florida (assembly GCA_949710005.1). Lineage (NCBI taxonomy): Eukaryota > Metazoa > Cnidaria > Anthozoa > Corallimorpharia > Ricordeidae > Ricordea > Ricordea florida. Next base: position 23,285,837 of record OX453276.1, on the reverse strand, counting down.
TTCCTTCTTCATCTGTGTTTGGTTCATCTGTTGAGAAAGAAATCTGACTTTCATACTTCGTTGATGCTAACTTGTCAGTTGGTCTTTTTGTCACCTTAATCTATGGCTTTTAATACGGGTCATTTTTTTGAAATGGGAACCTTAACTACAATAGCACAAGACAATTCTTCAAATTGTTCTTACCAACTAGTGTTGCAGACAACGTCTCTTCTTTTCCTTCAGGCAAGTCTCCCCTGAAGGATACCTGCAAGAAAAATAGGGAAGGGAAGTGTGCTGCTCGAAGGAGTCGCATGCAACTTGCTTTAAATGGTGGGTATGAGAGATATTTTTTCCATCATTTAAGCAAGTTACACAATTTTCATTTGGGCAGCACACCTCCCAAATACAGTCAAACCTATATTAAGTAAGTGGCCCTCTATTAAGTGATCACACTCTATTTAACGGACAGTAATCAAATGCCCTTAATGCTGTCCCCTTATTTACTGTAAGTTTGACCTCTATTAAAATCTATCTCTTTAACCCTTTAAGCCCCGATAGTGTCTTTACAGATTTTACTCTGGCTAATGCCAGACGATTTTACTCGTCTCAGGGAGACACCTCGGGCTTTAAAGGGTTAAGTCACCTCTATTAAGCGGACATTGTCACCCATTAGAATTCCCAATAGGCTAACATTCTATTTTAACCTCTGTTGAGCAGTCAAGTGGCCTATTGCAATGGGATATTTTAGAAAATTTTTACACAAACAAAAAACTACAAAAAAAAAGAGTTCTTTGAGGGTCCACCACAGCACACACCAATTTCCTTTTTTATCAACTTCGCTTGTAGCCAACCAGAAGGGAAACTGTTACCCTCAAAAAGACATTCACAAGGAATATTGAGACCATAGCCACCTCTTCTGTTTTCTCATTTCCCCTTGATTATTACTTTTCCATAGTACGTAGGTTTCATGAAAAACATGTTTCACCACTTAGACATTAATACTGGGACCAGCAACTTCAAATCTGTCAGTGGCATTATTTTGATGAACGTCATCAACTTACTTGGTTTCCTTTATGCCAGATTTTGCAGTTACCATATCAACTACCTTACTGTTTTTTTACTTGATGTTTTTTTCTAATAATTTGTGTTACTGTTACTTTGAATTGATGCTATATACTGTATACATGCTGCAGTTCCATATGCATATTATTGCCATATTTTATACTACAATTTGGGGAAATTTTTTTTGAAGCTGTCACTTGGCTCATTCCCAAGGGTGACTGTTTTAAAGAGGTTTGCCTGTTTTTTGAAAATGTAGTTGATGTCACTTGCATTAACTTGCCAGTTAATGTTAGTGTCAATGTTACTGTTAATGTTAGTGGCAAGTATCAGCCATGTGGCATTGCTACATTTTATAAAGTTGGAAAACAGCAGGAATTGCCCTTTTTTCTGCATTTTATATGTTCCAGTTTTCTTACTTTTTAATCTTGTACATTACCAAATAGAAATGAAGACATAATCAGAGGGTAGGTCTACTTTAAGTACTGATGCTCCAGGTGAGTCTTGTCCCTGTGTATAAACAGTACTGTCAGTCTACCCCAAGTATCGATCCTCTTTGAGAGCCTCGTCCCGGAAGTAAACAGTAGAGTCAGTCTACCCCAAGTATCGATGCTCACGTAGAGCCACATCCCTGAAGTACACAGTAGAGTCAGTCTACCCCAAGTATTGATGCTCATGGAGCCTCGTCCCTCAAGTAAACAGTAGAGTCAGTCTACCCCAAGTATCGAAGTTCACGAAGAGCCTCGTCCCTGACGTACACAGTAGAGTCAGTCTAACCCAAGTATCGATGCTCACGAAGAGCCTCGTCCCTGAAGTACACAGTAGAGTCAGTCTACCCCAAGTATCGCGGCTCACGAAGAGCCTCGTCCCTGAAGTACACAGTAGAGTCAGTCTACCCCAAGTATCGCGGCTCACGAAGAGCCTCGTCCCTGAAGTAAACAGTAGAGTTAGTCTACCCCAAGTATCGATGCTCACGAAGAGCCTCGTCCCTGAAGTAAACAGTAGAGTCAGTCTACCCCAAGTATCGCGGCTCACGAAGAGCCTCGTCCCTGAAGTACACAGTAGAGTCAGTCTACCCCAAGTATCGCGGCTCACGGAGAGCCTCGTCCCTGAAGTAAACAGTAGAGTCAGTCTACCCCAAGTATCGCGGCTCACGGAGAGCCTCGTCCCTGAAGTAAACAGTAGAGTCAGTCTACCCCAAGTATCGTGGCTCACGGAGAGCCTCGTCCCTGAAGTACACAGTAGAGTCAGTCTACTCCAAGTATCGCGGCTCACGGAGAGCCTCGTCCCTGAAGTAAACAGTGTTGTCTGCCTAGTTTTAGTCTTATAATTGAAGTCATTTGTGTCCATATGTCAATTGCATGGTCAGATAATGGGGTCTTGTACTGCACAACTGAGGTGCCTTATTTTCATGGCATCTTTGTTCCAAGACAAACAAAATTTTTTGTAAGGGGGTGGAAATACAAGTAGTAGAGAAAGAGTTGTACCCTTGGCTCCCCACATGTGTCATGCATTTCCATGTCTACTGTTTGCGTGATCGAACCCTCCAGATATCATTTTCAATTATGCTATACTTCTTCTTACTTTAGTCCATATTTTATTTTTTTAGGATTTTTTTAAGTATTTTATTTTATTATGAATTATACATTTTACAATAGTATTGATGTGTTTTAAGTCTCTTTTGAATTAGTAATTTATTTTACTTTAAATATGGGGTTGTCTAATGGTTTATGTTTCAAGATTTAATTTTCTTTATAGGTTGACATTAAATACATTATTTCATTATTTGGCATTAACTATTCAATAAATAAAGACAGGGCTTAGCTTAACTGTATATTCCTACATGTATTAGAATGTACCTAGTTATGGTTGTTTTTGCACCTATATGGTCCTCTCGGGCCGTTGAACCTCCTTGCATGACAATAAGTATCCAAATTTTGGGTCCTACATGCAGTACTATGCAAACGCATTGCACCTGTTACCTATCTTCTAAGTGCCCTCTGGGACATAAGGTCTCTATAATGCTTTTCCATCTTCTCAGTGCTACGTTGCTGCCGTTGTTCTGGTCTTGTATTAATATATCTTTCATCTTCTCCTCCTCACTTCCTCACTCATTGACCCTCCACTCTATCCAGCAACTCTCTTGTATTACCATGGTCGTGCCACTTAATTCAAAAAATCTTCCGTAGACACTTATTATTGGACACATGTACTATCCTATCATCCCCCTTGTTCATTTTCCATGCTTCAAAAAGCACTGCACAAGCCTACCAAACTTCCTAGCAGGAATTCATACTCTCACTACATATATCAATGAAATGTTCCCTACCTCGTGGTTCAGGAGTGCTTTTACCTCCTCTTCTCTCTGCATAGTTGTAATAACAATAGTAATTATTGGTAAATCATTGGTGCATAATATTGTTTGTGTTTGTTAGACTACTGTCTCGGCAACCTCATCTATCCCTTGCATTTTATTTGAAATTCTTTTCTTCTGTCACTGGTTACCATAGGTCGCACAATTTGCACTTGGACCGCAAATTGAAATATATAGAAAGTTGATTATTCAGGTTAGGGAGAAGTAAGTTATTGTCTATCACCACTAAATATTAAAAGTAAGCATTATTGTCAATCAGGATTGCATGTCACATGAACATTATGCTGTTCCTATTTTTAATAATTGGTCAGTCTGAAGGGGAAGATACTTACTCTTGGGTAGATATCGAGGACCTCATCTCCCTCTAGCGGGTCCTGGTGCAGAATGACTTTGTTCCTCCGCTGTAGGGTGAATTACACTGGAAAATGTTCTGTGGCACCTGCCCAGTCATATACTTCCTGTCATTCATGAGAGAAAATGTTACAAAAATGAATTTTCAACATGATAACTCTACTTTGGTTGTGTGTTTCAAGGAGGGGGGGGGGGAATAGTGGGGAACAAGCTTTATTGCTCATTAAAAATCATGGAATGCACATCTGCAAATATTATCAGTGATGTGTCATACATTACTGTTAACCTATTAGGTGAATATCTACTAGAACTCTGAGAAAGGCAAATTCACCACATAATAGTGGCCATGTGTTAGAAGTATTTACCTGGAACAATGCAGTACTCTTAAACTTTCTTGATATCTTATCAGCACCATGGCGGAGAATAATTGTGGTGCCATTCTCGGGTGCTGGAGGTATGCGTCGGCTCTTATCCTCTCTTATCTAAAATTAAGAAAAACAGAGTCATTGAACGACTCAAGAACATGTGGTACAGTAGTTGGTTCAGTTATTTATATTTATGCTAATTTTTTCTGGGAACAAACACTGTAGATGGTGTCACACATCTCAGTTCCTGGTTATTTTAAACGATGTCAAAACGCTTTTGGCAAGGGTTGTTGAGTCAACTTCGTTGTTACCTGGCATTCAATATATGGGGTGGCATATTATTATATAGTACCATGTTAAAAAGACTGGCCTAATGTAGATATGGGATTATCATATCTTTTTGGTGATCTGGCACATACTTTATTTACTGTTGGAGCTTTCCTTGGAGCAGCTGCAGCTTGTCGTGCCGCTGGGGCTTGGTCTTCCTGAAAAAATATAGATAACAACATTAACAGTAGACTAGGTTGATTTCAATAACAATAGAAATTTATACCTCTACAGGACGATAGTTTGTGAGTATACATGTGAATACGGAAAACCAGTACATTTGCCATTTACCTTTTTGTCTTCCAGTTCATAGTCCCTCAGATTGTCCTCCTGGAATTCTTGTAATTCGACTCTCTCGCTACGAAAACAAAGATATTTTTATATATGGGCTCTCTTACTTCACTCCCTTGGGATATTTCCCTCTCAATCAGTTAATCTAAAAAACAGTGAGTGGATAAGGACTTTCCCTTACTGCTGGTGTTTTTATCTATTGCAACTTAATATTACAAATCTAATGGTTAATTGAAAATGCTCATTCTCGACATGAACTGCATATAGCAGTAACATATTGTATAGGTATGCGAGTGTGTATGTGTGCATGCGTGTGTGGTTGTTATGCGTGTGTGTATGTATGTATGTATTTTTATTTATAGGTCAACACATTATATTTGAGGTGATCATTCTGTTCAATTCTCATAGTCAGTTTGCTTTACAGTGTAGGGTTATGCAAAGGAGGAGTTCCGTGTTGATCACTTCTGGAAGTGAAAGGGTTAATTCTCTCTCTCAAAACAATTCGAATTTATCTTTTGCTATGTGCAGCAGAGAGAACTGAGCGGCAGACCTACACTGCACAAACAGGCAGTTACACTATATGGTGTAGATTGCTACCTTAGGAGTTGTAAGGCGTAACTCTTACCATTCATCTTTTAAGCCCTGTAGGGCTCGCATTCCTTGACTTACAATTTCATCCATGTCTTTTTTTCTTTTATTTTTCAGGGTCTCACCTTTGAAAGTAACAAGAGTGAACCCCAGAATTACTAAGGAGACATCCCATTTATTACTGTAAACTCCATAGCAGAAGTAAGTTACCTACATTTTCTTTTTTTTTAAACATTTAATGTACAACCATGTTCCCTGCTTTTTAATTTCCAAGAATGGTCTTTTCACTTCCATGACTTTCTGTTAATGGTTATGTCACTTGATTTACCACACATGAGGTAAATGTTGTTCTTTTAACTTGAACCAGAGAGAATTGACGCCTAGCAAAAGCTAGAATTTTAAGAGAGTGTTTGAAGATTCCCAAAAACATTTTTGCAGGTCAACAAAATTTTGGACTTACCAGCATATCTTTCAACAAGGACTGGCCTTCCAGATGTAGGTGCCAGGATAAAAACCTCCGTTTGATGGCTGTTACAACCAAATTTTTCTATGACTACCGAAAAGAAACAATTAACATTGAAACAACATTGATGGACTGTATGCCTCCAATGACACACACAAAAACCTTCATTGTTTTGAATAGAAATGTGCACTGAGTAGTTTGGTAGGCCCAGAAGTAGGAAAAGCTAGTCTAAGTGGGCAATATTTTTTCGAAAGAGACAAAGAAAGAATTGAGACTATACACTATTACAACAATCTATTACAATAATACAAGCTTTAACTTAAGTGAAAATGAAAATTTATATTAAGTTTCAATCCAAAAAAAAGGGAAAGAAATAAACCTGTGATATATTTAGTGCATTTTTTATTATGATTGTAACATTTAAAACAACAAAGTTATTTATAGTTACCATGTCTCCCACTTTTAGTTTCTGAATTTGCAATCCAGAAATAAATTTCCTGGCTATTTGCAAGGAAGCTCAAAAGACTAGAGAGAATAAAAAAACCACATAATGAATAAGCATGGCTATTTCAAAGTACATGTGTCCTTCAAAGTATTTCAGGGTACTTGCCTTTGAACATCAGTTAGGTCTTCTCCATCTTTTATCACGACCAAGACCATCAGGCGGTGATCTGTCCTACTTTGGTGCCACAGCTGAATGCATTCATATAAAAGCAAATTAAAGCGTTATTGTAGTGATTTAATGTATGTTCAGTTCAATTGTATAATCTGCACATGCACAGGGCCGTTAATTTGATTTCCTGCCTATACCTGGCCAAGATGATAACTGAAGAGTTTAGATTGAAACTATATGGCACAGTAGTACTAAAACGAGTAACAGTTTTACTTATAAAATCCCATTTTTTTCACTGTCAGCATAATTGCTCAGAGACAGTCGCAATAAGAACTCTTAGCTTATTTTGGCTAATTATTTTTCTTTGGTCAAATTGCCATAGTTAAACAATGATTATAGTTTCCCTTTCACTAGATGCACTTTTCCAAAACATTGTACAGGCAATTTCAATTGTTATTTCGATTGTTATTTGCAACTGCAGACCTCACCAAGTCAATGGCTTCTTTGTGGATTGATTTGATACCTGCACATATGCTTAAATGATATTCTGTTAAAAATCTAATGTATAATTTACTTATCAATCAAACCTATTACAATATAAGCGTATTTGTAACTTTTACTTAAGGAAAGCTAATTTGTATACTGCGACGGCATCCTTTGTATGTATGCGTGAATATATGTATATCATTGATTCAAGATATATCTCCATTTCTCATTAGCCAGGATGCCCTGGCTAATATTCATATCCAGCAATATGACATGAAGTGTCCAAAAATCCATGCTATCATCCTACGATTGACATCTGTTGTAGTTTAACAGCATGGAGTTTTTGGACAATTGACATCACGGAACTTGCCTATCTGAGAGAGCCAGAAAATGTGGGACCGTTTGGTATTGACCTGATGCGTTTTGGCATTTCTATTTGTCAGGGGTGGTTGGGCGGAGCCTTATTCTTCATATATATACATACTTAAATAACTTATATGTATGTGTATGTGTGTGTGTGGATATTATTTACATATTTAGGTGAATGCAAGTTGCATGCAAGCTCTTATAGTAGCATATTATTTGAGCACAAACCTCATCAAAAGAGAGATTTAAAAATACTGGCAGTGGCTGGTGAGGATTGCTTTTCATCAGCTCCCTCTCGCACAAGATGACCTCATGGACACGGTCAATTTGAGTCCATGGCACTGAAACAAATATGTAACATTGGGCATGGTACTCATAGCCAAAATAGTAACTCAGATCAGAGCAATGTTGTCTACATGAAAAGAAGCCTGCATGCCAAAGTAGATCCATTTGCAGCAAAGCAAAATTGAGATAGTTTGTCACTTAGCTTATGATGACAACATTGCATGTACTATGGTACGGCCTAATGTCCCTGTTCTGTGCTGGTTAACCTCCACCAATGTCAAAAGGTGGTTAAACATTGTCTTTCCGTGAGTGTTTACTTTCCAGTCATGAGATAAGTAACTTGATAATGTTTGAAATATGTCGGTGGAAGTTAACATTACATCCAAATTGCAGATGACAACTTTTCTTTTTATATTAAATTATCAATAATTTCACATTTTTTAAATTGACTTGGTCTAGTAGATTTTATCTTAGTTATGAATAGAACATACCTTTCCCATGTCTTAATTCCACAGCACCAAGTGGCCTGAGATCATTCTCAATTATCCCAGCTAAAAGTTGATTTAATTCCAAATATAAATTAACAAGATAAATAATGTGACTGAGTGGAGTTCAGTTCGGTCCATAATCACATAATTGATTACAAATATGGATGGACGTGAAAAAAAGGGACATCTTTTGTTGCCCATTCTTTTTTACATTTATGTTTTGAATGTGTGGTACTTGACAGACTGTCAGATAACAAGTTAAACAGCAGAGTTTTGGGCTTCTCTCTAGCCAATCATAATCATTCTTAATACAGTACGTGACACCATTAAAAAGGTAGGCCATATAAATATTAAATTTTGTCACAGACTAAACCCTTTCACACTAAAAACTCAGGTCATTTGTAAATGTTTCCATAAAGCATCAGCACAGAGCCTAGCAAGCTTACAATAATTATTGAGAAAAATTACCAACCTAAACCTTGAACTCCTAAGGTGTCTCCACAAGTAAAATTATCTGCCATTAGCCCTAGTAAAATCTCTTAACTCACTCTTAATAGGAAAAGTGTTGATGATATTGAATCAATCCATTTTATGTTCTCCAAATTGACATAATATTCTAAGGCATGACAATCAGTAATCAGGAAAATTGCAACTCAGATCTTGGAAGTGAAAGGGGTAAAAATGATTTCAGTCATTTAGTGGTGTTTGAACATTTGAATATTTGTGCATGTATGTACATGGCTGAAGCTATTGCGGTACCTGTTATTGGTGCTACTCTGTCAATGGCAGAATCATCTGTAGATGTTTAAAAAAGAAAAGAGATTTACATGTATATGTATTTCACTATACCATCTACACTTTCCCTTAATAAACAGAGCATTTGACGTTGGGATGGTATAAGTGCGTATACAGGGGCACCTTGCTATTTCAAAATCTCAAAGGAATTACATCTTCCAAGAACCTGCACAATTTTTCATATTTCTGTATTTCCTAGCTGTCATTTCTACTGTCATGTACAACTTTGAAACATTGCACATAAAATTGAAAATGGCAGGCTGTGTTTTGGTAAGTGAAAAAAGCAGCAAAAACAGGTAAGGGTTTAAATGTTTGCATTGGATTAAGTAATGATACTAATTTTATCCTGCAGTATCTATAACAGCTATCGTTATAATGAAGACTGCCACACCTGGCACACTTATTCCTGGGATGGCTCCTGCACTGACAAACTCTATTAAAGAAGAAGTATTGAATATTTTATCACTATATGTTATTATATTTATTGGTGTGGGTCCTAACAATAATTAATAATTATCTAACATTTTAAGTGCAAACTGGCTTGTTTGAAGTTATTAAGAGGAGTATATGATATATTATCCTAATGGTATGAGGGTTAGATCTTGTCAGGCTCCATGAGAGGAAAATTTTAGCAGTTTTTGTTCAGTGTATTTAAAAGAATACTAATAGTTTGTGTGTTGCATGCATAGTACATCAAGAAGTTGCATCAAATTCAGTGCCTATGTTGTAAGCTTAATCAATACTGTACCAGAACTTTGTAGATAAATCCTTGAACCTTCAGTATAGTAATTAGCGTATAAGCATACTGGAATAGACCTAGTCATACGCTGTCTTTTAAACTACTTTGCAACAATCAATGAAAAACACTATGCACTATGTTGAGTGAAATCTCAACATTTCTTCATTGACATTATATTAATATTGCATGTAGTGAGTATTTGTGCAAACAAGATTATGTTCCATTATGCATTTAATTAAATGAAAAAAAAAAAATTGAAAATGTCAGGGTTTACCTGGCATGAACTGATCATCAGAGCTGATGTTTTCATAACTATTATAACTACTTGCGGCTGGTGGTGAAAATGGAAAATAAAAAAGTAATAAGTTAAGTAGTGTCAAGTTTGCAAGTGTGGGCATCAAAGTATTGTCCGGGATATCCGTCAAAATTACTACCTTTTGCTTAAATAACAGAATTACACAGACTCAATGAAAAACCAGTATTGTATAAAAAAGTTTATCTTTGTGAAATGCGAAATGATAAAGTTATGGCATAGAAAGGATTTAGCCAGGGTTGGAAACACTTTCAAATAATAGGGTCAATAACCGTCACAGAACAGGTCAAAACTTGAACCTCCTATTACGCCACGACAAACACACAATTATGAGACAGATTACAAAAAATGTCGTCTTCATTTTCTTCTTCACCCACGCTTCCGGACTCATCTGAACTGTCTGTGACATGCAGTTGTTGGTCTGTGGATTAAATTAATGTTGCTATAGATGTTGTGCATAAGGTGTTGGTAGCTAGGACAGCTCTCAATAGTCGTAAAATGCTAAATAGATGCCCTGTATGTTTGTTGCAAATCCATAAAATGCATAATACTGGCCTTGAAGAGTGTCTCACAAATGCCATTCCATGTGGTTAGACTTGTTTAAAAATATTGGAGATATTCACGTAGTTAATTGAGGGCAAAATTGATGTCCATTGCAGTACCGATAATAATTATGTTTGTTTAGCAAAACCAACATAACCCTTGAGACATTTCGGGTAATAAGGGGCAGGGATATGTTTTAGTTAGCCATGTACAAGTAAATAATTGTTTGGGTGATTTCCTTGGCTTGGAGGAGCTGGCCGAGAGCTTAGCAGGGGAAGAGACACTGGAGATTGTGCACTTAAGGTGTTCATTGCATAAGTTCTTTCCACACCCATAAAACCTAATTATGTAGTAGTTGTCTCAGTTCATTATCATAAGAGGACTTAAAATTCCAAAATGACTAATTCCCTATGACCTGCTACATCTTAACTACACTGTACCATGACCCCATCTCCCAGCATACCTCTTGTGTTGCCTGCACTTGTGGGTTCACTGGCACCTGTGCCTGCACTTGTGTTTGCACTTGTTCCTGCACTTGTGCTTGCACTTGTGTTTGCACTTGTGCCTGCACTTGTGCCTGCACTTGTGCCTGCACTTGTGCTTGCACCTGTGCTTGCACCTGTGCCTGCACTTGTGTTTGCACTTGTGCCTGCACTTGTGCTTGCACTTGTGCCTGCACTTGTGCCTGCACCTGTGCCTGCACTTGTGTTTGCACTTGTGCCTGCACTTGGGCTTGCACTTGTGCTTGCACCTGTGCTTGCACCTGTGCCTGCATTTGTGCTTGCACTTGTGTCTGCACTTGTGCTTGCACCTGTGCCTGCACTCGTGTTAACACCTGTGCCTGCACTTGTTGATTCTGAAAAAGGGTGGGAGAGGCACATCAGAAAATAAAAGCAACATTAACAAAGTCGCACCGAAGAAATGACAAAAATGGTAAGACATAGCTGATGACGAAACCAGGGATGATTTTCAGACATCTTTAGAGAGGCAAAGTTGATAACTAAATTGCTCTTTTCATATGTTTACTTAATTCTCGTTTTGTGATTTCAGTCACAATTTAATATTAAAACTTTAGACGTATAAAGAACCAAGACTTATAAAACATGTATACGTTTCATTTGCTTTGTACTTACGACCGTCGGTAGGGAGTTTTCTCTGGTGAGCTGAATGCACCCCAACTGTGAACAAAGAAAACGAAACAAGTGTAAGGACATGTAAATCACACTCTTGTATGATGGCTGAATCAGTTTACATGGTGCTTTGTGAAAACACCACATCCAGTATGGTATGACTTATCTTTCATTAATAATTATGTTGTCCCTGTAAATACATTTAATTGCCCTAGACTGTATTTGGTGTACACAATTCATAATCGCTTGTCGAATTTCAAAAGTGCCTATGGTGCCATGGAGGCTTTATCTTTCCTGAACTCAAGACTGGCAACACACACTCTCGCACTTAATTTTGCCCTTGCATTACTAGCCAAGAGCCTGTAGGTCTGGAAGCTTCCAACTAGCAATTAACTGTAATACACACATTTCCCACTCCAACTGCCTTGTTCGCAAATCACTCCCTGCCTTTAAATCACCCCACAACAGCTGAAGCTGGTGTTGGAGACAGGCTATGGTCGTTTTCACACCAGAACGTTCAGCCCGACTTCAGCGATTTATGTCTGCTTACATCTATGTATTCTCTACAGAGTAATCTCACCGGAATTACCTGTTGTCAAGTACAGGAATATCTTCTTTTTCCTTTCCCCCGGATAAAGCTCGGCAAGCCGTGCCCCAGACTGTAGGTCATTGCCAACTGTGGCCATTGAGTGTCCTCTCGCATAGGAGGCTATGAATTCCAGTCTTTGCCAGATGGCGGCGAGGTAAAGAGGGAGAATTAAGTGACTAACTTTGCTCTGATGTAATGTGAGATTTAGAATCTACATGTGATGTGTATTTTACCAGCAACGTTACTCAAGATTTAATATTGGCTTACTTTGAAACATAAAAAAATGAATTTTGTTATAGTAACGCAATCGGAATTGTGACTACTTGCTATTCCTTTACCAAGGACAAAACACATGCCTATTTGTGGTATGTAAACCGCACCCCAAAAAAATGGTTTATCAAGCGTTTGGCGAAAATGACAGTTTGTCTAATCATTTGATATGAAACGTCTGATTTATGTTGATTTTTTTTTCTTTTCTGTGCATAATAAATTCAAGACTTTCATGCTGTCCCCTAAAAGCAGGCTACGCGGTACAAAATAAATGCAATTGAAGTCTCCCAGAAGCTGGGTACGCATTATAAAATAAATGCAAGAATTTGTGGTCTGCAGGATACCCTGCCACGTTCACCACGTTAGTGCAAATTGAGGCCCGGTAGGACTCACAAAGTTAGAAAGGTCTTTAAGTCCTCTTAACGAAGAACGAAACTCGACCAAAGGTAATAGATGACAAGTACAAGAAAAGATTTCTCGCAATACACAGCATTTTGTTCGGATGCCTTAAGTTGAGAGACAATTGGCAACACGACGACGTTAACATAAATATTCGTTCTTTTAGTACGGTGAAAGCATTTGTCTTACTAGTTACAAAGGTCGTCCTGAACCATTGCCCAATGCACCCTGTTAGGGGTCAATGTTCAAGTTAAACAACTATAGAGTGATCACTTTCTGTTCATACATATATCTTAATAAGTTAACTTTTTTTTCGATTGTAGATTACACACGAGAGCGCTCCCGGAGAGATCGGAATTCAGTTATTTCTTCAAGATATTTGCATCAAGCAAAGAAAATAACATACCTGTCCAAATTTTAAGCAGCCAACGAAGGGAAACTGCTTTGCAGCAAGAGCCCTATGTGAGCGGGAGAACTGTTTTTGGTGAAAGAAATTTCCTTCACCCTTCCAGCGTCCACCAACTTCTTCCATGCATTTGGTGACGGACTGCTGTCCACTCTACGTTCTAGGAGCACCATAGTCCTCTGAAATGCACGATTACTGTGCCTTGGTTGTGGATTCATCTTTTCGAAATGATTTCGTGCAGTTAACGAAGGACGCAACGCAGCGATGGAAACAGAGAACAAACGACGCGAGATCTGACCGATAAAGATAGCACTATACTTGACGCCAATCACGAAATTGACACGTAGCAGTGCGCCTGGACTTTGTTAAAGGCGGAAAAAATGTCAAAAGTGAGAATTGGAGAAATAAGTCCGTGTTTATTCATCTGTTATTGATAGCCTAATTCTTCATCAATACACTACAATCTGCTGTTTTTACTTGGCGGAAATAACCCAAAAGTCATCTCTCGTGCGATCTCCTACAAGGTGCCACATTGCCTTTGGAAAGCACAACCGAAAATACGTTGGCTGGTTGTAAACTCGTGGTCATAATTCAGCCTTACAATTAGCGCATTTTTATTCAATCTACTGATCTTCCTTCTAAGTCGCTATTACTATTCATGATCGACCGACCATTTTATGTGTTGCTCGTTAATTATTATTATTTTTTTTCAGCGATGGAAGCTCTTCAATGACAGAAGTTAAGCGAAACAGTCATAGGCAACCACAGGCCATGGTAATGGGGCGAAACTAAAAGGCCGGCACGGCAGGATCAGGGAATGCCGGAACCACAGAAAATCAACCCAAATTCTAAACGATGGAACCGCGGGAAAAGACCACGAATCCTAAAAGACGGAACTATTAATATAAGTAAATAAAAGAAATATATGTAAGACTAGTATTGATATAGTATTCCTGTCGTTAAAGGCATATTAAACAGTTGCCTCTTTTCAAACATAGGCAGCACATGAGCCCTACAATTCCGCTATATATGAGCCTTTTTACAGTTACTTTTCAACCATACAATGACAATGACTGACAAAACCGAGTACATGTGATGCAAAAAAAACAATGACGTCTTTCAGTTACCCGACAGGATATAGCCTGTTTTGACTAAATGTCCACAAGAGCCGTTCTTTACACTGTAGCTAATAGCAAGTTTTAAAAAACAGTTTTTAAAATTTAAGATTCTGTTTACTTAAATTGGCCTTGCCGTTGCTTTAACCAATCCGTTTGCGCTATCGCTAACTTTTAAGATTTTCACATTGTCCCCCCTCTTACTCGGGATATAACATGCGTCTACCCGTGTATCGGACAGCCAAGAAAATGTTACTTTCTTAATAAATTTCTCGAAGTTCCAAACCGAAAAGGAAGTAAGAGTAAAGATACGTGAAGAAAAGAGCCTTAGACAAAAGGAACAGAAACTAAAAGAGAAAATAAGTTTTGTGAGCCTTCGAAAAGCAGCACGAAATTGTGAATTCCTGCGGATCGTCAGGATCTGAAATGTACGGTGGCCCAAAAGTGCCACGGCAATATCAATTTGATCACGGCGACTTCAATTTGATCACGGCAACTTCAATTTAACCACGGCAATTTCAATTTGATCACGGCAATTTCAATTTGACCACGGCAATTTCAATTTGACCACGGCAATTTCAATTTGATTCACGGCTCAAATTGTCTCGCGACACAGTCAGCGGAATTACGAATATTCCGAAGCTACCTTGTGCAACTAACGTGGCATTGAAGATGGCGGACGGCGGGAAAGTGATGAACAAAGCGCTGTTTTGTGGAAATTGTGGTGCTTCAACTCCATTGGGGTCGAGTTCTCGAACTATTTCTTCAACTAAGCTCCTGGGAACACGTATTCCCTTCCGCTGTAGAGCATGCCAAAGACTTCGGTAGCCAATGGTACTCCCTGGACCATCAATGATTGCCATTATGGCGTCTCTCAAAGATCCTGGGCAGAACTCAACACCATTTCTTTGGAAACTGTACTGTTTCAGCCTTTTTTTAAGAGTGCGAAGACTAATATTTATATGGTGCTGACTTCTAATTAAGGATATGCAAAATTTCTCTATACTCGTGACCCTTGTAAAACAACGACTCGAGAAGCGCTTTATTTACTTCTTTCACTTTCCCGCCGTCCGCCATCTTCAATGCCACGTTAGTCGCACAAGGTAGCTTCGGAATATTTGTAATTCCGCTGACTGTGTCGCGAGACAACTTGAGCCGTGAATCAAATAGAAATTGCTGTGGTCAAAACTTGAAAATTGCCGTGGTCAAATTTAAATTGCCGTGGTCAAATTGAAGTTGCCGTGGTTAAATTGAAGTTGTCGTGATCAAATTGAAATTGCCGTGGTTAAATTGAAGTTGCCGTGATCAAATTGAAATTGCCGTGGCACTTTTGGGCCACCGTAGAAATGTAACACTGTGACGTGTTCTCACAGCTGTGTGAAGCCTGTTCATTTCTTTACTCAGTGTAATTTCCTTCCCTGATGTTATATCGTTTGAACGTGATCATGAAACAGAAAAATGTCCGCCTGAAAACATTCAATAAGAAATTGTAATGCATTCAATAAAATTATAATGCGTTATTTGTCAGATTGTGTCAGTCGTCATTCTGCTTCCTCGGAAATCAATGCAACGGGTAATACTAACGGGCTACCTTAATAAACCAAATAACAAATTATTATAAGGGCTGAGGACTCCAACAGCTGTTCGTTGGTCGTAAAAACGGGGTGGTGTGTCTTTCAGGCAAGAGAATGTGTGGGCTTTTGTTCGGGAAAAATAAAGGGGTGTTTGTATTTAATTACAAAGTTGTCATGTGGCGGGGTTCAACTACAAATTGAACTTTTCACCGTTCACTAAACAAAAGAGGCCCGCGTTGGAATCGAAGTGCTGAACATGTCTGGGTTGAGTTCCTTTAACTGCGAGATTGCTAATCACGAGGTGGTGGACCAAAGGCTTCTATGCCCGATATGGTTAGATAAGTGCAAACACGGGAGCCCGTCACTATATGATGGGCTCTTGGTGCTCTGTCAGTTTTGTGCGTGTTTGTATCATCTGATTTCTGTTGTAGCAAATGTGCGATATTTGGCTAAGCCCATATGTCAGTCAAAGGGTTTCGTAGGGTTCGTGAAATATATAAAGTGCTCGCCAAAATTGGCATTTGATCGAAATATTTGCAAAGTTTAAATGACAGTTCGCGTGGCCCTCGCAAAATTTTAGCAATTGTTCAGATTCTCACGAGTTATTACTAATTTTGTAGTTAGCGCTTGCTGCTCACCAGATGCGGCACTTCCCCCCCAAAAAGTTAAAATAATGCTCGCAAAGACCAACCGATACCCCTGCTTAAACCCGGTTTTCATTTCATCGGCGATAGTAGCGATATTACAGGGACACCCAACAATTGTTTTGTATAAAAAATATGTTCGGAGAAGGAAAAATTGCTTAGAATCTTCTATAGCTTAGGGAAGGATTCAAATTTCTAAGTGACCGTTCCATTCATATGTGCAATTTTCGTAACATATGTAATAAATTCCCTACGAGTATCTAAAGTAAAATCTTTCGCATTTCAGTCCGCAAGTTAGCCTCTTTTTCGTAGAGAAAGGAAACTTAGAATCTTCGGATTCGAAAATGCGATGGAGAGAGGAATCAGAGAGGGGAGTATAGTACCGACTGCGTTAATTTTGATTGACGGCCAGAATAGCGAGATATGCAAACGGACCTTTTCATCCCTCTCCCAATTCTTCCTCTCTATTTGTTCAAATTATGTTGCAAACAGGCCCCAAAATCTCAGCTTTGTTTGCTCTTGTTATTCTCTTGTCATCTTTTATTTTCCATTTGCTCTCAGCAAGGAGTTAATGAATCAGCCTGTTTCCATGCCCTGTGGTCACAGTTCGTGCAGGGCCTGTCTACAGGAGTTATTCGGTAAACGGACCCTCTGTGCCAACACCTGCCCCGTCTGCAGAGCGGCAGTTGATAGCAGAAATCTTAACACTAATGTTGCTGTACGCGCTGTGATCGCGAGGATAAATGTGCGCTGCACAAATCCTGGTTGCTCCTGGGTGGGGGAAGAATCGGAAAAAGAGACACACAGGGACACTTGCCCCTTTATGATGATAAATTGTCCAAATGGTTGCGTGGGAAGCCACCAGCGAGATATAATGCACCAGCACCTGGCAACTTGCCCATACCAACAACTGCCATGTGTGTATTGTAAAACGCGAGTGCGGTGATACCACTTCGATGCTCATCTAGAAAATTGTCCAGATGGTCCTCGGGTTTGCCCACTCCAGTGCGGGGAGAAGTTACCAAGGTAAGATATATGTATACTGCATGCATAATAATTCTTATGAAATACTAGTACTGGTACAGTTACTATTACTAGAACTACTGTTACTATTGTAGTATCGGTACTATGATAGTATTATTACTAGTGATAATACTAGGTTATTGACTTATTCACAGGTCACATATTCACTTGCACCTTAGCGACTGTCCAAGACGGATGGTGAAATGTACTGTGCGAGGATACCATAGTTTTTATACGATTGGTGCCCAGGGTGAGCATCAAAGGCACTACCAGGAAAGCCACCAGGTTTTACTCAAAAACGAAGTCGAGCGACTAAGAGGAGTATTGTTTGACAAGGTGGGTGATCTTAATTAAGTTGTGAACGGTGGGTATGGCAGTCAGTCGAGTTATGGAACCATTCATGAGAATGGGCTATTTTTTTTATTTAAGAATCAATTGTGGAGGTCGCTGTTGACATTTCAGTACGAAACTGCCTTATGAAGGATACAGTAGGGCAAAAACTGTAGTCAGTGATTTTAGTGAAAGGGTTTTAAAAAATGTCCAATGGAATATTTTTCAGGCTGACGAAAAGGTGGAGAGAGTTGTTAAGAACAGGAAAAGTTTTCGGTGGGCGCTGAAGCTGGAAGATGCCGAGGATGGTAGAGATCTAGCAAGTCCTCTCTTCAGCGTCGAAGGGAACATGCTGAGATGCATTTGGCATCGGACTTCGACACCACATAAGCTTATCCTTGAACAGGTGGTTTCCTGTACACCACTCACCGTCAAAGCAAGGTAAAGGGCATTTGTTATTTGATGAAGTTGTTTGGCACCAGTGCCGTGCCTGGAAGAAAAAGAGTAAATTTTTTGGTTGTTAGAGAGGAGGAAACAATTGTTGCAGTATTTACCTTGGAAAAAAGGAAACTAGAAAGAGAGTGTTTGTACCAGAAATCCACCATTGGCATTATGGAATAATTTACTTTACTTAAATAGAGAAAAAAAGGTTTCTTTGATTCTTTAAGATTTACTGTATGATATTAGATTGTGAATATTTCTAGTTATTTACTTTTTTTCAGATTCGCATTAATCAAGAATGGTGCTGTCACAAGATAATTTGAAAGGAGGTTCCCGTCAACGCTAAGCGAGGAAAAAATGATTAGCACTGTGGTAGACTTTGGTCAACTTGGGAATGACCAGGAATTGGACATAAAGATGACCATATCTGTGTATCACCATATATAGTCATGTCCAATTTCTAGTTATTCCAGTATCGAGCAAATTATCACTGTATCTGCATGCTAAAATTCGAAGTAAATGTTTTGGAATTTTTAGTACTTATTCCGTAGAAACAATTTAACCCCGATGGCCATAAATCGCCGCTTAATTTGCAAAAATTCCGATAGTCTGTTTGCACGAGGTGCAGTGCTGTTGCCGTGAGGAAAAGATGGATCCCAAAAAAAATTTACTGCTGGGAGTAAAGAGTTGATCAAGAGTCTACCACAGTGGCTTTCATAGTCTAGTCATCGTTTTATGTCTTTGGACCGCAGAAAATGTTCACCTCGATACGAAGTTTGGGTTTCGCAGTGAATTTCCTATCAAGTTGAATCTAATCAATTAACAAACAGCATGAATCAGTTTAACTCAATTCCGCCGCAATGAATTTCGTATCAGGTCGCAGACAGTTGTCACGAATAAAATAGAGAGATATGACTTTGCTGTCACTTCGACTCATTATTCTGAAACTCAAAAGAAATATTTCACTATACCAGAATTGATTTTTGGACTTAATTTCATGTATTATTTAAATGTAGATTAAACAAACCTGGCAACAATGAGTCCAGTTGGTAACTGGATGATACCCCCTGCTTGGTTTCAGAAAGGCAAATATAACAATTATAGCACTGAGCATTAATTGTAATTAAATTATTATAAGTACAATAAGACTCTATACCTTTATTCCTAGCATTAAGAAAAAATGTAGAAAAAAAACAACAAAGAAATAGGATAAAAGCCCAAAAAACTAGTTAATATCAGCTTAGTCGTTCATATTGGTAAATAGTTTGGAAAAGAAAAAACTCCTGAGATTATATAAAGAAAGCATTACATGCCTTACAGATACAGTACTAAATTCTATGTAGCAAAAATATCAACATGTAGAAAGAAACTCTTAACTAGTTTATTCCGCCGTAGAACGCTTCGACTAAAAATTCGGTAACATTACGAAATATTTTCAAAGCTTAAGAAGTTACTTAGTGATTAAATGAGATTCCATATCAGTTAAAGAAGATAAGTAGTTTAACTTATGTATAATTGCCTTTCTGAAACTAACAGGATAATACCAGTGTTAATGACTGGGGGGACCAGGAAACCCTTACTACATTAATAAATTGTATGAACCTGGGGCCAGATTCACAAAGTCCTTCGAAGTTAAGATGTACCATAAGTATTGTTCCCGCACAATAGCCCACTGTTAGAAAACAACACTCAGGATACATATCAAGCCAGGGAAGCTTCGTGAATCCCGCCCCTGCTTTTGATATATCTTCTTATATTAACTAAGCCAAAAAGCATGCTGAATTACGTTACCTCAGCAGTGCTAGTAATTCATTTTTATTATTAAGCGCCAGGAAAGAAATAATTTCAGTTAAATACTTAGCTAACACTAAAACAAACACACTAAAATTTAAAAGATGACTATAGTATTTTAGGGCATAAAATAGTGTAACTTCAAGCTGGGGTAACACAAGAATCAAACAAGGAGGCCCCATTAGGGGTTTTAGGGATACGGGATATCTGCGAAAAAAAATATAGGGATACGGGATATTTCGGGGAAAAATTATAGGGATACGGGATATTTAGAAAAGAGATAGTGGGATATCGAACGTCAAAGTTTCTTTTTTGACAGGATAAAACAGGTTAATTGATCAATATGAAAGACGCGAAAAGAAAAAAAGTACTTGAAAATGCGAATTAATGTATTTCCCTAAGAAAAAACATTGTTATCATCATTCAAACCCTATTTGCACTTGATTTCTATTTTAAAGTATGAAACCGCACCGGAAAATGTGTTATACACTATTTGGTAATCAGACTTATCACATGTAGTGACGTCATCAGTATTAACTTGAATTATAGGGATGCAAACTACAGGAATTAATGGGATACGGGATATTCAGACCCCCCCCCCCAATGGGGCCTCAACAAGTATTGCTTTACAGATGCAGTTCCATAGCTCTTGAATAGACAGGAATCATACGGAAAGCTGTTTCGTACAACTGATTTTACCTCTGTTGATCCACAAATAATCAAAAAGGCCAATAGAGCATTTGTTGCTAATTTGCTGTTTTGTTGTTCAACATAAATTGAATGCAGCACGTGCCCGCGCACATCAACAATTTCCGGCACTTCTCCTACGGTCATCCAAACCTGAAGAGTGTATTTAAATTATTCATTAACAATGATAACGATAAATGTTTGCGTAAAGTGCCTGATCGTTAAGTCGACTAAGGGACCATTCCTTTATTTATGAGGGAAGGGGGGCTGGTGTGATTCAAAAAGCACTACTTAAAAATTTCGTGACTCCCCCACAGCTTGTCAATTTTGATTCACATGACACGTCCCCCTCAAAATAAAAAAAAATGAAAAGTCAATTTTGGATCAAAAAATTATGACATAAGACTGTTATTAAAATCATTCACGTGACCCACCCTTTTCCATGATTTTCCTGGCATAACCCCCCAAATCCCACCTGCCAGCCCGCCCATACTGTTAAAAAAGGAACGGTCCCAAGGCAAGTCTTACATTCGGTCTTTTAAGAAACATGTTTTCTAATCATTGATGTAAAATATTTAAAAATACGAACGACATTTTTAGATTCCTTATGAGATGCTACTTTACAATAAATTAATTAAAACCCAAAACAATAAGGCATGGCGATAGATATCTTTGCCTCTCCGAAAGGAAACAGGGGAAAACCAACCAACTGAACGCATTGTCGCCAGGTTTATCAAATCAAAAAATCGAAAGATCGCCTACAGCACAGGTTGATTGACTAGAAATTGGCGTGGTAAAACGGCCAAGAAGTTGACCATCGTTTGCGGATGAATGCCCCCTCTCCACTGGCGCCACATTTGCTCGTCGAGGTATGATTGGAGGTCTTTCCGGGGGATACCTCGACGCGTTTTTTGGCCTAGCTTTAATGTGTTCCAGCAGGACTCGATTTCTTGGGTATGAACCCCAGTGACGGGGTCTACAAAGTGGCGTGAATGCACAACTATCCTGTGGGCCGCGACGTTGTTTATTCTCGCCGAGATCCCTCTATATGCAGCCCAGTCATCAGTATGCACCTCAGTGCCAGGTAGGATGCATCGGGATATAATTGGGTCGAGAGTAGCAATATCCCGTCTCTCCACTACTTGGAAGTACCCCTTCGCTGGACTGGATTCGGTAGTCACAATACCGAACACCCATGCATCCTGGGCTGCTCGTCTCCCTCTATTGTACTAATACGAAAAATAGATAGTTAGTTGACTGGGTAAATGAAGGCGGTGGCATATGAACTCTCCGCAGAACTTTGCACAGGGCTCGCCGTAGCATCATCAGAATGAGTTTAAAATTACTTTTCGCAAATCATCCAGTCGATCCTTGTCCAGGCATTAATGTCGCCTTTCGCAGTACTACTATACATTATTAATAATAATCATAATCATGCTTCTCCATAAAGGATGCAGAAAGTCCTTCAGCTTTTTTGGCAGTTTAGAGGGTTTCATTCTAATACAATGCCAAACAAAACAAAAGTGAGAAATGAGAGGATTCTCAACAAACAGGTACTTGACAAATCTAGCAGAAAATTTTAAATGAGAGCTATAGGTATAACGTAAGCACGTAGGTTTTACAGAGATTTTGGGAAAGGGCAAACCTGCATGTAACCATTCTACTGATTTACCTTCGTTTTGTGGTTAAACTTGCTCTCGTCGCATTTGACTACGACACCTGGTCCTCCGAAGGGTATAAATGGATGGGCCTCAAGATCTCTGGAACAGACATCCTGCAACTGACGGTATATTCTGGATACCAGGGCGGGGGTAAGATGTAGTGAACGCGCAGTTTTTCTTTGGGAGTCATCGGATACAAAGTAGTATATAGCCATTAAGAGTGTCCCAAGTGAGACCCGAGAAAACAACTCGAAAAAACTATTTGCTCGTAAGCTCCTTCTCTTTCTGCATCCGCTACAGCGCCTAAGAAGTAGGTAAGTAGTTAAGTAAGTATTTCAAGTGAAACCTGTATTTAGAGGCTATGTTTTCAGCCTAGATACACTAATTGGGGAAAATGGTAAAATAGCAGAACTGATTGATATACGGTACTTGTAAAATTTGAATATTTACAGACAATGAGACATGCAAGTCCAAATCGTTCTTCGTTCTATTTTAGTCCAATGAAATCCTTAGTTAGGTTATGAACAAGATAAAACTATAAAAATATAATAATTGTATTGCCTGCAAAGGTTAGAGCAATTGCAGTTATTAGTTGAAATATCGCCAATGTTCAGTTTTCTTACTTTGTTTATAACAACAGGTAAACTAGCCGAAACTCTTTGATTTTCAGTAAGTTTTGACCATAAGAGCGGACCGAGAGAGATTGTTTGCCATAGCGTAAAGTGCTAAAACATGGTAATAAGAAGGAAACAAAGTTTACGTTCTAAGCATGAATTTCAGCACCAGTTGAAATGATTAACTGAAGTTAACTCACGGGAACGATCCCATACAATTTACTTACCAGTGAAAACCATCCACGTGGTCGTCGTTCCTATCAACCATCTCCATTCCCTGATTACACTGAGAACATTGCAACGGATTGGCCAAAAGGGATCGCTGTTGCAACCACTGTATTAAAACTGAACGTGGAGAGCGTTGCAGATCAATGCACGTGTTGAGGTCCATCACTTCCCAAAGTAAGTCGAACTATAAGTCCTAAAGGATGGTAATTATGCGACCTATTTTGAACGATAAATTTAGGTAATAATTACAAGTTGCTGTGATTGGTTAAGAAGCACGACTCGTGGGAATACCACTTGCACAATTAATTGTTGTATTCTAATCAATAAGCGGCACCCGACAACATGTGCGATAAGTAGAATTTTATTCTCTAGTGATATTTCTGCTAAACTAGAACAAATGTATTAGTAAACTTTTAAACAAAGACCGAACTACGTATAGTCTTTGTGCCAAACACTGCAAGACAACTAACGACTTTAATAAGGTTTATTCATACCTATCCACTTAAAAGGCGGTGCCTTTGGTCGGTGAATGTGGGAACCATGAAGGGGTGTGATTTCAAGCATTAAGTCTCCTGCATAAATACATGTAACAATCAACTTACCGACTTTAGTAAAAACGCATCGACTTTTAGACTGAAGGTGTTTTTTAATTTTGAAATGGGTTAAAGAATTGGTATTTCAAAGAGCTCTTGTATTTGTCAGATATGTTTAAACCGATGTGGCTGTGAAAATTGAAACAGCAGTCGTCCTCAGCGATACCTTAAGTGAAAGAAAAATTCTTATTCCATTCTAGCACTCCGTTACGTTACAAAAGATGTCCACTCGGAAACAATTGAAACTGATAAAAGAACGCACCCGAGATTTTTTTAAGTCCATTAAACAGGAGCGGGCTTGGATCCAAATGCGGGGTGATGATTTTTTGGGTGTTTGTCATTTTTTTCCAATTGGAACCAACTACAACTTCATACAGTACTTTGAACATTAAATCGCACATGAGTAAATTAGCGGTTGACAATGAGAGGGATGGCACTATTTTATACTTATGATTTCAACTGAGAAGCAAAGCAGAAAGTTTTAAAAAGAAATCGATGTCTATCAAAGAAAATTCAATAAAAAGAACAACAAGGGGAATAAATTCCGATGTGGAGTTACTTTGAAAGTTGAGAAGTGTGGAGTTGAGCTGAGAGTAATGACAAGAAAGACGAATTAACAAGGAAGAAGAAGAAAAAGAGGACAGGATGTCAAACACACAAAAAAAGAACAATGCAACTCAATACAAAACGAATATATTCATATGTGTCAGTTTTGCCCTCAGTTCAAATTTTCATTTCTCTAGTTCTAAATTTTTCGCAAACACCTGAACTTGATGCCCCCATTTTCCATCGTTTCATGTCTTTCAATCGCAGAAATGGTTTAACTCGATACCAAGTTTGAGTTTCGCGCTGAATTACGTATCAGGTTGAGCAAGCTAAATTAACAAACAGTTATGATGGCAAATTCTAAACAATCCGCTCAT
Organism: Ricordea florida; assembly: GCA_949710005.1. NCBI lineage: Eukaryota > Metazoa > Cnidaria > Anthozoa > Corallimorpharia > Ricordeidae > Ricordea > Ricordea florida. The sequence continues at coordinate 23,260,994 of OX453276.1, read as the reverse complement.
TACACGTACATGAATAAGTTTATCCCAATTCCGCCCCCTTCTGCACAGAAGCACAAGACGTTTTCATTGATCCGAAGTTGTTAACTGAGTTTCGTATCAGGTGGAACACATTAAAAAATTATATGAAACAGTATTTTTTATCCAGAACAAATCCTTTATTGATCTAAATTGATCTAAATTGATCTAAACATTAGATCTAAACAAGAATTTAACATTAGAGAGCTTTTGCCCGCGATTAGCGAGGGCTATTCGAGGCGGGCAAAAGAGCAAAAAACAATTTAAAAGTCAATTAATACTGTCTACAGAACAAACCTAGAAGCAATCTAGTTTGTCGTGTGGTTTATAGGCAGAATGATACGGGGAGGCAGACTATAGTCAATATTGGGAGTAACATACAATGTTATGATTTTGAGAATTGTACTCGTATATCAGAAATTCTGATGTAATCGTCTTCATTCTTAAGGATTTCAAAAAGTTTATTCTTTAGTTTGCTTTTAAACTGACTTTTATTTAAGACTTTGATGGTGAGTGGAATGCTATTCCAAATCAGGGCACCTGAGATAGAAAAGGCTTTTTTCATATTTTCAGTTCTAGCTTTCTCAACATAATAATTCTCGTTAGAAACAGATCTAGTCCGGTAACTATGAACAAAAGACAATTTCTTGAACATATTCTTAATTTTACTAGGAGCAAGATTATTATGAATGTCGTACATTAAAAGACTCATTTGCTCAAACAGCAAGAATGATATCGGCAACTGTTTTGTTTCTAAGAATAATGGGACTGCATGAGCTCTTGGATTACTGAAGAACATTAGCCTAAGGGCTCTCTTTTGGAGAATGAGTAGCTTATGAAGGTGTGTTTCAGCAGCTTGACCCCAAGCGCAGATGCCATAGTTCAGATAAGGTAAAATTAATGAACGATATAACGTGAGAAGTACATGACGTGGAACGAAATGTCTGAGCTTGGCAATAATCCCAATTGTTTTACTAACTTTTTGACAAATGTAATCTATGTGATATTTCCATGAGAGGTTCGCATCAATGAGTATACCAAGATATTTAATATAATTTTTCATTTCTAACGGTTGGCTAGTGTTTGAGATGTTATCAGTTATTCTAATATTGGGATTAAAGGAGAGAGTCTTTTGGCGTGGACGAAAGATGATATAGTTAGATTTTTCGGCATTCAAGGTTAGTTTATTAACAGCTAACCACGTACACACTTTGGAAAGCTCTTCATTAAATTCAGTTTCAAGTCGTTTAAGATCACCGTTAGCATAAGTCACACTAGTATCATCGGCAAACAAGTAGAAATTAATCTTATCGGAGGATTTATATAAGTCATTGATATACAAGAGAAAAAGCAAGGGTCCCAGCACGGAACCTTGAGGAACTCCGCAGAGGGTTTGATTAGCATCAGATATATAACCATTAACAGTGGTATACTGTCTGCGACCAATTAGATATGACTTGAACCAATCATTTACCACTCCTCTGAAACCATAACTTTCGAGTTTAGAGAGAAGAATATCATAGTTAACCGTGTCGAAAGCCTTTTTTAAATCTATAAATAAACAGCAAGTAAATTGCCCTTTATCAAAATTAGTAAGAATATCGTTTATGATTTCTAGAGTAGCGTGGTGTGTACTATGCTTACCGCGGAATCCGTATTGAGATGAATACAAAATACTTTGTTTGTCAACAAACTTCATGAGTCTTCTATAAACCAATTTTTCAAAGATTCTATTGAAAATTGATAGCAAGGAAATTGGTCGGTAGTTTCCTGGCTTAGATTCATCTCCTGATTTGAAAATCGGAACGACTTTAGCGACTTTAAGTTTAGCTGGGAAACAGCCTGTGGATACTGAGACATTGAAGATTTGAGCTAAGGGTTGAGAAATAATATGACGAGACAATTTCAATATACTGACTGGACATGAATAGAGTCCGTAGGCTTTATTGTTTGGCAGCATTTTAATTTCAGCTTCAACTTCTGCAGGGACGAAAGGGTCAAAATAGAAAGAACTTACTATGGGCGGGTCTAAAAAAATACTAAAGTCATGATCTGATGGCGGAGAAGGTATACAAGATGCTAATTTATGTCCAACAGTTGCAAAAAACGTGTTAAGAGAATTACTTATTTCCTTTGGGTTGTATATCGATTTCGAGTTGGCGTTAACAAGACGGTGAATTGGTTTTTGACCACGTGCACGTTTTGCCTTTCTTGAGATAATGTCGTTTATACCTCTCCACGTTTGCCTAGAGTTGGCAATGTTTTCTAAAAAGTAACGTTCATAATAATTTTTCTTGCTTAGACGCGTTAAACTCACTATTTTGTTTCGGTATAATTTATAGTGTTCCCAATCTGCGTTAAGAAATAATTTATTTTTTATTCGTATTGAAGTTCTGATTCCCCTGGTAATCCATGGTTTTGAAAATATTTTTTCCCTGCGCTTGGAGAGAATTTTCATCGGAGCGTGCTTGTCAATCAAGGTGTTTATTTTTTTGTAAAAGGTTGTGAAGGCCTTGTTAACATCATTATCAGAAATATTAGACCATTCAATTTCTTGCAACTCCGAGAGAAACACGTTAGCATTGAAATTGGAATAATCACGTAATTTTTTCCTTTGGTTTGAATGGTTAATTGAGTAAGGCTGTGTTGCCACAATACAGACCTGACTCAATTAACCATTCAAACCAAAGGAAAAAATTACGTGATTATTCCAATTTCAATGCTAACGTGTTTCTCTCGGAGTTGCAAGAAATTGAATGGTCTAATATTTCTGATAATGATGTTAACAAGGCCTATCCAGAAAAAAGAAACAAAAGCGGCTCAAACAGGGCCAATATTATTTTGTATAGTACTGAGCTTTTGGCCATTTACGACAATTCCGGATTATTTCAGAAAATATATGAAGGCTACCGAACATTTCCGATGACTCTGGAACATTTTCGAATACTAACGAAGAGGTCCAAGTATTGCCGAAGATGTTCGAAGAATACTCCAAACATTTAACGGTATTTACTTCGGAAACAATAAACATCAGTTAAGAAATTGGCCCATTCATACCCTGTTATAAGTACAGTAATAATCCAAAAGGTTCTTATATTCGATAATAGTTTGGTCTACTTTTATTCCTAGCATTAAAAAAAAATGTAAAAAAGGAATAGAAAAAAAAAAGAAAGAAAATATTACTTGATTTAGGGATATTCAAATGTAGCAAGAACATGAACATGTTTAAAAAAACTCTTCCCGGCTAGTTTATTCCACTATATTACGTTTCGTACAACTGATTTCATCTTTGTTTACCCACAAATAAGGAATAAATACGCAAACAGGATATTTAACGTTGGAATTAATGAAAAAAAAAGAACTCAAAATTGGAGGATTACCCATGAACGCAATTTCTTGAATTCGCTCCCCCCCGCCTCATGTACTAATCACCAGTCTCTTTCACGCTCGTCCATTGAGGAAGCAAGCTCGATTTGTCATTCAGTTTGCCGTCGAGCTCTGTTCTCTCAAAGTGCACGATTGAGCTACATACTTAACCGAGGTCGGTTTCATTCGAGTCCATCGAGCTCTGTTTGTCAGTCGAGCTCGGTTTGTCAGGTGTGTTCATCGAGCTCGATGTCACAAGTGGAGCTCGATGTCACAAGTGGAGCTCGACTTGCCGAGTGTAATAAGAAAGCGAGGTCGGTTGGGAAGTTGAGCACGGTGAATGTTCACCGAGCTCGGTTTCCCAGGAATAAAAACTGATACGAATACCTTTCATTTTAAAGGATTTAGGCAATTGGTCGAAGTGCGCATGCGTAGTAACTAAAAGTTCTTTCCTTAAATCGCATGGAAACCTAATCATTGCAATTAAAATCTTATTTGTTATCTTAACCTGAGTCTATACCCTACTATAACATATAGATAGAACATTCAAAATGAATCGATAACCTACGATCCTAGATGACGGCCCTTCTGCCCATACAATCTCTTATATGGTGTTTTGACAAAAATCTGTGAGCCTGGGCTTGCTTGCAACCATCTCGTGGTATTCTATCTTGTATTATAAATGACTATCATTACGACATAAAATGGATATTAAATTACATTTTAATTGCTACAAGATGGTGAAAATTGCATGTGCATCACTAATCTGTGTAATGAGGACTGATTTGATAAACTTGAGTACTGTCTGGGCAGTATGCTATAGAATTAGCCGCCCTAAGCAAATATCTTGACAGCCAAAATACAATACGATTGCAAATTACTATCAATTTGATTTCTTACGTAGATATTGCCCTGTCGTAATACTACAAATCTTCAAAGTCTCAGAGTTGCAAAGATTAAGCAGGCCGAGGTATCATAGAATAACTTTTATTTTAAAGGATTTTGGCAATTGCTCGAAGTGCGCATGCGTAGTAACTAAAAGTTCTTTCCTTAAATCGCGTGGAAATCTAATCATTGCAATTAAAATCGTACTCGTTATCTAAACCTGAGTCTATACCCTACTATTAAATATAGATAGAAAATTCAAAATGAATCGATAACCTACGATCCTAGATGACGGCCCTTCTGCCCATACAATCTCCTATACGGTGTTTTGACAAAACTCTGTAAGGCTGACCTTTCTTGCAACCATCTCTTCGTAGTCTATCTTGTATTAGAAATGACTATCATTACGACATAAAATGGATTTTTAATTACAATTTAATTGCTACAAGATGGTGAAAATTGCAAGTGCATCACTAATCTGTGTAATGAGGACTGATTTGATGAACTTGAGTACTGTCTGAGCAGTATGCTATAGAATTAGCTGCCTTAAGCAAATATCTTGACAGCCAAAATACAATACGATTGCGAATTACTATCAATTTGATTTCTTACGTAGATATTGCCCTGTCGTAATACTACAAATCTTCAAAGTTTCAGAATTGCAAAGATTCGGCAGCCCGAGGTATCAGAGAATAACTTTCATTTTAAAGGGTTTAGGCAATTGGTCGAAGTGCGCATGCGTAGTAACTAAAAGTTCTTTCCTTAAATCGCATGGAAATCTAGTCATTGCAATTAAAATCGTACTTGATATCTTAACCTAAGGCTATACCCTACTATTACATATACATGAGACATTCAAAATAAATCGATAACCTACGATCCTAGATGACGGCCCTTCTGCCCATACAATCTCTTTTATGGTCTTTTGACAAAAATCTCTAAAGCTGAGCTTCCTTGCAACCTTCTCTTTTTATTCTATCTTGTATTATAAATGACTATCATTACTACATAAAATGGATTTTAAATTACATTTTAATTGCTACAAGATGGTGAAAATTGCATGTGCATCACTAATCTGTGTAATGAGGACTGATTTGATGAACTTGGGTACTGTCTGGGCAGAATCATATAGAATTAGCTGCCTTAAGCAAATATCTTGTCAGCCAAAATACAAGACGATTTCGAATTACTATCAATTTGATTTCTTATGTAGATATTGCCTTGTCGTAATACTACAAATCTTAAAAGTTTCAGAATTGCAAAGAGTCGGCAGGCCAAGGTATAATACAATTACTTTCATTTTAAAGGTTTTAGGCAATTGGTCGAAGTGCGCATGCGTAGTAACTAAAAGTTCTTTTCTTCAATCGCATGGAAATCTAATCATTGCAATTAAAATCATACTCGTTTTCTAAACCTGAGTCTATACCCTACTATTACATATAGATAGAACATTCAAAATGAATCGATAACCTACGATCCTAGATGACTGCCCTTCTGCCCATACAATCTCTTATATGGTGTTTTGACAAAAATCTGTAAGGCTGAGCTTCCTTGCAACCATCTCTTGGTATTCTATCTTGTATTATAAATGACTATTATTACGAAATAAAGTAGATTTTAAATTACATTTTAATTGCTACAAGATGGTGAAAATTGAATGTGCATCACTAAGCTGTGTAATGAGGACTTATTTAATGAACTTGAGTACTGTCTGAGCAGTATGCTATAGAAGTAGCTGCCTTAAGGAAATATCTTGACAGCCAAAATACAATACGATTGCGAATTACTATCAATTTGATTTCTTACGTAGATATTGCCCTGTCGTAATATTACAAATCTTCAAAGTTTCAGAATTGCAAAGATTCCGCAGGCCGAGGTATCATAGAATAACTTTTATTTAAAAGGACTTAGGCAATTGGTCGAAGTGCGCATGCGTAGTAACTGAAAGTTGTTTTCTTAAATCGCATGGAAATCTAATCATTGCAATTAAAATCGTACTCGTTATCTAAACCTGAGCTTATACCCTACTATAGCTAATAGATAGAACATTCAAAATGAATCGATAACCTACGATCCTAGATGATGGCCCTTCTGCCCATACAATCTCTTATATGGTGTTTTGACAAAAATCTGTAAGCCTGAGCTTCCTTTTAACCATCTCTTGATATTCTATCTTCTATTATAAATGACTATTATTACCACATAAAATGGATTTTAAATTACATTTTAATTGCTACAAGATGGTGAAAATTGAATGTGCATCACTAATCTGTGTAATAAGGACTGATTCGATGAACTTGAGTACTGTCTGAGCAGTATGCTATAGAATTAGCTGCGTTAAGCAAATATCTTGACAGCCAAATTACAATACGATTGCGAATTACTATCAATTTGATTTCTTACGTAGATATTGCCTTGTCGTAATACTACAAATCTTCAAAGTTTCAGAATTGCAATGATTCAGCAGGCCGAGGTATCACACATTTACTTTGATTTTAAAGGACTTAGGCAATTAGTAGAAGTGCGCATGCGTAGTAACTAAATTTTCTTAAATCGCATGGAAATCTAATCATTGCAATTAAAATCGTACTCGTTTTCTAAACCTAAGTCTATACCCTACTATTACATATAGATAGAACATTTAAAATGAATCGATAACCTACGATCCTAGATGACGGCCCTTCTGCCCATACAATCTCTTTTAAGTTTTTTTGACAAAAATCTGTAAGGCTGAGCTTCCTTGCAACCATCTCTTGGTATTCTATCTTGTATTATAAATGACTATTATTACGACATAAAGTAGATTTTAAATAACATTTTAATTGCGAGAAGATGGTCAAAATTGCATGTGCATCACTAAGCTGTGTAATGAGGACTGATTTAGTGAACTTGAGTACTGTCTGAGCAGTATGCTATAGATTTACCTGCCTTAAGCAGATATCTTGACAGCCAAAATACAATACGATTGCGAATTACTATCAATATGATTTCTTACGTAGATATTGCCTTGTCGTACTACTACAAATCTTCAAAGTTTCAGAATTGCAAAGATTCGGCAGGCCGAGGTATCATAGAATAACTTTGATTTTAAAGGATGTAGTCAATTGGTCGAAGTGCGCATCCGTAGTAACTAAAAGTTCTTTCCTTAAATCGCATGGAAATCTAATCATTGCAATTAAAATCGTACTCCTTATCTAAACCTGAGTCTATACCCTACTATTACATATAGATAGAACATTCAAAATGAATCGATAACCTACGATCCTAGATGACGGCCCTTCTGCCCATACAATCTATTATATGGTGTTTTGACAAAAATCTGTAAGGCTGAGCTTCCTTGCAACCATCTCGTGGTATCTTATTTTGTATTATTAATGACTATCATTACGATATAAAATGGATTTTAAATTACATTTTAATTGCTACAAGATGGTGAAAATTGCATGTGCATCACTAATCTGTGTAATGAGGACTGATTTGATGAACTTGAGTACTGTCTGAGCAGTATGCTATAGAATAAGCTGCCATAAGGAAATATCTTGACAGCCAAAATACAAGACGATTGTGAATTACTATCAATTTGATTTCTTACGTAGATATTGCCCTGTCGTAATACTACTAATCTTCAAAGTTTTAGAATTGCAAAGATTCGGCAGGCCGAGGTATCATAGAATAACTTTCATTTTAAAGGACTTAGGCAATTGGTCGAAGTGCGCATGCGTAGTAACTAAAATTTGTTTCCTTAAATCGCATGGAATTCTAATCATTGCAATTAAAATCGTACTTGTTATCTTAACATGAGTGTATACCCTACTATTACATATAGATAGAACATTCAAAAAAAATCGATAACCTACGATCCTAGATGACGGCCCTTCTGCCCATACAATCTCTTATATGGTGTTTTGACAAAAATCTGTAAGGCTGAGCTTCCTTGCAACCATCTCTTGGTATTCTATCTTGTATTATAAATGACTATCATTACCACATAAAATGGATTTTAAATTTTATTTTAATTGCTACAAGATGGTGAAAATTGCATGTGCATCACTAATCTTTGTAATGAGGACTGATTTAATGAACTTGAGTACGGTCTGAGCAGTATGCTATAGAATTAGCTGCCTTAAGCAAATATCTTGACACCCAAAATACAATACGATTGCGAATTACTATCAATTTGATTTCTTATGTAGATATTGCCCTCCCGTAATACTACAAATCTTCAAAGTTTTAAAATTGCAAAGATTCGGGAGGCCGAGGTATCATAGGATAACTTTTATTTTAAAGGATTTGGGCAATTGGTCGAAGTGCGCATGCGTAGTAACTAAAAATTCTTTCCTTAAATCGCGTGGAAATCTAATCATTGCAATTAAAATCGTACTCGTTATATAAACCTGAGTCTATACCCTACTATTACATATAGATAGAAAATTCAAAATGAATCGATAACCTACGATCCTAAGTGACGGCCCTTCTGCCCATACAATCTATTATATGGTGTTTTGACAAAAATCTTTAAGGCTGAGCTTGCTTGCAACCATCTCGTGGTATTCTATCTTGTATTATAAATGACTATCATTACCAAATAAAATGGATTTTAAATTACATTTTAATTGCTACAAGATGGTGAAAATTGCATGTGCATCACTAATCTGTGTAATGAGGACTGATTTGATGAACTTGAGTACTGTCTGAGCAGTATTCTATAGAATTAGCTGCCTTAAGCAGATATCTTGACAGCCAAAGTACAATACGATTGCGAACTACTATCAATTTGATTTCTAACGTAGATATTGCCCTGTCGTAATACTACAAATCTTCAAAGTTTCAGAGTTGCAAAGATTCAGCAGGCCGAGGTATCATAGAATAACTTTGATTTTAAAGGACTTAGGCAATTGGTCGAGGTGCGCATCCGTAGTAACTAAAAGTTCTTTCCTTAAATCGCATGGAAATCTAATTATTGCAATTAAAATCGTATTTGTTATCTAAACCTGAGTCTATACCCTACTATTACATATAGATAGAACATTCAAAATGAATTGATAACCTACGATCCTAGATGACGGCCCTTCTGCCCATACAATCTCTTATATGGTGTTTTGACAAAAATCTGTAAGGCTGAGCTTCCTTGCAACCATCTCGTGGTATTCTATCTTGTATTATAAATGACTATCATTACGACATAAAATGGATTTTAAATTACATTTTAATTGCTGCAAGATGGTAAAAAATGCATGTGCACCACTAATCTTTGTAAGGAGGACTGATTTGATGAACTTGAGTACTGTCTGAGCAGTATCCTATAGAATTAGCTGCCTTAAGCAAATATCTTGACAGCCAAAATACAATACGATTGCGAATTGCTATCAATTTGATTTCTTACGTAGATATTGCCCTGCCGTAATACTACAAATCTTCAAAGTTTCAGAATTGCAAAGATTCGGCAGGCCGAGGTATCATAGAATAACTTTCATTTTAAAGGATTTAGGCAATTGGTCGAAGTGCGAATGCGTTGTAACTGAAAGTTCTTTCCTTAAATCGCATGGAAATCTAATCATTGCAATTAAAATCGTACTCGTTATCTAAACCTGAGCCTATACCCTACTATAGCTTATAGATAGAACATTCAAAATGAATCGATAACCTACGATATTAGGTGATGGCCCTTCTGCCCATACAATCTCTTATATGGTGTTTTGACAAAAATCTGTACGGCTGAGCTTTCTTTCAACCATCTCTTGGTATTCTATCTTCTATTATAAACGACCATCATTACGACATAAATGGGATTTTAAATTATATTTTAATTGCTACAAGATGGTAAAAATTGCATGTGCATCTCTAATCTGTGTAATGAGGACTGATTTGATAAACTTAAGTACTGTCTAAGCAGTATGCTATAGAATTAGCTGCTTAAGCAAATATCTTGACAGCCAAATTACAATACGATTGCGAATTACTATCAATTTGATTTCTTACGTAGATATTGCCTTGTCGTAATACTACAAATCTTCAAAGTTTCAGAATTGCAATGATTCAGCAGGCCGAGGTATCACACATTTACTTTGATTTTAAAGGACTTAGGCAATTAGTAGAAGTGCGCATGCGTAGTAACTAAATTTTCTTAAATCGCATGGAAATCTAATCATTGCAATTAAAATCGTACTTGTTTTCTAAACCTGAGTCTATACCCTACTATTACATATAGATAGAACATTTAAAATGAATCGATAACCTACGATCCTAGATGACGGCCCTTCTGCCCATACAATCTCTTTTAAGTTTTTTTGACAAAAATCTGTAAGGCTGAGCTTCCTTGCAACCATCTCTTGGTATTCTATCTTGTATTATAAATGACTATTATTACGACATAAAGTAGATTTTAATTACATTTTAATTGCGACAAGATGGTCAAAATTACATGTGCATCACTAAGCTGTGTAATGAGGACTGATTTAATGAACTTGAGTACTGTCTGAGCAGTATGCTATAGATTTAGCTGCCTTAAGCAGATATCTTGACAGCCAAAATACAATACGATTGCGAATTACTATCAATTTGATTTCTTACGTAGATATTGCCTTGTCGTACTACTACAAATCTTCAAAGTTTAAGAATTGCAAAGATTCGGCAGGCCGAGGTATCATAGAATAACTTTGATTTTAAAGGATGTAGTCAATTGGTCGAAGTGCGCATCCGTAGTAACTAAAAGTTCTTTCCTTAAATCGCATGGAAATCTAATCATTGCAATTAAAATCGTACTCCTTATCTAAACCTGAGTCTATACCCTACTATTACATATAGATAGAACATTCAAAATGAATCGATAACCTTCGATCCTAAGTGACGGCCCTTCTGCCCATACAATCTATTATATGGTGTTTTGACAAAAATCTGTAAGGCTGAGCTTCCTTGAAACCATCTCGTGGTATCTTATTTTGTATTATCAATGACTATCATTACGACATAAAATGGATTTTAAATTACATTTTAATTGCTACAAGATGGTGAAAATTGCATGTGCATCACTAATCTGTGTAATGAGGACTGATTTGATGAACTTGAGTACTGTCTGAGCAGTATGCTATAGAATAAGCTGCCATAAGGAAATATCTTGACAGCCAAAAAACAAGACGATTGCGAATTACTATCAATTTGATTTCTTACGTAGATATTGCATTGTCGTAATACTACTAATCTTCAAAGTTTTAGAATTGCAAAGATTCGGCAGGCCGAGGTATCATAGAATAACTTTCATTTTAAAGGATTTAGGCAATTGGTCGAAGTGCGCATGCGTAGTAACTAAAATTTGTTTCCTTAAATCGCATGGAATTCTAATCATTGCAATTAAAATCGTACTTGTTATCTTAACATGAGTGTATACCCTACTATTACATATAGATAGAACATTCAAAAAAATCGATAACCTACGATCCTAGATGACGGCCCTCCTGCCAATACAATCTCTTATATGGTGTTTTGACAAAAATCTGTAAGGCTGAGCTTCCTTGCAACCATCTCTTGGTATTCTATCTTGTATTATAAATGACTATCATTACCACATAAAATGGATTTTAAATTTTATTTTAATTGCTACAAGATGGTGAAAATTGCATGTGCATCACTAATCTTTGTAATGAGGACTGATTTAATGAACTTGAGTACTGTCTGATTAGTATGCTATAGAATTAGCTGCCTTAAGGAAATATCTTGTCAGCCAAAATACAAGACGATTGCGAATTACTATCAATTTTATTTCTTACGTAGATAGTCCCTTGTTGTAATACTACAAATCTTCACAGTTTCAGAATTGCAAAGAGTCGGCAGGCCGAGGTATCATACAATTACTTTCATTTTAAAGGATTTAGGTAATTGGTTGAAGTGCGCATGCGTAGGAACTAATTGTTGTTTTCTTAAATCGCATGGAAATCTAATCATTGCAATTAAAATCATACTTGTTTTCTAAACCTGAGTCTATACCCTACTATTACATATAGATAGAACATTCAAAATGAATCAATAACCTACGATCCTAGATGATGACCCTTCTGCCCATACAATCTCTTATATGGTGTTTTGACAAAAATCTGTAAGGCTGAGCTTCCTTGCAACCATCTCTTGGTATTCTATCTTCTATTATAAATGATTATCATTACGACATAAAATAGACTTTAAATTACATTTCAATTGCTACAAGATGGTGAAAATTGCATGTGCATTACTAATCTGTGTAATGAGGACTGATTTGATGAACTTGAGTACTGTCTGAGCAGTATGCTATAGAATTAGCTGTCTTAAGCAAATATCTTGACAGCCAAAATACAATACGATTGCGAATTACTATCAATTTGATTTCTTACGTAGATATTGCCCTGTCGTAATATTACAAATCTTCAAAGTTTCAGAATTGCAAAGATTCGTCAGGCCGAGGTATCATACAAGAACTTTCATTTTGAAGGACTTAGGCAATTGGTCGAAGTGCGAATGGGTTGTAACTGAAAGTTCTTTCCTTAAATCGCATGGAAATCTAATCATTGCAATTAAAATCGTACTCGTTATCTAAACCTGAGCCTATACCCTACTATAGCTTATAGATACAACATTCAAAATGAATCGATAACCTACGATCCTAGATGATGGCCCTTCTGCCCATACAATCTCTTATATGGTTTTTTAACAAAAATCTGTAAGGCTGAGCTTTCTTTCAAGCATCTCTTGGTATTCTATCTTCTATTATAAACGACCATCATTACGACATAAATGGGATTTTAAATTATATTTTAATTGCTACAAGATGGTAAAAACTGCATGTGCATCTCTAATCTGTGTAATGAGGACTGATTTGATAAACTTAAGTACTGTCTAAGCAGTATGCTATAGAATTAGCTGCTTAAGCAAATATCTTGACAGCCAAATTACAATACGATTGCGAATAACTATCAATTTGATTTCTTACGTAGATATTGCCCTGTCGTAATTTTACAAATCTTCAAAGTTTCAGAATTGCAAAGACTCGGCAGGCCGAGGTATCATAGAATAACTTTCATTATAAAGGATTTAGGCAATTGGTCGAAGTGCGCATGCGTAGTAACTTAAAGTTGTTTCCTTAAATCGCATGGAAATCTAATCATTGCAATTAAAATCGTACATGTTATCTTAACCTGAGTCTATACCCTACTATTACATATAGATAAAACAGTCAGAATAAATCGATAACCTACGATCCTAGATGACGGCCGTTCTGCCCATACAATCTCTTATATGGTGTTTTGACAAAAATCTGTAAGGCTGAGCTTCCTTGCAACCATCTCTTGATATTCCATCTTCTATTATAAATGACTATCATTACGACATAAAACAGATTTTAAATTACATTTTAATTGCTACAAGGTGCTGAAAATTTCATGTGCATCTCTAATCTGTGTAATGAGAACTCATTTAATAAACTTAAGTACTGTTAGAGCAGTATGCTATAGAATTAGCTGCCTTAAGGAAATATCTTGTCAGCCAAAATACAAGACGATAGCGATTACTATCAATTTTATTTCTTACGTAGATATTCCCTTGTTGTAATACTACAAATCTTCACCGTTTCAGAATTGCAAAGAGTCGGACGGCCGAGGTATCATACAATTACTTTCATTTTAAAGGATTTAGGTAATTGGTTGAAGTGCGCATGCGTAGGAACTAATTGTTGTTTTCTTAAATCGCATGGAAATCTAATCATTGCAATTAAAATCATACTCGTTTTCTAAACCTGAGTCTATACCCTACTATTACATATAGATAGAACATTCAAAATGAATCAATAACCTACGATCCTAGATGATGACCCTTCTGCCCATACAATCTCTTATATGGTGTTTTGACAAAAATCTGTAAGGCTGAGCTTCCTCGCAACCATCTCTTGGTATTCTATCTTCTATTATAAATGATTATCATTACGACATAAAATAGACTTTAAATTACATTTCAATTGCTACAAGATGGTGAAAATTGCATGTGCATTACTAATCTGTGTAATGAGGACTGATTTGATGAACTTGAGTACTGTCTGAGCAGCATGCTATAGAATTAGCTGTCTTAAGCAAATATCTTAACAGCCAAAATACAATACGATTGCGAATTACTATCAATTTGATTTCTTACGTAGATATTGCCCTGTCGTAATATTACAAATCTTCAAAATTTTAGAATTGCAAAGATTCGGCAGGCCGAGGTATCATAGAATAACTTTCATTTTGAAGGACTTAGGCAATTGGTCGAAGTGCGCATGCGTAGTAACTAAAAGTTCTTTCCTTAAATCGCATCGAAATCTAACCATTGCAATTAAAATCGTACTCGTTATCTAAACCTGAGCCTATACCCTACTATAACATATAGATAGAACATTCAAAATGAATCGATAACCTACGATCCTAGATGATGGCCCTTCTGCCCATACAATCTCTTATATGGTGTTTTGAGAAAAATCTGTAAGGCTGAGCTTCCTTGCAACCATCTCTTGGTATTCTATCTTGTATTATAAATGACTATCGTTACGACATAAAATGGATTTTAAATTACATTTTAATTGCTACAAGATGGTGAAAATTGCATGTGCATCTCTAATCTGTGTAATGAGGACTGATTTGATGAACTTGAGTACTGTCTGAGCAGTATGCTATAGAATTAGCTGCCATAAGCAAATATCTTGACAGCCAAAATACAGTACGTTTGCAAATTACTATCAATTTGATTTCTTACGTAGATATTGCCTTGTCGTAATATTACAAATCTTCAAAGTTTCAGAATTGCAAAAATTCGGCAGGCCGAGGTATCATAGAATAACTTTCATTTTTAAGAACTTAGGCAATTGGTCGAAGTGCGCATGCGTAGTAACTGAAAGTTGTTTCCTTAAATCGCATGGAAATCTAATCATTGCAATTAAAATCGTACTCGTTATCTAAACCTGAGCCTATACCCTACTATAGCTTATAGATAGAACATTCAAAATGAATCGATAACCTACGATCCTAGATGATGGCCCTTCTGCCTATACAATCTCTTATATGGTGTTTTGACAAAAATCTGTAAGGCTGAGCTTCCTTGCAACCATCTCTTGGTATTCTATCTTCTATTATAAATGATTATCATTACGACATAAAATAGATTTTAAATTACATTTTAATTGCTACAACATGGTGAAAATTGCTTGTGCATTACTAATCTGTGTAATGAGGACTGATTTGATGAACTTGAGTACTGTCTGAGCAGTATGCTATAGAATTAGCTGTCTTAAGCAAATATCTTGACAGCCAAAATACAATACGATTGCAAATTACTATCAATTTGATTTCTTACGTAGATATTGCCCTGTCGTAATATTACAAATCTTCAAAGTTTCAGAATTGCAAAGATTCGGCAGGCCGAGGTATCATAGAATAACTTTCATTTTGAACGACTTAGGCAATTGGTCGAAGTGCGCATGCGTAGTAACTAAAAGTTCTTTCCTTAAATCGCGTGGAAATGTAATCATTGCAATTAAAATCGTACTCGTTATCTAGACCTGAGCCTATACCCTACTATAACATATAGATAGAACATTCAAAATGAATCGATAACCTACGATCCTAGATGATGGCCCTTCTGCCCATACAATCTCTTATATGGTGTTTTGACAAAAATCTGTAAGGCTGAGCTTCCTTGCAACCATCTCTTGGTATTCTATCTTGTATTATAAATGACTATCATTACCACATAAAATGGATTTTAAATTACATTTTAATTGCTACAAGATGGGGAAAATTGCATGTGCATCTCTAATCTGTGTAATGAGAACTTATTTGATGAACTTGAGTACTGTCTGAGCAGTATGCTATAGAATTAGCTGCCATAAGCAAATATCTTGACAGCCAAAATACAGTACGATTGCGAATTACTATCAATTTTATTTCTTACGTAGATATTGCCTTGTCGTAATATTACAAATCTTCAAAGTTTCAGAATTGCAAAAATTCGGCAGGCCGAGGTATCATAGAATGACTTTCATTTTAAAGAACTTAGGCAATTGGTCGAAGAGCGCATGCGTAGTAACTGAAAGTTGTTTCCTTAAATCGCATGGAAATCTAATCATTGCAATTAAAATCGTACTCGTTATCTAAACCTGAGCCTATACCCTACTATAGCTTATGGATAGAACATTCAAAATGAATCGATAACCTACGATCCTAGATGATGGCCCTTCTGCCCATACAATCTCTTATATGGTGTTTTGACAAAAATCTGTAAGGCTGAGCTTTCTTGCAACCATCTCGTGGTATTCTATCTTCTATTATAAATGATTATCATTACCACATAAAATGGATTTTAAATTACATTTTAATTGCTACAAGATGGTTAAAATTGCATTTGCATCACTAATCTGTGTAATGAGGACTGATTTGATGAACTTGGGCACATTCTGGGCAGAATGCTATAGAATTAGCTGCCTTAAGCAAATATCTTGACAGCCAAAATACAATACGATTGCGAATTACTATCAATTTGATTTCTTACGTAGATATTGCCTTTTCGTAATACTACAAATCTTCAAAGTTTTAAGTAGTATAGTTGGCGTCATTTCAATACCACTTGAGCTAGAAGCTATTTTTTTAAAAATGAAGTTTTTGTCTATATTTCCGATTTAAAGTATTGTTTTGTCTTGTTTTGACTTGTTTCCCACTTCCGAAGATTTTCGAAGATGACCCGAAGATGCACCGAAGATGATCCGAAGATTTTCCGAGCATTTTCCGAACATTAATGAGCTATTTCAATTTAGACAAATATGCATACTATAAATCTTCGGGGGGGAAGCCACAGGGCAGCGCGCACGTCCTCCGCCCCCCTATCGTCTGGGGCTCCGGTGGCCTCTGAGCGAATTTTGTTGATCCCTTGCTCTTCGGTGGGGGAAAAAAAAAAAACGTTTCAAGTCTGTGAGAAATCCATGTTTGATTAATTAATAATAGGCGACACAAAAATTATTTCCATTTAGAGAGTGGTTCATAAAAGGTATTTCCATAAACATGCTTTCAGTCAAAGAGTTACGCGCTTTGGCAACAAGATACCAGATCCCTGGCCGGTCTAAGATGGTCAAAGCTCAACTGCGTCGCGCTTTATTGGCGCACCCTCGAGCGCGCGTGGTGATAGAACGTGCAGATAGGCGGGCGAATTTCAATCTATCGTCCCGCGATGTCGCCCTCGTGTGGTTGAGTGGAGATTCGCGGTTGCGAGAACAGCTTTGTGACGGCACCTTCTATGCCGTCGATGATCAACTCCGGAGGGAGTTTCAGACCCGTGGGGTGCCAAGAAAATTAGCGGCACTTCTTGAAAATGTTGGCCGAAGCGGGTATTTCACTTCCGTCATCTCGCGTACAAAGTACTTTTATTATACAGAGGTACGGGTCGCAGAGGTCCGACTGATTTACCGCGAGTGCCAGCTCGCCCACAATCGCTGGTTGGAAAATAGGGGCGGCAAATTTCTCCCTCGTGATGAAACAAGACAGTATTTCTTTGAATTTGTGAGCGATGCCCTCGCCATGTTCGAGCGGCAGGTGGAAGATGTCGAAGAGTTTGGCGCGCCTGAATTCGGAGCAACCATGAATTGGCTGAGCTCGTTGTGGCTCGGCTAACCCGACCAGCCTCACTTTTTTTGGGCAGGCAATTAAAGATTAGCAATCAATAGACCCCAAAAATGGATGTAATGGTCGCTGACAGCTTGAAAAAAGAAAATTATTCCTCTACTTACCTCTCGCAGTTAAAACTCTTAGCAACCTCTTTCTTAGAAGACCCTCCAATTTCTCCCCATCCCAACCCAGAAAGCATCGAGGGGTATCTTTCAGCCAGCCCTCGACTTTGTCAGCGTGTGGTTTCTGGTGAGTTTGATCATCTTACATGGAACTTTCCAACCGACCGGCGAAACGAGTGGTATATACCTAGACCAAGATCAAAAACTAGAAGGTCCGCGTTGCAAAAATTGTTGATGAAAGAGTTCGAGCTTGATTTCTTCGAAAGAGAATCGATAGTAAACCTTGTGAATCATATTGAGGACAACTTGAGTTTTGTCTCAGGCTACCGCCGGTGTCCAAAGCTGATATGGCTGTTGAAAGTAATCTTCGAACTCCGAAAGGACCCTGAAAGAGCAGCCCTGTGCGACATCTCAAACATTCGACCGACGACGCTTCGAAAATACGAGGATCTATGGTCCAAGCTGAAGTCATCGTTCAACGTGGAAATAACAACCTCCACTTAAGCGAGTTTTTCGCGCATTTCTGCGACCAGTTCGCTGCGAATCTCGGTCCGCAGCTTTGTCAGATCGAGGTCCTCGTTTTTTGTCAAAGCTTTTTGTTTAATCTCGCGCTTGAGAGTTTTATATTTTTCAACCTCAGACAGAATAAGTTGAAATTCAGTAGCGCTGATTTGGTTATCCTGTAAGGCTTTCGAGACCAGGTCGTTGATGGTACTCAACTTCGTCTCACCAATCGTGACGGTTCGCTCATGCTTGGAGATCTTTACGGCGATCCGTTTACTGACCCGGACCATCGATGCTGACACGATTCCGAAGATGCCACCAATAGCACCCAGTGGAACCCCAACGACAATCCCAAGGCCGGTCAAAGAGGCGGCTAGGCCCGAAGCCGAAAGTATAACGCTCAGACTTCCAGCGGTTAAAGCTACCCCGTTTAGAATTGTCCGAGAGCGGGTATATTTTTTCCGAACCCCCTCGTAATGGGCGATACTGTTTTTTAGGGTGGTCTGAATGTCACAAATCTTTTGAAGCCGAAATGAATGCCCCTCATCGTTGGGGGCGGTGGGAACCTTTGGGTACAAACAATCAGATTCCATACCCCTATATACAGAGTTCTAACAAAACTTCAACCTTGGTCGTCGGTACCGTCCAAACTCGAAAGAGATTTCTTTTTGTGGGGTCGACGGGGAGATAAAACGGTCGCAAATGCCACACCGAAGGACCTTGAAGCTTCAGCGGTTCGACCTTTGCCAGGAGATAGGAGGGCTTGCCATCCTCATACGAATTGTTGGGGGTCACCAAATCGAAGTAGATTGAAACAGAGGGCGGTCCCCATTGTACAGGAACGTGAATCAGAACGCGCGGGACTTCGGATATCCCCAACAAGTCGGCTAGCTTGATGTCTAGGATCACCTGTACTTTCGAGAAGAAATACACTCCAGTAGCGGTTATCCGAAGTTCACAAGTGCCCGCGGCGACATCCTTTCCATGCCCATAGACAATTGCCTGTTGTAGACAGTGGAGGTTGTACTCCCCCTTCGGAATTGAGACCAGAATGTTCCCTTTCGCTTTCCTGATCGTGGCAAAATCGGCTTTTCCTTCGCGAATGAGGTTCAATTTGTCCCATGAGTTGAGAGCGAAGAAATATATATCCATCGTTTTAAGTACTGTGAGCGTTATTTCAGGGATCTTCACGGTTCGAGCTGCGACACTCGAGAGCTCACCAACGACCGGAGGGTAAAGTTCGTTTACACCCTCGCTTGCCGCTATGCTGAGGGACATACATATATACACCATGGATCAATCCCACGAAATAGATCTTTGGTCTGTTCTAAAAACAGCGTTTCCAAAAAAGGCCGTAGAGTTCGGTAAAACCTTGGAAAAAATTAAATTTCCTAAACAGAGCAATTTTCCGCAAGCTCTCCTTCTCCGCAGCTAGGACAAATACCCCGTGCCAGCCGTTTCGTTCGCTGAAACGATGTCTGAAATCACACCGCTGCTTCGAGAGCTAGAGATCTTTGTTGACCCTAAAATCTCGTTCAAAGCAGGAGTCCGAGACTTCTGGAAGGAAACTACTATCACACATTGCTCGGCAAAGGAGGCTCATCGTTGGCTTTCTTCTCCCACGTACGAATATTGGCCTCAGCAGCTGAACTTCGCCACATGGTGCGCAACTGCAGGGTGTGGGGTGTCGATTACCGACCCGACCAATAAAACCTTCCCGCCCATAGTTCAGGGGCTGCTTAGCTTCCACGTATACTTCACCATCCGCCGTATCCTATTCGAGCTCGGCTGTCCCCTCCCCGGAGACAAGGCGTTCCAAAAAACAAACATCCCACTTCGCAAGTCCGCCTTTGAAAGCCTCTGCATCGAATTCGGACTACCTAGAGCCCCCGACTTTCGTTGGAAGGGCGGACGAAACCACGTTCTTGGAGACGTGTTTATAACGTACCCAAGCGAGGGTCCAAAGAACTTGCACGTCATCCGTGGCTATGACACCGAAGCAAACACATGCCCTGATAGCCTGAATCTCTTCTCAGATGAGGGTGGGAAAAAGAATCAAGGTAATCTGTTGGCCTTTATCCGAAACGATGCACACGGCGGAGCGCAATACAGCTGGTTTTCACCGAAAAAGGGTGAAGGTCTGACGGAGGCTGGCATGGGGCGTCTAAATCGTAGTATCGAGGCTTTAGTTTATTGTGTTCATGGCTCGCAAGTCAAAACCCGATCTACTATCGTGGGGGCGAGCGGCAGTGCTGTTGAGACCCGCCAAATGTTTAGACAACTTCTAGAGGAGACAATCGTAGTAAACGATATCTCCACCGGCATCCAGAACTATCAAAGGGCTTTGTCAGACGCTCGAGCGCAGCTGAATCGGGCTGTCGCCCCAGGGCTCTGGTTGCTCCCCAGCCGTCTTGTTATTAATTCAAACAGCGTTCTCGGGTACAACAACGAGCTCCAGAAAGCGACCAGTGATATGACCTTCGGGGTCAATCCTAACGTAAACGAGAGGACACATAAGCTCACGCCGAAAATAAAAGCCACACTCCCCCTGCGGTCGAAAACAACACCGAAAACAAAAGCCCCAGACCCCCTTGTACCGAAAATAACACCAAAAAGAAAAGAACCGGCCCCAACGGCGCACGAGCGAAATCTAGCTGCAGTCACTGTTGTGGCCGCAGGTGCGACTTGGTGGTTGTTTAGGTAGACTTCTTCTTGTAGCGCTCGATGAGAAACACGACCACGGCTACGATCAAGAGCCAGGCGTTTTTCGCTAAGAAACCAACAGCTTCTCCAGCCGTGCGGAAGAGAAACGAGACAATGGCGCCTATGGCCCCAGGTAGTAGCTCCCCGATCTTTTTTCCGATGGCCTTCAGTCCCCGCCCTACCCCTTGCGCTACGCCGGCGAGCCCCCGCTGTAAAGCCCCCAAGATAACCCCAATGACCGTTCCAGCCGCTACGAGAACCCCCAGGACCCCTACTCCGTACTTCTTGAAAATGGCTTTTACGCGTTTGCGCAGAGACATTCTCTCCTCAAGGGCTTCGCTTTGCCGCTCGAGTTCTTGAATCTTTTCCTCGCGCGCCGCAATCCGCGCCTCCGCGGCACGCCTATCTTCGGGTGAAATATCGGGGGCGAATCTTATCTCCTCGTCCTGTCGATTTTGCTGCTCGAGGTTTTCTATTGTGTTGTTATGTTCTTCGATTATCTCACCCACGGAGGGTCCTAGAACTTCTTTCAATTCTTTAGAGAAGTTCTGCGTAAAACCACCATGCAAGTTGCGCAGCGGTCGCCACGTCTTATTTTCCCCCTCCCACACACGAATCATAATACGACCACCGACAATACCTATTTCGTAACCGTTAGCTTGGGGATATTCGTTCTCCAATTCCAACTTCGCATCTTTCAGCAATTTTTCGCTTATTGGCCTCCCGTCAAAAGGGTTGGTCACCATCTTCGTTTTTGGTCGTGCCCCCTGAAACAACATTGTATCAACAGGGTCGGTCGAAAACGACGTTTCTGCTGTGGCAGGCTCACGGGGACGACCTCGCGGTCTTAAGTCATACATCCCGAATTGTTCTCCACCCTCCGGCAGATCGGCGGGGTCGAAGCTGGGGTTAACCCTCCCACCTTCAGCGCCGGCGGGCTCGGGATCGTCGGGGGTCATCAAAGGGGTCATTTCATCAGGGTTGATATCCATGTTTTGTTTCTGCCTATATATACAAGAAAATTATGGCGTTCATCTCCATGAAGCTTGACCCAAGGATGGCGCCGCGCGCTCTCATGGCCTCAAAAGGAAAGCGCGTCACCCACCGCTTGACCTTTAACCCTAGCTCAGCGATCCACAAAGAGACTCTTTACGTTGAAATTCCCAAACTTCCCGCCGACACCGTCCTAGTCCCAGACACCATAGCCCTTGTAGGCGAGGTGACGCTAGGCGGATCGTCGAAGCACGCCAACAATCGCGTTGTCGACAACCTGGGGCGCTGTTTGATTCGGCGCAGGATCGTCAAGATGGGCGATAAAACCCTAGAGGACCTGGAGCGCGCTGACCTAGTTGGAGCGTTCTCCGACCTGTGGCTTCCCACCGAAGAGCGAGCTAACCGTATCGAGCAAGGGATCCAGACAACCGCGGTCAACAAAATCCGCTCAGAGGCCGGAGACAAAGGCGATGTGGCAGGGGACGTAGCAATTGCCGAGACCTTCCCCAAATATAGGATCCCACTTGACTTTGAGCTCTTGCGCAACCACGGCGTTCTCCATACGGCGAGTCTTCCACTAATTAAGTTGGAGCTCACTCTCGCCGCCGCCAAAGATGTCATCGTAAGCTCGGATCCGACCAAGATTGGGGGCTACACACTAAAAAACATAGAACTTGTGTATCAAGTGATTGAGTCCCCCGATTACGCGAAGCACAACCCGGTCGCGGTTATTTACAACCACATCTCGCACTACAAAGTGATCTCCTTTGCGAAGGCCACCGAGACAATTCTCACGGACAACATCCCCGTGCAACTAAAAAGCTTTGTGGGTGTCCTGTTCCTGTTCGTCGACCCGTTCCCCGCGGGAGGACGACACAGCGAAGCCTTCCCGAATCCGGGGGTAACAAAGGTTGAGTTCGACTTAAACGGCGTCCCCAACACGCTGTACCCCAGCGGCATGCTCCCCGCAGATATTTGGGAGATGGCGTGAGCCGGCGCAGAATGGTTGGTGCACCCAGCTCCACTCTCGGAGGTCACCCGCCCTAATGGGTTCTCACATGACAAATACGGGATCTTCATCGATCTCCGCACGTCTCGCGACCACCTCGTTCACGGCGACGGACAAGCAGCTAGCGGTCCGGGAAAAAATCTTCAGTTCCGGATCTATCGAAAGACCAGCGGCGGTGGTAATGCCAACTGCCACGTCTTCCTCCTAGCCGACGCAGCAGTCGACCTTGGAAGTGAAGTCGTCTACTATTAATCACCGCCCCTATATAGGCCATGGATTTTCTCACCGACTTGATACCCGGCCACCTTCTTATCGTTGGCCCAACGGCGTCGGGGAAGTCGAGACTGGTCGTCGAAGCTCTCCGCGGTCCTTTTCGTGGGAAGTTCCACGTCGCGTGTTTGATTTGCCTGACGTACGTCCACAACAAAACATATTGGGGATTTGCCCTGAAGGACCCCGGCTTCGTCGCCCTGGCGCCATCGAACTCGGGTGGTGAAATTGAGAAGTGCCTCCGGTTGGCGGTCGCGGTCTTCGAAGGACGTGGCCAGGTGTTGCTTATTCTGGACGACTGCGCCGCCAGTAAGGACGTAAGAAGACATCGCAGCGCTTTGATCGAGCTGGCTTTCTCCGGCAGGCACAAGAATTTTTCAGTATGGCTTTTGATCCAACAATACACGAGCGTGGCAAAAGCGTTCCGGGAGAATGTGGCAGCGACGTTGACGTTTTACAGCCCGAGCGAGCTCGACGGGAAAACGCTTTGGGAGAACTACGGGGTGGGACACTCGAAGGAGGAGCGGCACCAAATGCTATCCGCGCTCAAGGAGCATCCGTACGCCAGACTTTGCTTCCGTCTCCGCCATCCATTCGATATCGTGTTGGAAATCCCAGCTCCCAGCAAAATTGTTTCGGCAGATATATAGTCATGGATGACACCGTGCTGGATGAAATTCTCCGCGAAGAAGGGATATGTCCCAGCGAGCCTCCCGTAGACGATGCTCGGGACGAACGGGAGGCGCTGGCTATTCTTGCAGCCGCGGGCAATACCAAGGAGTACTTGGGGAAGGAGCTGTCGCTGGGCGACGTCCACAAGCTCTCGAGGAAGGAGGTTGCTTCGCTCCATCTTCGTTACCAGGTGACCCTCGGAAAGCAGGTCGAGCACAGTCTCTCTAGCGGGGTTTTGAAGGTCGCGTGCAAGGCGGTCGGTCATTTGTTGGGAGCAGTAGGGAAAAAACTGGATTCCGAGCAGGCACTGTTAACAGTCCTCCAGCAGGATGCTCTGATCCGACGTGAGTTGAGCTACGGAGCTGGCTGGATCGCTGTCAACGGAGGTCGTTTGGTGGCGCTAGTGGCTGCACTGGCTCATGTAGGTTGTCACACAGAGTCTTCGACGGCCGCAGGCCCAGATGCTAGCAAACCTGTGGAGGATCGCTAGGGTCCCGCTCGCAATTTTTTTTTTTTGGTGTTTGTATAGTATACGAGCCCTGTCTGAAAGTGATGGAAGAAGAAGATCGTATTACAGCGCCGGCCGCTCCCGTAGCTCCGAATAAGCAAAAGGATCCTAAGAAGGTCGCGGCTGGCCGAGCCCTCGCGGCTAGGAACAAAAAAGGTCGACAAGCTCTGGCTCGAGAGCGGTCTCGCGAGAGCCACGACGACGAACCACACCGAGCTACGACAAGCTGGAATTGGGGGCTCCTGATTGCCGCAGGGAGCCTCTTCGCCAGTCTGTATAGTCTATATCTAGCGCATCTCAAGCAACCGCAGCAGCAGCCAAAGCTTACTCACCCGCCACCCGAGTCTGCGCGGCCTAGCGAAATTATGGAACCGCAGCAGCAGCCAAAGCTTACTCACCCGCCACCCGAGCCTGCGCGGCCTCGCGAAATTATGGAATAGATTTTTGTATTGTATAGTCTCGATGAACAACAAAGTCGTAAACACTGTTGTCGAAGCGGCAACTCTGACAGGCATTGCTGCTGGTATCGGTTGGTTGGGGAAAAAGGTTCTCAAAACGCCTATGATCTCGGACCCTTCCTCGTCGATTGAAAACTACGCGAAGTGGGTTGCAGTTCTCTCTGGAGCCGTCGCAGCTAGGCAATACTTAGTCGATAAGAAGATAATCCCAACTGAGTAGAGATGGCAACCATAGCGTTGATGCTTGGTGGGGCTATCTTGAACGCTACGGCCTTCGTAGGTGGGTCGTATCTCGCACGGGCGATTTCTGGGAAAGTTCCCGATGCAATGGCGGCTGAGCGTAAGCGTCACGACAAAGCTTTGGAAAAGTTCCAGGCTGACTGGGCTGTCTTTCAGAAACGCCGCGAGAATCTGGCTGATTGGGAAGCAGAGCAGGAGCGACTGCGAAATCGCGCTGACCAAGACACAGCTGCAACTAACCGCGCTCTCGACTTGTACGCTAAAACCCATCCTCGTCCCACAGCGGTTGATGACCACGACGCCCCGCAATGGAGCGATTATTACCGTCCTTCGAGTTCCCAACGAACAGGTGAATTGGCCTATGTAGGGGGTGGGATGCTCGCCATTGGGTATGCTGCTAGCCGATTGTTGTGAGACACAATAGCTTTTTTTCGCAATGGAACTATAGACCAATGGAAAAGAAGCTGTCCGATATCTACTACAGCCTTCAGGGTTATTGGAAGGGGTTCGCTGCCTCGAAGAAGTTGGCGGACGCGGCTGGCGTCTCTGAAGATGCCGTCCTGGCGTGGCTAGAAAAACAGGCAATGTGGCAGATCTACCTGCTGCCTCCACAACGCATACCGAGGCCAAGGTTCAATGTCTCAACACCAAACGAGGTTCATCAGGCCGATCTTCTATTTCTACCTCATGACCGTCCGGGACGTGGGCGGAAGCTTTACAAATATGCGCTCACTGTGGTCGATGTTGCCTCGCGCTACAAAGAGGCTGAGCCGTTGGCTTCAAAGGAAGCGAGAGAAGTCGCGGGAGCGTTGGAGCGCATCTACAAGCGAAGTCCTTTGACCTGGCCCAAGCTACTCCAAGTCGATCCAGGAAAAGAGTTCATGGGTGCTGTCTTACCGCTACTAGCTCGCCACAATACCGAAGTTCGGCGTGGCCGAGTGGACATCCACCGAGACCAAGCGATCGTTGAGAGGTTCAACAGGACTCTAGCCGAGCGGTTGTTCGGTTACCAGTACGCCCAGGAGATGCTTCTTCCCGAAGGAGAAAGATCGGTTGAATGGGTGGCTCGGCTGCCTGCTGTTGTCGCGGCTTTGAACAACGAACCGACGCGGTTGATCGGAAAAAAGCCGCAGGATGCCATCGAAGCCAAATCGGTGGCGCAAAGCAGGTCCTCCTCTGTTTTACCGGGGAGAGCGGTTGGTTTGGAGGAGGAGAGACTTTCGTCTGACGCCGACTTACGGTATTTATACCAGCCTGGTGAGCAGGAGGGTGGGCGAAGACGATCAACGGGCCTCGAGGTGTACGAACAGGCGCGTGCGGAGATTCGACCAGGCGAACCTGTGGTCTACTTTCTCAGAGACGGGCCAAAACGAGGCTTCATCCGCGAGGAGCTGCAGGTAGTACCTTGGAATACCGAATTACCCCCTGAAAGTGTACTCAAGGGGTTCGGTGTGAATCCCGTCGGGTAGAACTCGTCTCTTGTCGTAGTAGGCGAAAAGCCCGAGTTTATCCTGGTGGTACGTTGTCATCTTTCCGTGGTCCATTCGGAATCCCCGGTTTTCTGCCCGGTCGAGCGCTCCATCCAGGGTTGTTTTGTAGCGCCTCCAGGTCAAGTCGTTGTCTTTCTTGGACATCCCCTTCGCCGAGGTTTTGCTTTTTTCTGTCCCTGACGCCGCTGGCTCGCTGTCGACGTAGTACGCCTTGCTGCATAGAGCGATGGCCCGGGTTCCCTCGAACTCGAGTTTGAACAGGCCCGGAGTCCGGCCACTTCACTTGTCCCAAGCTAGCCATTTCTTTTTGCAACCCTCGAACTCTTCGCGGAGCTCGGGGCGGACAACGTCGTCCAGGTTTTTCCCGGCGATGCCCATGTACAGGCTGTCGGTATCCATCTGTAGGAGCTCGAAGGATCTTCGGTCTACGAAATGGTCTAGGAAGTCGTAGTAGAATTCGAGCATCCGTAGTTTGGCTAGCTGATAGACTGTGATTCCGATTTGGAACGGGCGGGTGATCTCGATCTTCTGCTTTCTCCTGTGGATCTCGTAGGCGGAACCTATTTCGTCGAGGTCCTCGAACCAGGAAGAGCGGAGAGCACGATCGACCACCGCTTCGTCGGCTGTGTAGGAGACCAATGTCTGGCGCTCCAGCGCTTCGATAAACTTGCCGTAGCAACTATTACCCAGCAGTTTAAACAGGTCAGCGAACAGTGCTTTGTCCTTGTTGGTATCCCCTTCTCGTCGAGCTTCTGTAACCTGGTCGACGAACCAGCCGAAGATCTTTTGCGGTTTGTAGTTGATCGTCCGGTACACCGCGGTGACAACTAAACCGTGGGCGAGGTACCAGCGGAGCAGAGGGGCGTACAACAGAATCTTCTTTGCGGAAAGCGCTCCTACAAGCTTCGGATCTGTTGATCGGGTTCGTCCCATTCGCTCGAGGTAGTCCAGCATCTCTTGGGGAACCGCTTCGATGGGGATCTCCTTGTTGTAGAAGAGCGGGGGCATTTCTTCGAACTTTGGCCAGAGGTGTTCGGGGACCTCGATGTCAACCTCGGCGAACCCGAACCACCTTCCTTCTCGTAGAGCCTCCACAAACCCATCGACAGCCCTGGTTGGCTCGTCCGGACTACGGTAGTGGATCACCGTTCCCTACCCACAGGGCATAGGGGCTGCCATGGTAGAGAGGTAGAGCGCGTTCGCGTCGTAGCCGAGGATGCGTTGACATTGGTGGGTCTGGTCGTATTGGTGCGACCTGATCCGCGAGACCCCCACCTCGTGGTAGCGGGTAAATACAATCGAAGGCCCTCCGACAACCGCTGCTTTGAGCATGTCGTACGCTTCTTTGTTGGGGGCATACAGCTCGGGCGGGTTGGGGCTGCCAAGTGTGCCTCGCAAGACGAACCTCATCGACACTCCAGGTAGACTAACCGCATCTTTGAAGATGTCGATTCCATACGCGATGTAGAAGTCGCGCATTTTGGCCAGTGCTTCGACGAAGGGGCCCACGTCGAGATTGTTGTAGTAGCGGAGCCAGTCCGCAAAGGTCTGCATCCCCTTTTCCCGGAATACCCGCTTGCAGTCTCGATATTCCGAAAGGGAAAGAAGATATTTGCCTTTCAGTTTCGAAAACCACTGTGGGTAGTCCGGTAGGCCAGGGAAGTCGAGCTTGTCGTGCGAGTCGAACCATTCGTACGGAAACCAAGACTTCGTGAGAGTGCAACCGTAGGCTTTGACCCAAGCATCGTAGGTTTTTCCAGGACCGATGTAGTTCAAAACGTCCAGAAATTTGAAGCCCGGAGTTGTGATATACATAACCTGGTTTTCCTTACACCCCACTTTGATGGACTGGTCGGTCGTCTTGCAGATTTCTGGGACGAAGTGGTTCCGGATCAAATTCAAATCGTACTTCCCCGAATTGAATCCAAGCACAGAGACTTGGTCGCACCAATCTTCGATCGCTTCCCGATACTTTTTTGGTAAGAGCTCGATGGTGTCGGGCAGGAACCTCGCGCGAACATGTTCGCGTATCCGAACGGCCCGTCGTTCTAGCGCTCGAACAAATTCTTCGACCAACAACTTAGACTCTCGTACGCATAGGTGTTCGGGAGTCGGATCCAGGGTGTCTGATATGGAGACGGAGATAGGAACGTGGGCTCCCTCTATAGTCAAATCGGCGGTCGGTTTTTTCGCACTGGACTTGTCGAGGTAACTCTCGAAGTCATACACGATCGCGTGGGGGTAGGTCTCGGTTTTTTGTTCGAGGATGCGATCTTTTCTCCAAGGTTTAGGCTCCTCGTGCTGCCACCGAACCACAAGGCGAAACCCAGCAGCTCGGATTTTGGCTTCTCGCTCGAGCGTCTGTTGGTATGCTATCTCGCGTGTAACAGGGCTGCCATTTTTCTTGGAAAGATTCCGAAGTTTCTCCTGGCGTTGCTTCGGCGATGGGAAACAGCGTTTGCACCCATGCCATAGGCACCCGTTGAATTGGAAGACGGTCTTTGAAATGGGATCATAACCGTCTACGGCGAAACCTTCTATCACTCGCTCGCCTCCATGTCCACATAGCTGGTGATGGATATGAATCCCTCTGGTGCGGGCTTCATACTCGAGCCATTGTACGGCTTGGACGCTATCCCGTTTTTGTGGGTAGAAGGCCTTCTCAAAGGCAGACAGCGGAGCTTCCACTTTCTCTCTTTTGCAGACAACTTTTGTCTCACCTTGGGTGCAACGATCGGCGTGGCGATAAAGATCGCTGATCTTTGTAAACCGCGCGTTGCACTCCCCACACACGTATACATGCGCTAGTTTCTGTATGTCGCGAATGAGAAACGCGTGCCTCTCGTAGACGCCGATCGTCATCGGTGGAGTACCTACTTTTTCATAGTGTGCTGGTTGCCTCCGATACAGCCAATCTCCAGACTCTGTCGGTTCGTATACCCGGATCCCTAGCCGAAAGTGCTGCTCTACTTTCCGCAGCTCGTCCTGAGAAACCCCTGGGCAAGCCTCGTGCGAGTGGTACATCTCTCTCGCAAGAACTCGAGCTTGGCTGGTACAACGATCCACGCGCGCGCCACGATGGACCGCTATACACCGAAAGAGGCAGAGGTTATCTCCATATGTGTCCAAGGAGTTCAACCCACGCTTTCTTCGGAGCCAATCTGGTAGTGGTCCTGTCCCCAACAAAGGCACCTACCTATCTATTACAGCTTTTACTGTCACAGAGATAAACCGGATGAAGACCCACTTGGTGTTAGGTCGCTCAATTTGGTCACCAATCAAGCGCTTCTCGTCTTCCGCCTGCACCCAGTCTCTAGCTTGCGGCTCTAGGCGCTGAATCCAAGGACTACCTTTTACGATTTTGTGAAACAACATAGTTTTTCCCGTTTCGATATTCCTTAGTCGATAGGTGTAACTATATCGGAGATAGCAGCTGGTGGTGACCCTCTCGTGGAGCTTATCCATAATCCGATCCACAAGAGGACCGTCCACGCCTCGGAAGAAAGACCACTTCCAGAAGCGGCGACCAGCTTCCTCTCCCTCTATCTCTCCATCCAACTCTTCGAGTATACGCGCCCCTTCTCGAACCAAAGATCGCTCTAAGGGGGCTCGACGGTTTTCAATTTTTCTACGAACTTCTGCCCTCATCGTTGGAGTAGTTTTCTTTCGGACACCCTCCGTGAGAAGCGCAGCGTCAACCTCTCTCGCAAGTTGACGGAGTTCACGAGCCCGCTGCCACTTCTTATGAGGATTCTTTATATCCCCTCTGGTAATAGCAGGGTATCTCCCCGTCTGTAGCGCTCGCCGGAGTCGTTTCCTCCACTCCGCAGCGCGAGCCTCCCCGATAGCTCGTAGGAGGTCAGCTTTTAGCATCTTAGAACCTACAGATAATCCATAACTTCTTGCTAAAGAGCGTAACTCTTTGACGGTGGGCATATTTTGAAGATACCTTTGATGCACCATTTTCTAAATGGAAATACTTTTGCGTTGCGTCTATTATACTCCCACTACGGTTTAACCCTTCCCCTTCATACCATCTAAAATAAACGCTCCCAATTTTGTCAACGTGTTCTATATATATATACCGCAAAAAATGCGCTCTTAAAGTCTAAGAACTTGAACAAATCAACCGTTGGTCGATATAGCCACCCCAAATAGGAACGGGGGCGCAATCCTCCTCTTCGATAAGATCTTGAATTAACGGAGGTAAACGAGCAATCTGACGTTCTAAAACTTCCATCTCTAACTCCAATTGCTCCATAACATCTTCTAACTCCTCTATCTCCACCTCATCCCAATTATCCTCATAAGACATCGTTTTACCAAATTTTCACTTAAAGCAACAAGAAACAGTAGGCGCGCAAGGATTCGCGTTGCACCAACGTTTTCACGAAGATTTATAGTATGCATATTTGTCTAAATTGAAATAGCTCATTAATTTTCGGAAAACGCTCGAAAAATCTTCAGATCATCTTCGGTGCATCTTCGGGTCATCTTCGAAAATCTTCGGAGGTGGGAAACAAGTCAAAACAAGACAAAACAATACTTTAAATCGGAAATATAGACAAAAGCTTCATTTCTAAAAAAATTGCTTCTAGCTCAAGTGGTATTGAAATGACGCCAAATATACTACTTTTTAAAATTGCAAAGATTCGGCAGCCCGAGGTATTATAGAATAACTATAATTTTAAAGGATTTCGGCAATTGGTCAAAGTGCGCATGCGTAGTAACTAAAAGTTCTTTCCTTAAATCGCATGGAAATCTAATTATTGCAATTAAAATCGTACTCGTTATCTAAACCTGAGTCTATACCCTACTATTACATATAGATAGAACATTCAAAATGAATCGATAACCTACGATCCTAGATGATGGCCTTTCTGCCCATACAATCTCTTATATGGTGTTTTGACAAAAATATGTAAGGCTGAGCTTCCTTGCAACCATCTCGTGGTATTCTATCTTCTCTTATAAATGACTATCATTACGACATAAAATAGATTTTAAATTACATTTTAATTGCCACAAGATGGTGAAAATTGCATGTGCATCTCTAATCTGTGTAATGAGGACTGATTTGATAAACTTAAGTACTGTCTGAGCAGTATGCTATAGAATTAGCTGCCTTAAGCAAATGTCTTGACAGCCAAAATACAATAGGATTGCGAAATACTATCAATTTGATTTCTTACGTAGATATTGCCCTGTCGTAATACTACAAATCTTCAAAGTTTCAGAATTGCAAAGATTCGGCAGGCCGAGGTATCATAGAATAACTTTCATTTTAAAGGATTTAGGCAATTGGTCGAAGTGCGAAAGCGTAGTAACTAAAACTTGTTTCCTTAAATCGCATGGAAATCTAACCATTGCAATTAAAATCGTACTTGTTATCTTAACCTGAGTCTATACCCTACTATTACATATAGATAGAACATTCAAAATTAATCGATATCCTACGATCCTAGATGACGGCCTTTCTGCCCATACAATCTCTTATATGGTGTTTTGACAAAAATCTGTAAGGCTAAACTTCCTTGCAACCATCTCTTGGTATTCTATCTTGTATTATAAATGACTATCATTACGACATAAAATGGATTTTAAATTACATTTTAATTGCTACAAGATGGTGAAAATTGCATGTGCATCACTAATCTGTGTAATGAGGACTGATTGGATGAACTTAAGTACTGTCTGAGCAGTATGCTATAGAATTAGCTGCCTTAAGCAAATATCTTGTTAGCCAAAATACAAGACGATTGCGAACTACTATAAATTTGAATTCTTACGTAGATATTGCCCTGTCGTAATACTACAAATCTTTAAAGTTTCAGAATTGCAAAGATTCGGCAGGCCGAGGGATCATAGAATAACTTTGATTTTAGAGGATTTAGGCAATTGGTCGAAGTGCGCATCCGTAGTAACTAAAAGTTCTTTCCTTAAATCGCATGGAAATCTAATCATTGCAATTAAAATCCTACTCCTTATCTAAACCTGAGTCTGTACCCTACTATTTCATATAGATAGAACATTCAACATGAATCGATAACCTACGATCCTAGATAACGGCCCTTCTGCCCATACAATCTCTTATATGGTGTTTTGACAAAAATCTGTAAGGCTGAGCTTGCTTGCAACAATCTCGTAGTATTCTATCTTGTATTATAAATGACTATCATTACCACATAAAATGGATTTTAAATTACATTTTAATTGCTACAAGATGGTGAAAATTGCATGTGCATCACTAATCTTTGTAATGAGGACTGATTTAATGAACTTAAGTACTGTCTGAGCAGTATGCTATAGAATTAGCTGCCTTAAGCAAATATCTTGACAGCCAAAATACAATACCATTGCGAATTACTATCAATTTGATTTCTTACGTAGATATTGCCCTGCCCTAATACTACAAATCTTTAAAGTTTTAAAATTGCAAAGATTCGGCAGGCCGAGGTATCATAGAATAACTTTTATTTTAAAGGTTTTGGGCAATTGGTCGAAGTGCGCATTCGTAGTAACTAAAAGTTCTTTCCTTAAATCGCGAGGAAATCTAATCATTGCAATTAAAATTGTACTCGTTATATAAACCTGAGTCTATACCCTACTATTACATATAGATAAAACATTCAAAATGAATCGATAACCTACGATCCTAGATGATGGCCTTTCTGCCCATACAATCTCTTATATGGTGTTTTGACAAAAATCTGTAAGGCTGAGCTTCCTTGCAACCATCTCTTGGTATTCTATCTTCTCTTATAAATGACTATCATTACGACATAAAATAGATTTTAAATTCCATTTTAATTGCCACAAGATGGTGAAAATTGCATGTGCATCTCTAATCTGTGTAATGAGGACTGATTTGATAAACTTAAGTACTGTCTGAGCAGTATGCTATAGAATTAGCTGCCTTAAGCAAATGTCTTGACAGCCAAAATACAATAGGATTGCGAATTACTATCAATACGATTTCTTCGTAGATATTGCCCTGTCGTAATACTACAAATCTTCAAAGTTTCAGAATTGCAAAGATTCGGCAGGCCGAGGTATCATAGAATAACTTTCATTTTAAAGGATTTAGGCAATTGGTCGAAGTGCGAAAGCGTAGTAACTAAAACTTGTTTCCTTAAATCGCATGGAATTCTAACCATTGCAATTAAAATCGTACTTGTTAACTTAACCTGCGTCTATACCCTCTTATTACATATAGATACAACATTCAAAATAAATCGATATCCTACGATCCTAGATGACGGCCTTTCTGCCCATACAATCTCTTATATGGTGTTTTGACAAAAATCTGTAAGGCTAAACTTCCTTGCAACCATCTCTTGGTATTCTATCTTCTATTATAAATGACTATCATTACGACATAAAATAGATTTTAAATTACATTTTAATTGCTACAAGATGGTGAAAATTGCATGTGCATCACTAATCTGTGTAATGAGTCCTGATTTAATGAACTTGGGTACTGTCTGGGCAGAATGCTTTAGAAATAGCTGCCTTAAGCAAATATCTTGTCAGCCAAAATACAAGACGATTGCGAATTACTATCAATTTGATTTCTTACGTAGATATTGCCTTGTCGTAATACTACAAATCTTCAAAGTTTCAGAATTGCAAAGATTCAGCAGGCCGAGGTATCACACAATTACTTTTATTTTAAAGTACTTAGGCAATTGGTCGAAGTGAGCATGCGTAGTAACTAAAAGTTCCTTCCTTAAATCGCATGGAAATCTAATCATTCCAATTAAAATCGTACTCGTTTTCTAAACCTGAGTCTATACCCTACTATTACATATAGATAGAACATTCAAAATGAATCGATAACCTACGATCCTAGATGATGGCCTTTCTGCCCATACAATCTCTTATATGGTGTTTTGACAAAAATCTGTAAGGCTGAGCTTCCTTGCAACCATCTCTTGGTATTCTATCTTCTCTTATAAATGACTATCATTACGACATAAAATGGATTTTAAATTACATTTTAATTGCTACAAGATGGTGAAAATTGCATGTGCATCACTAATCTGTGTAATGAGGACTGATTTGATGAACTTGAGTACTGTCTGAGCAGTATGCTATAGAATTAGCTGCCTTAAGCAAATGTCTTGACAGCCAAAGTACAATACGATTGCGAATTACTATTAATTTGGTTTCTTACGTAGATATTACCCTGTCGTAATACTACAAATCTTCAAAGTTTCAGAATTGCAAAGATTCGGCAGGCCGAGGTATCATAGAATAACTTTTATTTTAAACGATTTAGGCAATTGGTCGAGGTGCGCATGCGTATTAACTAGAAGTTCTTTCCATAAATCGCGTGGAAATCTAATCATTGCAATTAAAATCGTACTCGTTATCTAAACCTGAGTCTATACACTACTATTACATATAGATAGAACATTCAAAATAAATCGATATCCTACGATCCTAGATGACGGCCCTTCTGCCCATACAATCTCTTCTATGGTGCTTTGACAAAAATCTGTAAGGCTGAGCTTCCTTGCAACCATCTCTTGGTATTCTATCTTGTATTATAAATGACTATCATTACGACATAAAATAGATTTTAAATTACATTTTAATTGCTACAAGATGGTGAAAATTGCATGTGCATCACTAATCTGTGTAATGAGGACTGATTTGATGAACTTGAGTACTGTCTGGGCAGTATGCTATAGAATTAGCCGCCCTAAGCAAATATCTTGACAGCCAAAATACAATACGATTGCGAATTACTATTAAATTGATTTCTTACGTAGATATTGCCCTGTCGTAATACTACAAATCTTCAAAGTTTCATAATTGCAAAGATTCGGCAGGCCGAGGTATCATAGAATAACTTTGATTTTAAAGGATTTAGGCAATTGGTCGAAGTGCGCATGCGTAGTAACTAAAAGTTTTTTCCTTAAATCGCATGGAAATCTAATCATTTCAATTAAAATCGTACTCGTTATCTAAACGTGAGTCTATACCCTACTATTACATATAGATAGAACATTCAAAATGAATCGATAACCTACGATCCTAGATGACGGCCTTTCTGCCCATACAATCTCTTCTATGGTGTTTTGACAAAAATCTGTAAGGCTGAGCTTCCTTGCAACCATCTCTTGGTATTCTATCTTGTATTATAAATGATTATCATTACCACATAAAATGGATTTTAAATTACATTTTAATTGCTACAAGATGGTGAAAATTGCATGTGCATCACTAATCTGTGTAATGAGGACTGATTTTATGAACTTGAGTACTGTCTGGGCAGTATGCTATAGAATTAGCTTCCTTAGGCAAATATCTTGACAGCCAAAATACATTGGGATTACTCCATGGAAAATGCGCGCGTACGATTTTTATTCACGAGTTGAGTGGTATCAGAATACAAACGAGTGAGCGCAGCGAACGAGTGAGTTTTCTGATACAACTCAACTAGTGAATAAAAAATCGTACAAAGCATTTCCATGGTGTAATTTGTTTATTTTATAGAAACTGGGATTTTTAAAAGGCCAAATTTTTTCAATCTTACGCGCGTGTTTAGGGAACCCATTCAACTGTAAAGTATGCGTGTAAAACTAGAATAATTAAAACATCAGTTTCTCTTTCAAAATCAAATATTTAATGAAGTAACACAAGAATTAAAACGTCAGTTTACACCTTCACAACTTTTATAAACATTTTTCAACTAAAAAAATAAACCTGACTGAGGCTTATAGGTTCAAATTTAATCGAAATCGCGATGCGATGTTGTTCACTAGTGAGTTTTCGTCGTTCGCGTTTGTGATTGGACGAACGACGTTTTTTCACTAGTGAGTTTTCATCGCTCGCGTTTCCTATTCGCTAATGCATTTTACGTATCAATTTTACGCAGTCTTTCTTTCGTGAGGAAATCTCAGTATCTATGAGATAAAATACGATTGCGAATTACTATCAATTTGATTTCTTACGTAGATATTGCCCTGTCGCAATACTACAAATCTTCAAAGTTTCAGAATTGCAAAGATTCGGCAGGCCGAGGTATCATAGAATAACTTTTATTTTAAAGGATTTGGGCAATTGGTCGAAGTGCGCATGCGTAGTAACTAAAAGTTCTTTCCCTAAATCGCATGGAAATCTAATCATTGCAATTAAAATCGTACTCGTTATCTAAATTTGAGTCTATACCCTACTATTACATATGGATAGAACATTCAAAATGAAACGATAACCTACGATCCTAGATGACGGCCCTTCTGCCCATACAATCTCTTATATGGTGTTTTGACAAAAATCTGTAAGGCTGAGCTTCCTTGCAACCATCTCTTGGTATTCTATCTTGTATTATAAATTAATATCATTACCACATAAAATGGATTTTACATTACATTTTAATTGCTACAAGATGGTAAAAATTGCATGTGCATCACTAATCTGTGTAATAAGGTTTGATTTGATGAACTTGAGTACTGTCTGAGCAGTATGCTATAGAATTAGCTGCCTTGAGCATATATCTTGACAGCCAAAATACAATACGATTGCGAATTACTATTAATTTGATTTCTCACGTAGATATTGCCGTGTCGTAATACTACAAATCTCTCAAGTTTTTAGATATGCAAAGATTCGGCAGGCCGAGGTATCATAGAATAACTTTTATTTTAAAGGATTTAGGCAATTGGTCGAAGTGCGCATGCGTAGTAACTAAAAGTTCTTTACATAAATCGCATGGAATTCTAATCATTGCAATTAAAATCGTACTCGTTATCTAAACCTGAGTCTATACCCTACTATTACATATAGATAGAACATTCGAAATGTATCGATAACCTACGATCCAAGATGATGGCCCTTCTGCCCATACAATCTCTTATATGGTGTTTTGACAAAAATCTGTAAGGCTGAGCTTCATTGCAACTATCTCTTGGTATTCTATCTTCTATTATAAATGACTATCATTACGACATAAAATGGATTTTAAATTACATTTTAATTGCTACAAGATGGTGAAAATTGTATGTGTATCTCTAATCTGTGTAACGAGGACTAATTTGATAAACTTAAGTACTGTCTAAGCACTTTGCTATAGAATTAGCTGCCTTAAGCAAATATCTTAACAGCCAAAATACAATACGATTGCGAATTACTATCAACTTGATTTCTTACGTAGATATTGCCCTGTCGTAATACTACAAATCTTCAAAGTTTCAGAATTGCAAAGATTCGGCAGGCCGAGGTATCATAGAATAACTTTCATTTTAAAGAGTTTAGGCAATTGGTCAAAGTGCGCATGCGTAGGAACTAAAAGTTGTTTCCTTAAATCGCATGAAAATCTAATCATTGCAATTAAAATCGTACTTGTTATCTTAACCTGAGTCTATACCCTACTATTACATATAGATAGAACAATCAAAATAAATCGATAACCTACGATCCTAGATGACGGCCCTTCTGCCCATACAATCTCTTATATGGTGTTTTGACAAAAATCTGTAAGGCTGAGCTTCCTTGCAACCATCTCTTGGTATTCTATCTTGTATTATAAATAACTATCATTACGACATAAAAAGGATTTTAAATTACATTTTAATTGCTGCAAGATGGTGAAAATTGCATGTGCATCACTAATCTGTGTAATAAGGACTGATTTGATGAACTTGGGTACTGTTTGTGCAGAATGCTATAGAATTAGCTGCCTTAAGCAAATATCTTGACAGGCAAAATACAATAAGATTGCGAATTACTATCAATTTGATTTCTTACGTAGATATTGCCCTGTCGTAATACTACAAATCTTCAAAGTTTCAGAATTGCAAAGATTCTCCAGGCCGAGGTATCATAGATTAACTTTTATTTTAAAGGATTTAGGCAATTGGTCGAAGTGCGCATGCGTAGTAACTAAAAGTTTTTTCCTTAAATCGCATGGAAATCTATCCATTGCAATTAAAATCGTACTCGTTATCTGAACCTAAGATCTATACCCTACTATTACATATAGATAGAACATTCAAAATGAATCGATAACCTACGACCCTAGATGACGGCGCTTCTTCCCATACAATCTCTTATATGGTGTTTTGACAAAAATCTGTAAGGCTGAGCTTCCTTGCAACCATCTCGTTGTATTCTATCTTGTATTATAAATGACTATCATTACGACAAAAAATGGATTTTAAATTAAATTTTAATTGCTACAAGATGGTGAAAATTGCATGTGCATTACTAATCTGTGTAACGAGGACTGATTTGATGAACTTGAGTACTATCTCAGCAGTATGCTATAGAATTAGCTGCCTTAAGCAAATATCTTGACAGGCAAAATACAAGACGATTGCGAATTACTATCAATTTGATCGCTTACATAGATATTGCCCTGTCGTAATACTACAAATCTTCAAAGTTTCAGAATTGCAAATATTCGGCAGGCCGAGGTATTATAGAATAACTTTGATTTTAAAGGATTTAGGCAATTGGTCGAAGTGCGCATGCGTAGTAACTAGAAGTTCTTTTCTTAAATCGCATGGAAATCTAATAATTGCAATTTATAAGAGGCCAGAGGCCCGATTTTAAGGACGAGGCGACTTTGAAAAACGCGTGCTTCGCATATAATAAATAAATAAATAAATAATAAATATACATTTATATAGCGCCATTTTCCACTAATTCTCCATGGCGCTTTACAATGCTTTAAAATTAAAATCCTAATTCTTTAAAAACCTAAAATCCTAAATCCTAAAATTAAAATCCTAAGAATTAAATACGCTATATAATACAATTAGGCTACAAATAAAAAGTAAAAACTACAAATGAAATGCACGCTTAAAAAGATAAGTCTTAAGATTAGCCTTAAAAACTGCCTCTGATGATGAAAGTCTGATCTGGAGGGGTAGTTAATTCCAGAGCCTTGGTGCCGCCACGGAAAAAGCCCTTTCACCATACGTTTTAAGATTTGCTCTAGGTTCATCATGCAACCTCTTGTTTGAAGATCGTAATATCCGACCAGAAATGTTAAATCGCAGTAGGTCTCTAATGTAATCAGGGGCCAGTCCATTCAGAGCTTTGTAAGTTAACAACAATATTTTGTAAATAATCCTAAAATGAACTGGCAACCAATAAAAGCTCCTTAGTATTGGTGTGATGTGTTCATGCCTTCTAGTCAAGGTAACAAGGCGAGCTGCTGAGTTCTGTACAAGCTGAAGTCTATTAATCAGATACTTTGGGAGACCGTACAATAGGGCGTTACAATAGTCCAAACGCGATGTTATGTAAGCGTGAACAATGGTCTCAGTAGTACTCTGGGATAGGTATCGCCTAATTTTAGCTATACTACGAATGCGGAAAAATGCGCTCTTGCAGATTATTTTAACGTGTTCTTTGAAATCCAAACATTGATCGAATGCAACTCCTAAATTCCTGGCCTGTTTACTAGACTTGATTACTTCATCACCAACTCGTATATAGTCGAGGGGTGGTCGTGGACGATATTTAGAACTAATAACCAAAAGTTCAGTCTTATCCCGATTTAACTTAAGTTTGTTGCGCAGCATCCAGTCTCCAATGTCCTTAACACATAATTCTACTGCCATCTTTGAGCTTGATAGATGATTAGGGCAATTGGACGTAAACGACAAGTACAACTGTGTGTCATCTGCATAGAGATGAAACGGTATGCTATGCTTTCTGGCTATGTCACCCAGCGGACTTGTATAAAGGGAATACAACAAGGGTCCCAGTACAGAACCCTGTGGTACCCCGTAGGGTAAATTCTTCTTTGACGATTCAATTCCATTGACAGAAACAAACTGTTCGCGTGAGTGAAGATACGAATGAAACCAATTAAGAGCAGTGTTCCTAATACCAAAGCGATTCTGTAGTCTAGATAACAAAATCGAATGATCGACAGTATCAAACGCAGCCGATAAATCGAGCAATAGTAATATAACCGATCTGTTATTGTCAATAGCCTTAAAAATATCATTTTGAACTCTCACAAGCGCAGTCTCTGTACTGTGATGAGATTTATATGCCGACTGAAATTCTTCTAATAAGCCTTCATTATCATTAAGGTGGTCCATTAATTGTGCTGCAACTGCTTTCTACGTAACTTTGGATAGAAAATATAAATTCGAGACAGGACGAAAGTTTGAAAATAGTTCATGATCAGCTCCACTCTTTTTCAACAACGGCTTCAACATGGCAACCTTGAATCTATCAGGTACTTGGCCACTTGTAAGAGACAAGTTAACTATACGAGTGATCATTGGAAGCAGATAATGACGGCACCCTTTGAACACTGAGGATGGAATTGGATCAAGTGTACAGGACTTTGAAGACAGGTGATTCACAAAACCAGATACGACCTCCTCAGTGACCAGTTTAAATTCACTTAGCAGCTGACCAGCTAGACAGCTTTCAGACTCAGCATTGCATGAAGTAACTTGACCGTCCTTCAGAGTTCCATCAACTTTGTCAAGATCATTACGGATTTTAACAATTTTGTCACTAAAATATTCAACGAATGATTCGGACAGAGAACAGTTATTAGGCCCAGATGGATAACGCTGGACTGGATTGGAGTGCAGAAGCTTCTCTATTGTCTTAAAAAGAAGTCCAGAGTTCCCTGAGTTTTCCTGGATCACTGATGAATAAAATGTGTGCTTCGCGGAGGCAATCATGTCATTAACAACACTGTTCTGAAACACATACCGTTCTCTATCTGCAGGTAATCTTGTACGTCGCCAGTTACGTTCGAGCTTCCTCCTTATGTTCTTTTGAACACTAATGTCAGTTGAATACCAAGGCGCACAAGGACGAAGAACTACCTCACGGGTCCTTTCGGGGGCATAAACATCAAGGGTGGACTTCAAGACCCGATGATAGGAATCAACTAACGAATCCAAATCACGCTGTGATTCGTCAAACAAGGACGAATTCATGATAGTGTCATTGAATTCAGCATAATCAATCGAACGCAGCTTCCGGTGGCGAATAGTTCTTGTTGGAAATTGTGGTTTGTGCAATAATACATGCATAAAAATAGCGTAATGATCAGAAATCAAAGGGTCATGAACCATAACATTGTCTATAAGTTTACACTGATTTCTAGTAATGATTAAATCCAAGATGTTACCACTTGTGTGAGTCGGCGTAGTCACCCATTGTTTCAGATCGAAAGATGCTATTAGGTCACAAAAATGCAATGCGTTGACATCACGCGAAGAATCCACATGTAGATTATAATCACCGACAATTTAAAGCTCGCCTGATGCTGTGGCCAATTCCTCAAGCAGGAGAGAAAATTCATGATAAAATGTTGACAAAGGCACAGATGACGGTGGGCGGTAAATAATTATCATCCTGATCATCTTTGAGCTCTTGAAACGAACATCCAAGAATTCGAACGACTGGAAGGAAGTGTTCCACTCACTATTTTTGCATTTAATATCCATACTTTCTTTGAAAAGCAAGCCGACACCACCACCTCTCGATTCCCGTGGAATGTGGATAAAATCATAACCAGTGGGACATAAATCACCAATCTCAACACAATCAATATTTCCAGGTCTGAGCCACGTCTCCGTCAAAGCAAGAAGATCAATATCCTTGTCAACAACAAAGTCTTTCAGTACGCTAGATTTATTCCTTATTGACCTGGAATTGAGCAAACAAAAGTTGATCGCGTGAGAAGTATCCTGGGTGTTAGCAACTTGTGAGATCTGCACCTTCACGGGATTGTCGCGATTAGGCAAAGATGCAAATTTCGAAAAACGATCATTTCGATTTGAAACAACCGTCCTTATGCACCTCTGCCTCGTTCGTGACTTCGCCCATACACCTGCTCTGCATCCTCTTGTCCGAAGCAAACTGAAATCCTTTAAGACCGAAACCAGATGAAAAGGCAAACGAGCCGGCGAAAAACGCCGCACTGATAACAACTCACTTCTTGAATATGTAATAAGTTGTGGCGACCGAAATGAATGGTGATATAATCCAACCGACCTTGAAGTAATTTCTTGGTTAGATTCAGGTCCTGGATTTGAAGATATATCAACATGCACTGTCAAATCCATGACAAAAGGTTTCGAGGGAAGAACTAAACAGGTAGACCCATGCTTAGCCTGTTTTGAGCATGGTTGGAACACTTCAAGACTACTGAGCTCTTGCCGTCTTATAACCACATGAGATCCAACCAGGCTAAATTCACGTCTGAAATTGCCAGGAAGAAAACCATCGGAGAAACATCCATGGATATGTTCGAAGCAGAAGTGGTTAAAACCAGAGTGAGTCCATCCATAGGGCGAAAAATCATCAGAATAGGCTAGAAATATAAAATAAATCAAGAGAACGTGAACGACACCGGCAGCCATCTTGGCGCGCATAACATAGACATATTTGTGGCGGATTAAAATGCCGGCCCTATATGAAGCCCTTTGTTTAAGACATAGCGGGATACTGGCAACTCAAGACAAAAACGTGCATTGTAACTGTCAACATATAGATTTTTAATTAATTTCTGTCAAAATTGACAAAATTCGATAACTGTTTAATTGAAATAATTGTACAAATCTGTCATAA
Organism: Ricordea florida; assembly: GCA_949710005.1. Classification (NCBI taxonomy): domain Eukaryota; kingdom Metazoa; phylum Cnidaria; class Anthozoa; order Corallimorpharia; family Ricordeidae; genus Ricordea; species Ricordea florida. Next base: position 23,217,550 of record OX453276.1, on the reverse strand, counting down.
GAAAAATATTGACGTCACATTCGACGATTTGAAACAAAACTTATTCACCATTATTTGTCATTCATGTCATTGGTCAAAACAAATCGCCACTTTTACCAGTTCTGCCAGAAAACTTAACCTGCCATTTCTTTTAAAACATCTTTCAGTTCCGGGCGTTTTCCAGGAGTCACTGAAAGGCACTTTTTTGAAACTCTCTTCAAGGCGGGAATGTTGAAAGTTCCATCCTTTAAGACACGTACAATCATATTACCAAAAGAATAAATGTCGCTTTCTTTTGACTGCCGGTCTCCTCGATGCAATTCAGGTGCTATATGAGGGTAACGTTTGCACGCCTCCTTTACGTTAACTTTAGGTTTTAAAAACCTTGCCTTTGATATCTTCCGGCTCTTACCAAAATCAATAAGGACGGGTTTATGGTTTGCACCATTCAACACAACATTGTTTGTTTTAAGGTCATTATGTAGGAAGCCTTTAGTGTGAAGAAACAACAAGATTTCGCCGGTTTCTCGAAGTATCTTTAGGCATTCGCTGTCGTTGGTAATCACACCGTTTGTCACAGCCTTCGATAGCGTCATACTTTGGCCTTCAACAACGTGGTGCTGGAGAACAAGGTAAAAGGGAGCTTGCTCAGAGCAAACGCCAAATAAATGGGGTAACCCGGGATGGTCGCCAAGTTCGGACAACACGGAAGCCTCGTGTAACACTTCACGCTTGGCCCGTTCTATTTCTTCTTTCGTCGTTTCTTTCATTTTAATTTCTTTAACAAGCACTCTGAAGTCACGGCGATAGACAGCAGGGAAGCATTTTCCGAATGTCCCAGAGCCAACTGATCCGGTCCTGTCCACAGCTAACAGTTCCCGATTCAGTTCTTTAAACTTGTGCGAGTTAAGGGGTGCACTGAGACGGTACATGAGCTACATCTTGTGCTTTGTGTTGGTTCACAACAGCTTCCACGTGTGATGTTTTTGGACGCTTGGAGGCATTTACCGGCGGATTCACTCGTTCTCGGTTAGTTCGCTTACGAGACAGCTCGACGCACTGTTTGCCTCTTGATAGAAGTTTAAAATCTTCTTTCCTATCCTCCACGACTGTTTTAGGCATAACTGATTCTTCTTTAACTGCCGCGGGTTCAACCTCACTTCGTCTTTGTAAAATTCTTTCACGTTTTCTCTTCAACCACGCCTTCCGTTGCTTTCGCTTTTCTGCTTTACCATGAGCCCTGGACTTGAATACTTTCCCCGAGTTCTTCCTTGCAACTTTCTTCTCACTTGTATCTTCAACGTTTTCTTCCATCACAAAGTGCCTTACACTGATTATCATTTAGTAACAGCGTTGTAATAACATGACACTCCAGTGACAACTGAGCTTATAAAACGGTGATCAATAAACCTTTCACGTTCACTTACATCACATCGCGTGAGAATAATTAAGGCTTTGTCCAGCTAGAAAAAAAGTGGGCGTGAGGAAACTCAAGGAAGAAAAGGTGCTGACATTTAGCGGAAATGTGACAAATGTTTCAGATTTCTTCCTCGCTTTACAAACGTGCAAGAGTCTGAATTGCTTCAAGTTTCAGATGGCGACTTTAAGATTTACTTATGCCCAAGAATGTGGTTTCTGTTCGAAGCGTTTTAAAACGCTTTGCGCGGTTAAAAAGCATACAGAGGCAAAGCATCCGGAGAAAAAATTCGACCCCCAAAATATCACGTTTTTAGATAACGAAGATCAGCCAGTTTCTTTATCCAGATTCAAGTGCATTGACAGACGATCGAAAGACTATAAAGAGGGATAATTCCCATGGTTAGCAGGTCTAACTGAGCAAATAAATGCGTCATTGCATCCCTGTCTGCGAGGTTAGTACTGAATTTGCTCTTTGGAGAACATTTGGTCCAGTCCACTTTACTACTTCATTAAATCACTTTACAATTCTAGGGAACTTCCTAGCGCGCGCACGCGCTCTTGTTTTCAATAAGTGGCATTATTTCAATACAACTACCTCACAATCGTCCCAGTTAATAGAGTTCATAAATGTACGCGTGCACGCTGCCTACAAATACAGGGCAATAACTAAACAATTGGAATATTTATATAATTACATTGCTAAGAAAGGTTTCTATATTTTTCAGGTCGATAGCTTACAATCGTATTGCCCTAAGTGCCAGAGACGTTCTTCGCGCATTTTGTGGCGCAGATGGCCTGTGATATACACAGCATGCGACAGGTTCCACATCGAAAGGCGCCATTTTACGCTTCTTTCACTACACGCTTTTCCTACAAAGTGTTTAGTATCGGTCCTTTTGCCGAGGCCTTGCACGAGCAAGATACTGTCAAGTTAAAGGAATCAGTATTGTATTCGGGACAAGTAGAGGTCGAGGACGATGGGATACGTGATCCAAAGGAAGAACTTCAAGCAGCAAAAAACCGCAGATTCTGGAACACAAACGAAGGTACTTCTCAAGCGAGCAAGTTACAAAGGAACTTTGGAGATCAGCCAAGGTAATGGTCGCGCCACGCGGGAAGTGGAATTGATTTGGTGGCCTTGTCTTTTCTCTGCCACAAATCACGGAAAACTGTCATTAAGATTCTTCGTCAAGAAAGTATCACTTTGAGCCGACCTGAAGATGGAAATTTAAGTGATATTTTGACTTTTAAGAAGTGCTTTCAAAAAATACTCGTGTATGGAGAACATTCTGTTGTCTTTCTTAACATCAACAAATTTCGAATCGAGTTTGAGACGCAAATTTAATTTTGTTAGCCCAAATAAACCCCATTTTATTTAAATGAGTTTCAAGAAGCGAGAAGATAATTTTGCTGATGTACTAAAAATAATTTATTTCCGTGGACAGATCCATCTGAAATAATATAATATTGATATTTAAAAACAGAGAAACTATCTTCACCTCAGAATCTTGGGCGCGCCGCCTGTAAGCTCTGAGGGTGAGGATAGCCTCATAATTTGGCCTATTTAAAAATCATGTACAGAAGGAAAAATCAATTTACTGCAATAATAATTCAATATTTAAAAAAAGAGAAGCTATCATCACCTCAGAATCTTGGGCGCGCCGCCTGTAAGCTCTGAGGGAGAGGATAGCCTCATAATTTGGCCTATTTACAAATTACATACAGAAGGAAAAATCAATTTACTGCAATAATAATTCAATATTTAACAAAAGAGAAGCTATCATCACCTCAGAATCTTGGGCGCGCCGCCTGTAAGCTCTGAGGGAGAGGATAGCCTCATAATTTGGCCTATTTAAAAATCATGTGCAGAAGGAAAAATCAATTTACTGCAATAATAATTCAATATTTAAAAAAAGAGAAGCTATCATTACCTCAGAATCTTGGGCGCGCCGCCTGTAAGCTCTGAGGGAGAGGATAGCCTCATAATTTGCCCTATTTACAAATTATATAAAGAAAGAAAAATCAATTTACTGCAATAATAATTCAATATTTAAAACAGAATCTTGGGCATACCATAATTTGGCCTAGATATGTAAATTAAAGTTCTCCCGGTGAAAAGAGCCTTGTAATTTGGCTCATGTTCTTCAAGACAACAAGAGTTTCTTAACAAGTACATTTCAAAATTCTGGCTTCCACTCGACAAACTGATGCAAAAGCTGTTGACGATGCTTTGTCATGTCTCGAAAACTCCAGCTGAATGATGGGATTCTGGCTCCACTACATAAAAAATCCTTGGCTGCAAGAATGACACCCAAGCCACAGCTCCCACATCCTTCTCCAGTCAACGGATGCAGAGGCATACCAAAGCGCTTAACTGGAGGCATGTTGTCCCATTTTGGTTGTGGTAGGTTGGGCAATGCCAAGTTAACAGCCTCTGACAAAATCTGAACAATGGCACAAATATTCATTGGTGGATTGACTTTGAGTCCGTCATCAAAATAGGCTTGGGAAGAAACCATATTAAGACACAGAAGGCCCCAATGGTTGTTATTGACAAGCAATGGAGTTAACAACCACTGAATCTGGTTTTGAACCCTTGCAGAAATGAACGGTTCAACTTTAGAGCAAAGAAAATTACAGTCGCCACTTGAAGCCCATGTCTGCACCATAGAGGGTAAAAACAGAGACTGACCGCCATTAACCTGTACCTCTCCACAGTATTTCAAGCATGCTCCATCAATGACAAAGCCAGTAAGGTATCTCTCACCAACTAGCGTTGAAACATCATTCACATCAATGATGATATTTCCAAAGCGAAGAACTTCTTCCTGTGGCCTGGAATTGAAAAGTAGGCTGGCAACCCCTTCACTCTGAGAAGTTGTCAAGGCACAGCATTTGGAGAGCCACTGTTCCTCCTCTGTCACCTTATGTTTAAGATCTACAGCTAACAGGGCCCTTTGCCAAATTTCCAAGGCACGTCTATGAAACACACCTTGATTTCCAAAATTTAAGGCAACATCGGCTTCATCGTCCTCATCACTTACTTGGCAGATAAGTTTCTGACACTTTCTTATTGTAGACTGTCAGGGTATTATCCCAAGCACTAAAGGATTACTGAGGCGTCTGGCATCAATTACCAGGTCAACCTCATCATCTTGAAACTGGACAACAGGAGGCAGGTTGAGAAGGGCAAGCTGATACCTGGTGGCAGCTTTGTTGGTACAAGCTCTTAAATCTGTGCTATAAGAAGGCCGTTTGTTACTGGGCAAAGACACAATTTTTGAGGAAGTGGTAGGAAGCACCTGATTGAGATCAAGATCATCACCAAATTTTACAGGGACAGCTGAATTAGAAGAGGAGACACACGTGTTAGGTGGCCCAGTAGAATCAGACTGGGCAGAAGGACTAACCAATTTTAAAGCATCTTCCCAAACATTAAAATCACAGTTGAAAGCAGGGACGCTTTCTGGTGAGATGATAACAGACTTAAGTGCTTTATCCCAATTGTATACAAGAAAATCTTCACCAAATGTCTTCGTAAATATCTTATCAACAGCAGAGATCCAATTAGCATCATCAAGTGACCATCTCACTTCCTTATTCTTAGGCCAACCACATCCTCTAAAATGAAATGGTTTTCCTATAGGGAATGAAAAATTTCAAATGTAGCATGTGCTATTAAACTAATAATAATAAAAATAATAACAATATTATTATTATTATTATTATTATTATTAATATTAACTTTAATAAATTCAACGCTGGACGTTAATTCACTGGTGTAGTATGTCCAGTTACTTTGTCAATTATTTAATACTTTAAATTGTCAGGTGAGATTTGAACAGAGAGCCCGAGTTAATATTCATTCATGAATGGTTAGTTCCTCAGCACCCATGAGTTTCAATATAAATTGAACATCTTGCAAGATAATATAATCATTTATTCCCTAAGGTCAAAAATAATATAATTTTTTCCTTTGTAGAACTCCTACTTGACTTGTATCAATAGCACAAGAGAAATTAATTCATGATCAAATCAATTCAATATCAATCAATTCAAGAAAAATCATAATACCAACCTGTTTCAACACACTCTACAGCCATTCGGAAGCATAACCTGAGGAACATCATTTTCTTAGCAAAAAAATGCTGAAGCATCTGTCCAACTGTAAGATTTACAAGAAACGGGACTGATCTCAGTTCTTACTGACTGAAAATATGATCACTTACAAAAAGGAATGATCAAAATAAGACAAGAAACTGATCCTCAATGTAGGGAATGTATCTATAAAAAGCATATCAATTTCTGTACCCTTTATAGCAAAAATGCCTTACACTAAAACATTTCATGCTTGTAGGAAATTTGAACTTACTTGAAGATACATATCCATGCCCATCACGAGAAGTAGCTCTCGAGAACAGCTGTCTCTGAAGAGAATGCGCTGCCTCAAAGCCTTGGTTCGAATAGTCCTTCAGACTCAGGAAATTCCTCAGAAACATGCTTGCATGTTCAATGGTGATATGGCCTAAATCTCCTGTACCAAGGTGATTGCCAAAGATTTCTCTAAGGAGGAATCCCCATTCCTTGCACTGCAAACAATACATAATATTATTGGTTATGTATTAATACTGGCTCAGTTGTTTAAACTATTTCTTTGATTCTTGCATCTTTTTAAAAATAACATACCTCGATGTCAAAAACGTCTATTAAGTGCTGTTCATCTTCCTTAAAGACACGATTCCTTATAACGTCAGCAATTTCTTTCCAGCCAGTAAAAACCTATAAGAGAAGTATGGTTTATTAAAGTGAAGAACAGCTCCCAGGATAACCTGTCGGCCGACTGTCGGCCAACTGTCGGGCCACAGAATTTGTGCACATGAACGTTAACTCATTGACCGACTGTTGGCCGACAGTTGGTAACATGTCAGTGATCTGTCGGTAAGTTGTCGGTAGAATTTATCGTAAATAAATGTGTATTCAAAGTTTTCAGCAAATAAGACTTGGATCCAAAATTAACTCAGGAATGCTACTTTTTCTCGGAACAATCACTTTCAATGATTTGGTTAGTGGAACATTTCGAAAATTTATTATTTACACATACATGACATACACAAAAGGTTCGCAGTGCATTATAGGGCGATACAAACTTCATAGCATTATTTACATATTACAACTTATAATTGGCCTCAAAAATAGTGGTTTCTCACTGTAATAAATACTCCAATGGAAATTGCAACATGTGTAGAGATTTTTCAAGTTTGTGGGATCAGTTTTACAGACATCTTTCGTTCAATGAGCTTCATTCGGTGAGATTATAACAATGTGTAGTTTCCATAGTCTTAAGTCAGTTATTTTGGCTTAATTTGATCACGGGCAACATTTACCAAGTTATATCTGTTGAAGCCCAGATATAAAAGATATAACAATTTCACCACCGTAAGGTATCTGTCGGTCAATTGTCAGTGACCTGTTGGTAGACTGTCGGTAATATATCGGCCAACAGTTGGCCGACAGTCGGCCGACAGGTTATTCTGGGAGCTATTCTTCACTTATATAGAAAGTATAATAATATAATTTATTTCAAAATGCTGCTATTAAAATGGTTAACACTTCATCAGGTAAATTTGCTTCTGATAATTGGAATTTGGATCCAGAATGGCTCTGTGATATTAAAAGGAGCGCTTTAAAGCACTGAATACATTTAAAGCATATTACCTTTGACAGAAAATGGAACACCAGTCTGGCAGCATACTCAGCAAGCTGTGAACAACTGCTGTCAGCATTTGCCTTTGCCTTTTTCTTCTTATTCTTTCCTCTTGTTGGTTGGCTGTTTAAATCTGCATGAAGTTCTTCATACTTTTGCTCAATCTCACTTAGTTTGCTTCTCCAAATGTCAAGTCTGGATTGAACTTCCTTTCCAACTTCTAGAATTAAACATAATTCTTGTTCAACCCCACCAAAATTATTATTTCTAAAGGATTTCATTTAAAATAATACAGTGCCAAGAAAATTAATAACCTCCTGTCATTAAAAAGACAGGTCATGCTCAGCAGCACAGTTTACAGCTGATATACCACTGGAGATCCTGCAAGCATGTAACACAACCACCTTGACAAACCCCCTTGAACTAAACTTTCTGCAGACAAATAAAATTCCCTCCAGTCGTTCCCATGGGTGTTTGATTAAGGGAGCTTTAACTAACTGTATTTACCATTTTAGAAAATGTCACACACACCTGAACCTGACAGGATAATTTCCTCTTGCTTGGTACCAAAGTCTCTTGTAAACTTATTTGCTGAAATCATCTCTTCATAATACTAAACAAATTGAAAGGGATAAATCAGAAAAGTGCATTCAGTGATTTATATCTAGAGCAGTCTTTTAAGAATATGTCATGGCTTTGGAAGATAAGAGTGATGTTGGGGAGTTTGGTTCAAGGCAACAACCTCACTACATTAGAAGAAAAGCTTGAACATGTATGTGCACTCAATGTTGAAGGAATGGGACAGGGCTGTCACCAAGGGTGAAAGGTTTTTCCCCGGTACAAGGCCCATTTCCCACAGTTACTTTCATAGTAATCAAAGAAAAAATAGTCGAGAAAAAATAGAACCAAAGGAATTTTAAGCTGTTCAATCTTCTGCCTATCACTTGCATTTGCACATGTATGTTACATGGTACATCTCAGTGACAGTGGTCAGGGCCAATATTTGATAAAATACAATCAACATATAAAAGATAATCAACTAGTATATGGGAAAGGCTCTGTGTGCTTTTTGTTTGTCTAATCAGTTGTACCTTAATTTGTTCACTGCAGAAAGTAACTTTGTTCAGCAAGGCATTCTTTGCAGCTTCAGGATCTTGGTAATACGTTTTCAACTTTTCATGTGGCAATGAATTCCTCACAATGGTTTCAATATTTGAAAGAAACTGCCTTTCAGTATTACCTTGATTTGGACATAAAAAGAGTCTATATTAAAGTCAATCAATTACTAATTATTTACTTTCTTCCTCAAGCCAGTTCAAGAACCCCAATAGATTTAATTATTATTCGTAGTCAATCAATTCTATTGTCTTTGTTGTTTTTATGGCTGACATAAGTACACATATATGTATATTGAAATGAAATATGTACCCTTCCGGTAACTAGTTGGGTTTGACAGATAATCAAAAGTTTCTTAATATCAAATGCAGTACTTATATTCCCCCCCCCCCCCCAAAAAAAAAAAAAAAAACTGAAGATAATCTAAGTGGGTAGCAAGGGGACTTAATAAAAATAGAGTACACTGATGATGCATATATACAAAAATTTATTCATTTAGTTTACTGCGAAGTCACTTGCAACTCTTTTAGATGCATCTTTTAAAGAAATTAACTCTCTTCTATTAAAAACACAGCATTAAAAGCTGTATATTTAAGATATTTTATAGCCTTTAATATTTTAATCTATCTGACAATTCAACATTTTTAACCTGTAGCTTATATTAGTTGAGTTTTAACTTAACTGCTTATTTATTTTAACTATTAGGTATTTATTTATCTAACATCATTTATTCTTCTATTGATTTACAGGGCCTCACAGTCTTCTTCTTTTTGTATACGTACTATGTTTATTTAGTCTCACCATGCACTTAGATAGCTGGCTTCAACTTTTTTAGGGGCAAGCACTGTTTATTGTAATTTGTATTTTATATATAAATAAACTGGTTGCAAAATAACTGTTTTGAGGACTCAGAGAATTGAAAACCTACCAGAAAATGATGAGATCTGGATGTTATGTCTTCCTACAGCAGTTTCTTGCCCTTCTTTGAGTTTCACGGTAATGCGGCTATCAAAAGTCTCTGGCCCATAGCGCGACAACTCTTCATTACATTCTGGGAGAGAACCCACTCTATGGGCAAACAAACCCAACGATCTCAGAAGTTGCTCTGTGTTTCGCAACTCACAATGGAGAGCACACACATTAATGGAAGACAAGTCTTCCTCCAAAAGAAATGTCAGGTCATCCCTGATACCCTTAAAACTGAAACAGAAGAGGGTAAGTACTGTAAGTAAGTAAGTAATTGACAGCAAAATCTAACTGTTTTAGAGAAAGATGCTCATTAAGAAATTATATCAGTTAATATCATAAACTGACCACTTGAATTTAAAACACAGCTTAAAATAGTTTTTGTAATTTCAGGGGGAATCTAACCTGACAAGATCTGTTATAGTTTTTTTTAGTATTTGTTTTTTTCATTAACAACTAAATCTTCAGGTTAAATGACCATGACCAACATAAAAGCAGCTGACAAACTTGATCAATCAGAGCTCTATGAAAAACATTGAAAGACAATAGTAGTTAGCTTTACCTTCCAATGTTGGCTTTGGACATGGCAAAATGCTCCAGACAAACAGTGTGAGGACCAAGGTCACATGAACATCCCTGTGTTGGAATATTTTATCAGTTCACTTTCAGCGCAAAACTGAACAGTAAGAAGTTTTTTTAACACAGCACTTCTTGCATGCTTCACGATAAAGAAAACTGACAACCCTCTCCCTTTCTCCCTAAAGTCAGGTGTAGATCTAGGTTAAATACTGACTGAATTCCTGAATGAGTGGTGAGGGAACAAGATTTTAGGGTAGTGCTGAAGGATGATCCTATCCTACCAGAAAATGTTTGGATTTTAACTCCCTAAAGTCTCTCCTTAAAGGTTTCTGGATCACTTGAACAGGATGTTCATGGCAATCTATTCTCCTTGCATGATTAAGCCTTGCAACTCAGCAGATTATTTCACGGTTCTATTTCAACCTGGAAAGTTTTGTCTCATTGTTATTATTAATAATTTAATATGACAAACCTGACAAATTTCCCAAACAATTAATATGGTGGAATACAGTGTAGATTTATACCTGCAGTAGGTTGCCTTATGGTTAGCATATTCATCACTGCTTTAAATCACTATCATTAACTGCCATTTATACAACAACTGAGATTGAATAACATCCACATACCCTTATGGCATGGCATATAAAACAGAACTCCACTTCCAGCCCTTTTCTTGCAAGCTTGAAATTCTCATCATCATCTCTCACAAGCAACAGATACAATCCTTTCAAGTCCAGTATTACTTTACAAAACAAAATCATAGTTAATGTAAACAATATTCCAGTTGCTTCTGAATTCATCACACTGTTGCATGCTAAATACCAACCCCTAGCTACCACATCTACCATTACAGTTTGTTGTTTATCTTCACATTGTATATTTGATGTAGTCACTTTAAATCAGTTGCAGTGGTTGATCTGCATACCTGTAAAGTCCACTCTGTATCTCTTCCCATCCACAACAATACCATTCTTCTTTAGTATGTCCTTCTGTTTGTTAATATTTACAATTAATTTCTTCAGGCTTTTCCTAGAGGATAAAAAGGATTAAGTCTTAACATAAAGGCCAAATTTAATTTCAGGTTAAAATCTTTTAATCTAGGTTGATCCTGTGAATGGTAACTGTTGAGGAGATACAAAAAGAGTGCATCTTTGGTTTTGCTCACTCACAGCAAGAAACTGGAAAAGTTGATCTCTTCTGGAAAGTTTGAGTAAAAAGTGATAATGATTATATTGCATTTTAAATAAATAATATATTATGTTGTTAAAAACTGGCCACCACATCAACTTAAATCATCTCCACTGTTATAACACAAATACAGAATACTCTTTGTTAGTCTGGTAATACTAACCTGTCTTCCTTACAGTTGGCAATTGCCAAGGGGCAAACAGATTTGCAACTCTGATTCGAAAGAAATGGCGTGTTCTTAGGGACCACCCCCAGCAAGACTTGGTTTCGAGCTGAATAATAAAAAAATGATCCACTCAGTTCAAATTTGGTTCTCCTTAGAATTAAGTGGCTGGTAGTGATAAATAGTAAACAAATGTATTAGAAATAAAAGTACATATCCATGCACATTTTAGTATAATAGACACTGCTATAATTCATTCCGTAAGCTCAACCCTCAAAACAAAACTTTCAAACCAAAATTAAAAAGCAGTAAAAAGACTTGAACGTTTCAATTATAACAAGGTAGAAAAATTAATATGCAAAAAAATTATTTCATAATATCCAATAAAAAGGAGGGTACAGTACACGTAGCTTACCACAAAATGGTCTTCCATCAAGTTTTAAAAGCAAATGAAGTATATCTTGGTCATTTAGCTGCCCATGCAACCTGAGCTCTCTTATCAGCCACTTAACAATGGGTTCCAATGCAACCTGAAAACCAGGAATATCTGAATCTCCTGTGGGAGTTATTTCCAGCATTTCCTGCACATTCCGGAACACCATGGCCTTTAATACTTTCATACTATTTTTAGTGAGCAGTATTGGTGTGTCTGATGAGTTCTAAAATAAGGCAAAATTTGGTCATGCTTATAAATAAATACAAATTATACAAGTTGGTTCAAATCAAAAGGAGGATCAGGAAAAAGGCAAATTTTACACCAAATCTCATAAGGGCATGCATATACTTACCCCACTTTTCCCAAGCCTTGTTCTGTTTAAAATGGTTTGCCAACCATCATCCGAACTTCTAGATTCCAACTTGCACAAGAGAAGCAACCAATCGGGAACACACATTTCGTCTACTCGCTTCTGCCACAGCTCCTCAGGAATAAGTTCTTCATAGGTTTTCCGCACACCGTGTTGTTGTTCCACTCTTTCAAAAATGCCACGAACAATACTTTTCCCACAGAAGCTATCCTTCCTCTGAAATAAGCAACACTGGGCGATCATCTCGCTTAATGTCTCTCCGTACTCTGTGCAAACATTGGTTATGTCGCCCATGCATCACAGTTTCAACTTTCTTCCTTATCTTTCTTTTCTTGGTAACTGGATCACAGTTTCAACTTTCTTCCTTATCTTTCTTTTCTTGGTAACTGGACCAAGACTGGAGCACTCTATCATCGATATCGATGATACTGATAAGTCTGAAGATGATGATGTCGAAGGAGAACTTTCGGTGGAAGAAAAGCTTGAGCTAGCTGGCGTCGAACATCTTGGCGGGCTTTCGATCGTGTTTGGCGGGCTTTTTGGAGAGTGGTTGGCCACTGCATCTGGATTACAATCTTTAGCAAGAGAAAAGAGGCTTGAAACGCTGGTTGATTGGTTTGAAAGCTTTTCCATTAAATCAGCGGCTCTGTCGCTGCTATTATCCAAAGAGATTTGGGAAATGCTCGAGCTCTGGCATTCGTTTGTGCTGGCAACTAGTTCTGAACTGTTCACTGCCATTCTCAAACGCTGAAATAGAGGTGATTTAAAAAAATCTCCGACGCCAGGGTCTTTCCTACGAAGATTCCCTGCCAAAACGGCAAACGCTGTCCCTGCGTAGATGGTATCGGAACCTCTGGCTCCTCGGTTGAAGCTTGCCAAGGGAACCGGCCCGCCATTTTCACCTCGAAGGACATCAATATTGACGCGGCATACTTCTTCGGGAAACAAGTCAAAAATGCGATTGGCACAAAATTTTCTTGGAGGAATTGTACACAACTTATCATTCAAAGCGTACCAAGCCTTGCGTGGATCCAATTGTGTCGAGAAAACGCGAGTGATCATGCTATATAAAGCAGCGATCGCTGTATTGGAGCGAGCCTCGAATATTAACCTCCAAATTCGCGCTCTCACCGAATTCATATCTGCCGCGAAATAAATTTATCACCAAAGATAGTCTGATCCAATTTAGCATTAGCTTCTGATTAACTAGGAATGTCTGGTTCTTTTGATCAGAAGTACAAACTTTCTTGACACGCAATGTACTCGCCACACTTAAAGGTGTCTGACGGAATGCTTAAAACCAATTTAAAAAGTAACGCCTGTCTGTTATTGGAAACCAATCTGCGGTTGTTGCTATGGAAATTAGGCCTCCTCGGGCGCGCATTAAAATCAGGTCTCTGGCTTATAAAGAAAATCGTACTCGTTATCTAAACCTAAGTCTATACCCTACTATTACATATAGATATACATATCTGCTTCCAATGATCACTCGTATAGTTAACTTGTCTCTTACAAGTGGCCAAGTACCTGATAGATTCAAGGTTGCCATGTTGAAGCCGTTGTTGAAAAAGAGTGGAGCTGATCATGAACTATTTTCAAACTTTCGTCCTGTCTCGAATTTATATTTTCTATCCAAAGTTACGGAGAAAGCAGTTGCAGCACAATTAATGGACCACCTTAATGATAATGAAGGCTTATTAGAAGAATTTCAGTCGGCATATAAATCTCATCACAGTACAGAGACTGCGCTTGTGAGAGTTCAAAATGATATTTTGAAGGCTATTGACAATAACAGATCGGTTATATTACTATTGCTCGATTTATCGGCTGCGTTTGATACTGTCGATCATTCGATTTTGTTATCTAGACTACAGAATCGCTTTGGTATTAGGAACACTGCTCTTAATTGGTTTCATTCGTATCTTCACTCACGCGAACAGTTTGTTTCTGTCAATGGAATTGAATCGTCAAAGAAGAATTTACCCTACGGGGTACCACAGGGTTCTGTACTGGGACCCTTGTTGTATTCCCTTTATACAAGTCCGCTGGGTGACATAGCCAGAAAGCATAGCATACCGTTTCATCTGTATGCAGATGACACACAGTTGTACTTGTCGTTTACGTCCAATTGCCCTAATCATCTATCAAGCTCAAAGATGGCAGTAGAATTATGTGTTAAGGACATTGGGGACTGGATGCTGCGCAACAAACTTAAGTTAAGTCGGGATAAGACTGAACTTTTGGTTATTAGTTCTAAATATCGTCCACGACCACCCCTCGACTATATACGAGTTGGTGATGAAGTAATCAAGTCTAGTAAACAGGCCAGGAATTTAGGAGTTGCATTCGATCAATGTTTGGATTTCAAAGAACACGTTAAAATAATCTGCAAGAGCGCATTTTTCCGCATTCGTAGTATAGCTAAAATTAGGCGATACCTATCCCAGAGTACTACTGAGACCATTGTTCACGCTTACATGACATCGCGTTTGGACTATTGTAACGCCCTACTGTACGGTCTCCCAAAGTATCTGATTAGTAGACTTCAGCTTGTACAGAACTCAGCAGCTCGCCTTGTTACCTTGACTAGAAGGCATGAACACATCACACCAATACTAAGGAGCTTACATTGGTTGCCAGTTCATTTTAGGATTATTTTCAAAATATTGTTGTTAACGTACAAAGCTCTGAATGGACTAGCCCCTGATTACATTAGAGACCTACTGCGATTTAACATTTCTGGTCGGACACTACGATCTTCAAACAAGAGGTTGCTTGATGAGCCTAGAGCAAATCTTAAAACGTATGGTGAAAGGGCTTTTTCCGTGGCGGCACCAAGGCTCTGGAATAAACTACCCCTCCAGATCAGACTTTCATCATCAGAGGCAGTTTTTAAGGCTAATCTTAAGACTTATCTTTTTAAGCGTGCATTTGATTTGTAGTTTTTACTTTTTATTTGTAGCCTAATTGTATTATATAGCGTATTTAATTCTTAGGACTTTAATTTTAGGATTTACGATTTTAGGTTTTTAAAGAAATAGGATTTTAATTTTAAAGCATTGTAAAGCGCCATGGACAATTAGTGGAAAATGGCGCTATATAAATGTATATTTATTTTATTTATTAGATAGAACATTCAATATGAATCGATAACTTACGATCCTAGATGACGGTTCTTCTGCCCATACAATCTCTTAAATTGTGTTTTGACAATAATCTGTAAAGCTAAGCTTCCTTGCAACCATCTCGTGGTATTCTATCCTGTATTATAAATGAATATCATACGACAAAAAATGGATTTTAAATTACATTTTAATTGCTACAAGATGGTGAAACTTGCATGTGCATCACTAATCTGTGTAACGAGGACTGATTTGATGAACTTGAGTACTGTCTGAGCAGTATGCTATAGAATTAGCTGCCTTAAGCAAATATCTTGACAGCCAAAATACAATACGATTGCGAATTACTATCAATTTGATTTCTTACGTAGATATTGCCCTATCGTAATACTACAAATCTTCAAACTTTCAGAATTGCAAAGATTCGGCAGGCCGAGGTATCATAGAATAACTTTCATTTTAAAGGATTTAGGCAATTGGTCGAAGTGCGCATGCGTAGTAACTAAAAGTTCTTTCCTTAAATCGCATGGAAATCTAATCATTGCAATTAAAATCGTACTCGTTATCTAAACCTAAGGTCTATACCCTACTATTACATAAAGATATAATATTCAAAATGAATCGATAACCTACGATCCTAGATGACGGCCCTTCTGCCCATACAATCTCTCATATGGTGTTTTGACAAAAATCTGTAAGGCTGAGCTTCCTTGGAACCATCTCTTGGTATTCTATCTTGTATTATAAATGACTATCATTACGACATAAAATGGATTTTAAATTAAATTTTAATTGCTACAAGATGGTGAAAATTGCAAGTGCATCACTAATCTGTGTAATGAGGACTGATTTGATGAACTTGAGTACTGTCTGAGCAGTATGCTATAGAATTAGCTGCCTTAAGCAAATATCTTGACAGCCAAAATACAAGACGATTGCGTATTACTATCAATATGATTTCTTACGTAGATATTGCCCTGTCGTAATACTACAAATCTTCAAAGTTTTAGAATTGCAAAGATTCGGCAGGCCGAGGTATCTTAGAAAAACTTATATTTTAAAGGATTTAGGCAATTGGTCGAAGTGCGCATGCGTAGTAACTAACAGTTGTTTCCTTAAATCGCATGGAAATCTAATCATTGCAATTAAAATCGTACTCGTCATCTAAACCTGAGTCTATACCCTACTATTACATATAGATAGAACATTCAAAATGAATCGATAACCTACGATCCTAGATGACGGCCCTTCTGCCCATACAATCTCTCATATGGTGTTTTGACAAAAATCTGTAAGGCTGAGCTTCCTTGGAACCATCTCTTGGTATTCTATCTTGTATTATAAATGACTATCATTACGACATAAAATGGATTTTAAATTAAATTTTAATTGCTACAAGATGGTGAAAATTGCAAGTGCATCACTAATCTGTGTAATGAGGACTGATTTGATGAACTTGAGTACTGTCTGAGCAGTATGCTATAGAATTAGCTGCCTTAAGCAAATATCTTGACAGCCAAAATACAAGACGATTGCGTATTACTATCAATATGATTTCTTACGTAGATATTACCCTGTCGTAATACTACAAATCTTCAAAGTTTTAGAATTGCAAAGATTCGGCAGGCCGAGGTATCTTAGAAAAACTTATATTTTAAAGGATTTAGGCAATTGGTCGAAGTGCGCATGCGTAGTAACTAACAGTTGTTTCCTTAAATCGCATGGAAATCTAATCATTGCAATTAAAATCCTACTCCTTATCTAAACCTGAATTTATACCCTACTATTACATATAGATAGAACATTCAAAATGAATCGATAACCTACGATCGTAAATGACGGCCCTTCTGCTTATACAATCTCTTATATGGTGTTTTGACAAAAATCTGTAAGGCTGAGCTTCCTTGCAACCATCTCTTGGTATTCTATCTTGTGTTATAAATGACTATCATTACCACATAAAATGGATTTTAAATTACATTTTAATTGCTACAAGATGGTGAAAATTGCATGTACATCACTAATCTGTGTAATGAGGACTGATTTGATGAACTTGAGTACTGTCTGGGCAGTATCCTATAGAATTAGCTGCCTTAAGCAAATATCTAGGCAGCCAAAATACAAGACGTTTGCGAATTACTAATATATAGATTTAGCCAAGCCTAAAAGCGGGGCTCCCGTTAGTATTTTCATTTTACTTTAAACTGTAAAAGCATTCTAAAATATTGCGAAGGAATTCACTAACGTTTTTAACTATAGTTAAGTGTCGAGGTCGGTTAAGTTGCTATGATTTTTGTCTAAACTTTTGTCTGCCATTAGTACGGTCTTTCTACCTACAAAGTCATGGAGTATATTCTACAACTGTATTCTACTCCAGTACTGTATTCTATTCCTGATGAAACTAACCATTCTAGATCTCTTTGCGTAAATGTATTTAAAAGATTTGTACACGCTACTGGGAAATGCAGGACACAACTCTTGTCATTTTCGTGCACAGGGTGCAAAGAAAATTAATTTTACAGATTGCCCTTTGGGCAAGCTGTAACCAACATCTACCAGCCCGAAAAACATTTTTCACGAGAATGAAAAAATAATTATTAATTATTCTTTTCTTAATTACATTGTAAGTTTAAAAAATTACTGCCTTCATTTATTTACTACAATCAGCTGTAGTTACTTAACAAAAGAAATAAATAACCGTAAAAGTGTAAACTATAAGTAGACCAGGTCCAACGCAACACGTGAATGACTAACATACATTTGAGACATTTTACAATTTAGAAGAACATTTTTTACGAAAACAACGGCGTTGAAACCAAAGTTCTCAATCCACACACTAAATGACAACGTCGATAACGCGAAAAGCTGCCAGTGAAAGCGCTACATTCTGCAATTTGCCGCCAAGAGAAAATTCCCGCGGGAGTATTTCTTAGCCGTTGACAGGGGAGATGTTTATATGATTAAAGGACATAAAAATTTGAAATCTTTCATCAGTTTGCTTCTCATTTAAAAGTGGTGCATTCAGAAGATCATTTTTCTGAAGAAGGTTTGTTTAGAAGTCAGTTTTCCAAGTCAAGTGTCAAGTTTAAGGAAAGTGGAAAGTGCAAGTGCTGAGTCACGAATCAGCGAGCAAATATTATGCAGACAAAACTTATGCAAATTTGTGGTCCATAGCACGGAGTCTTTCCACTTCTCGACTTTCTTCGCTACAATTGTGTATGTTTTCCACAGCACGGAGTCTTTCCGCTTCTCGGCTTTCTTCGCTACAATTTTGTCTGTTTTCCACAGCACGGAGTCTTTCCGCTTCTCGGCTTACTTCGCTACAATTTTGTCTGTTTTCGACAGCACGGAATCTTTCCGCTTCTCGGCGTTCTTCGTTAACATTTTGTCTATTTTCTCGAGCCCGGACTCTTTCTGCTTGTCGGCGTTCTTCGCTATAATTTCGTCTCCTTTCTCTTTCCCGAGCGCGCCACTGGCCTTCTTGGCGATCTACTTCGCTCATTCTTCCTCAGTTAATTCTTGCTCTCTTTCCCGTTGCTCTTCACCTGAACCCTGTGTTCTGCAAATTATATTTTCTCTGCTATTGTTTGTTGACATAGCAATAGAAATTGTTTCGTTTATCCTTTAGTAAGACTTTAACAGTCATGTAGAGTAGTAATATTGTGTCTCAAAAAGACAATGAACTGAAAATTTCTTTTTCAGTCGTCAACGCAATTTCCCGCCAAAAATATGCCGGCTACCAGAACAGCTTCCAAATAAATCACGTCACCTTGATGAGTTGACACATGAGCCCACAACATGGTCATTTGATGCTGGTCAGTGGCTATCCCGTTTTGACAGCTGTCAATTGACCATATTGTGAATGTCCAATATAAAAGATGTGGATTTGCCAAGACAAGCCTGAGATACCCCTCCCTTGCTTTTGATAGTCTCCCCTACCCTACCCGTAATATCTGTAGACGCGTACGTACGTACGTACGTACGTACGCTCGGTCGGTCACGTGACAACCAAAAGAAACGAGGTTGACCATATTCCATGAATATGGGGCTCTGCTCAACGCGCGCTTCGCGCGCGAGATCCCCGCTATCAATTTGATTTCTTACGTAGATATTGCCCTGTCGTAATACTACAAATCTTCAAAGTTTCAGAATTGCAAAGATTCGGCAGGCCGAGGTATCATAGAATAACTTTTATTTTAAAGGATTGAGGCAATTGGTCGAAGTGCGCATGCGTAGTAACTAAAAGTTGTTTCCTTATTTCGCATGGAAATCTAATCATTGCATTTAAAATCGTACTTGTTATCTTAACCTGAGTCTATACCCTACTATTACATATGGATAGAACATTTAAAATAAATCGATAACCTACGATCCTAGATGACGGCCCTTCTGCCCATACAATCTCTTATATGGTGTTTTGACAAAAATCTGTAAGGCTGAGCTTCCTTGCAACCATCTCTTGGTATTCTATCTTGTGTTATAAATGACTATCATTACCACATAAAATGGATTTTAAATTACATTTTAATTGCTACAAGATGGTGAAAATTGCATGTGCATCTCTAATCTGTGTAATGAGGACTGATTTGATGAACTTGAGTACTGTCTGGGCAGTATGCTATAGAATTAGCTGCCTTAAGCAAATATCTTGACAGCCAAAATACTATACGATTGCTAATTACTATCAATTTGATTTCTTACGTAGATATTGCCCTGTCGTAATACTACAAATCTTCAAAGTTTCAGAATTGCAAAGATTCGGCAGGCAAGGCTATTATAGAATAACTTTGATTTTAAAGGATTTGGGCAATTGTTCGAAGTGCGCATGCGTAGTAACTAAGAGTTCTTTCCTTAAATCGCATGGAAATCTAATCATTCCAAGTAAAATCCTACTACTTATCTAAACCTGAGTCTATACCCTACTATTACATATAGATAGAACATTTAAAATGAATCAAGAACCTACGATCCTAGATGACGGTCCTTCTGCCCATACAATCTCTTATATGGTGTTTTGACAAAAATCCGTAAGGCTGAGCTTCTTTTCAACCATCTCGTGGTATTCTATCTTGTATTATAAATGACTATCATTACGACACAAAATGGATTTTAAATTACATTTTAATTTTTACAAGATGGTGAAAACTGCATGTGCATCACTAATCTGTGTAATTAGGACTGATTTGATGAACTTGGGTACTCTCTGAGCAGTATGCTATAGAATTAGCTGCCTTAAGCAAATATCTTGACAGCCAAAATACCAGACGATTGCAAATTACTATCAATTTGATTTTTAAGGTTGATATTGCCCTGTCGTAATACTACAAATCTTCAAAGTTTCAGAATTGCAAAGATTCGGCAGACCGAGGAATCATAGAATAACTTTGATTTTAAAGGATTTAGGCAGTTGGTCGAGGTGCGGATGCTTAGTAACTAAAAGTTCTTTCCTTAAATCGCATGGATGTCTAATCATGGCAATTAAAATCGTACTTGTTATCTTAACCTGAGTCTATACCCTACTAATACATATAGATAGAACATTCAAAATGAATTTTTAACCTACGATCCTAGATGACGGCCCTTCTGCCCATACAATCTCTTATATGGTGTTTTGACAAAAATCTCTAAGCCTGAGCTTCCTTGCAACCATCTCGTGGTATTCTATCTTGTATTAAAATTTGACTATCATTACGACATAAAATGGATTTTAAATTACATTGTTATTGCTACAAGATGGTGAAAATTGCATGACAATCACTAATTTGTGTAATGATGACTGATTTGATGAACTTGAGTAGTGCCTGAGCGGTATGCTATAGAATTAGCAGCCTTAAGCAAATATCTTGACAGCCAAAATACAAGACGATTGCGAATTACTATCAATTTGATTTCTTACGTAGATATTGCCCTGTCGTAATGCTACAAATCTTAAAAGTTTTAAAATTGCAAAGATTCGGCAGGCCGAGGTATCATAGAAAAACTTTCCTTTTAAAGGTTTAGCCAATTGGTCGAAGTGCGCATGCGTAGTAACTTAAAGTTCTTTCCTTAAATCGCATGGAAATCTAATCATTGCAATTAAAATCGTACTTGTTATCTTAACCTGAGTCTATACCCTACTATTACATAAAGATAGAACATTCAAAATGAATCGATAACCTACGAACCTAGATGACGTCCCTTCTGCCCATACAATCTCTTATACGGTGTTTTGAAAAAAATCTGTAATGCTGAGCTTCCTTGCAACCATCACTTGGTATTCTATCTTGTATTGTAAATGACTATGATTACGACATAAAATGGATTTTAAATTACATTTGAATTGCTACAAGATGGTGAAAAATGCACGTGCATCACTAATCTGTGTAATGATGACTGATTTGATGATTTTGAGTACTGTCTGAGCAGTATGCTATAGAATTAGCTGACTTAAGCAAATATCTTGACAGCCAAAATACAATACGATTTCAAATTACTATCAATTTGATGTCTTACGTAGATATTGCCCTGTCGTAATACTACAAATCTTCAAAGTTTCAGAATTGTAAAGATTCGGCAGGCCGAGGTATCATAGAATAACTTTCATTTTAAACGATTTAGGCAATTGGTTGAAGTGCGCATGCGTAGCAACGGAAAGTTATTTCCTTAAATCGCATGGAAATCTAATCATTGCAATTACAATAGTATTTCCTATCTAAACCTGAGTCTATACCCTACTATTACATATAGATAGAACATTCAAAATGAGTCGATAACCTACGATCCTAGATGACGGCCCTTCTGCCCATACAATCTCTTATATGGTGTTTTGACAAAAATCTTTAAGGCTGACCTTCCTTGAAACCATCTCCAGGTAATCTATCTTTTATTATAAATGACTATGATTACGACATAAAATGGATTTTAAATTACATTTTAATTGCTACAAGATGGTGAAAATTGCATCTGCATCACTAATCTGTATAATGAGGACTGATTTGATGAACTTAAGTACTGTCTCAGCAGTATTGCATAGAATTAGCTGCCTTGAGCATATATCTTAACCGCCAAAATACAAGACGATTGCGAATTACTATTAATTGGATTTCTTTTGTAGATATTGCCCTGTCGTAATACTACAAATCTTCAAAGTTTCAGAATTGCAAAGATTCGGCAGGCCGAGGTATCATAGAATAGCTTTCATTTAAAAGGATTTAGGCAATTGGTCGAAGTGCGCATGCGTAGTAACTAAAAGTTCTTTCCTTAAATCGCATGGAAATCTAATCATTGCAATTAAAATCGTACTCGTTATCTAAACCTAAGTCTATACCCTACTATTACATATAGATAGAACATTTAGAATGAATCGATAACCTACGATCCTAGATGACGGCCCTCCTGCCCATACAATCTCTTATAGGGAGGTTTGACAAAAATCTGTAAGGCTGAGCTTCCTTGCAACCATCTCGTGGTCTTCTATCTTTTATTATAAATCACTATCATTACGACATAAAATGGATTTTAAATTACATTTTAATTGCTACAAGATGGCGAAAATTGCATGTGCATCACTAATCTGTGTAATGAGGACTAATTTGATGAACTTAAGTACTGTCTTAGCAGTATGCTATAGAATTAGCTGCCTTGAGCATATATCTTGACAGCCAAACACGCTGGGAAATTTTACTGCCAAATGTGGCCAAGTTGAGTGCACAATATGTTGGTCAGCCGTAACACCCGACACAATACTTCATGAGTGTGACACTTGAAAGGCCAGGTGTGTTTGAGGACTGAATATGTCTACGAATGAAGTATTAACCTTCCTGATTCGAACAAATTAAAAATGGCCGCTGTTGTGAGGCTACTTCATTATGCATGCTGTACTTGAATTGTCTTGGGAAGTTCGCGTGCAAACATTTCTTGCTCGGCTACAACATCCGTAATGAAGTAGGGACCTGAGCGGAAATCATTCCGAATATTATCCTCGGTGCACTTACTGCCGGCCGGTCTGAACTATTGTCTCTGGACAATTTAGATAAAGGAAAAGTGGAGAAGGCTTTTGAAGACCTTAAAAATCTTGTGGAGCCAATTACAGAGCCATTTCGGACCATCGAGGTCAAAACATAGGCATCGCGTTGGCCAGTACGACCCCATGATTTAACGCAAAGCAGAGAGATGGTACAAGCAGTTTATGAGAAGATTATCGTTTAGGTTTGCTCCAAGAAGTCCTTGGAAAGTTTTTATAAAGGTGGAATCGCCTACAGAATTATTCCAAATTATACGGACACTTGCGTCAACCACAAACTACGGCTTATTCACCGGCGAGACCAAAAGAAACACAAGAAGGCTGTCTTGGTGTTTACTTCTTTTGCCAGTGCCGGTAAAAAGTCTTTTTAATAAGATTATGGGCACCTCTTACTCAGATGATGAGTTTCCCAAGAAGAAGTTCAAGAATAAGAAGAGAATTGAGGCTATTGTAAATGAGGAGAAGCAGTTTGGAATGACATACGATTTTGATTAGGAAATTTTACAATTTGATTTTTGTTATAGTGTTTGCAATATGCACAACTTCCCAATACACACATCGGTACTTCTGTAAGTTGTACTCATTTCCATGAGTTAAAGAGTACACATTTAAACCATGAGCAATAACTTGTACTTGTTGATACAAAGAAAACATTTTGGTTCCTATTGTCTACGATGTTGTAGGTAACTTATAGTAGGGTGCACTCACTTTATCTGTGAAACAAATAATACTAGCTACTACTAAATAGTGTTGATTAGACAATAGGAAACAAAGAAATTAGCATAATTTAACACCTATTTTGTACTGTTTATATTTCACGGATTAAGTGTGTGTGCTCTAATACATTTATTTGTTTTGTTATAAGGTGCTCATGCTAAATTCATGAATTAAATATTACTAAAGATACAGCTTGCTAAACAGTGTAGAGTAAATACACTTAATTCCTGAAACAAACATAGTACAAAGTAGGTGATAAATAATGCTAATTTGTTTGTTCTCTATTGTCTCATCAACACTATTTATTGTAACTAGTAATATTTGTTTCACAGATTTAGTGCTTCTACTCTAGCATAATTTAGTGCTATTTGCTGTGTAATTATACGTTCACTGGTTTAGAGGGAGCACTTAACCACTGTATATAAATATAAACACAAGGAATGAGTCAAATACAAATAACTTTTATTCCATTAAAACTTGACATACAATTAAAGTCAAATACATAGATATTTTTTTTATAATCTCATAATCGGTATATATTGAGTAATTAAAGATGCATTTAAAACATACAAACATAAAATAGTTTTGCATTATTCATTGTTATGATTTCCTGGTCAATAGACATAACAACTGTTATTGATTGGTTATAAATAGTTAAAATCAGTTATCAATCAATTTTCCTTCTTTAGAGAAACAAAGTCAATTTATTTGAACTGTAAAAAAGTATTGGTGATAGTACTGCACTGTTTTTACTACAGTCGGTCACATTTCTTTTACAGTTTAATGTGAATAGAACAAGTCTATCTCAAAATTACTTTTTGGCTCTTTTTAGCATATTTGTACGCAGAGCTTTTGAATATTGATAGATAGATATATACTTTAAGTGGGTATTTTCAAATGAATAAATATAAAGTTAAAAAATAAAGTTAGAAAGCAAACACTAAAAGTGTGTAACATAACTAGTTCAAAATAAAAACAACAAGAAAACAAACTTATTAATTTTTTCCTTCTGCTTAATTTGTGCCATTCAGCTGTCCTAGCTAATTAAAGTAGTACTACTGTTTCATGGATTTAAATGCAATTTTTACTGTACATTTTTATATGTACACAATAGAACAGCAATGAAGCAATTAGAGTGGTTTTTATAAACCCATGAAACAAAAAAGTAATCATAAAAGAGTAATAGCCAGATTCACACAAAAGAAAACAAAGTCTTGAGTTGAATGCATGCATGATTTCCATGACCAGTCCATGATTGTCAGGACAATATTACTTACTTGCTAATTAATTCGGCTCGAATTCTTCCTCAAAGCATTTAATTGCTTTGATTTTCTTAAAAATTCTTCTTTTAATTCAGACCTCCTTTGAGCGAGATCGCCTATGGGAAATCGTAGTTTTTCTGTAGTTTTGGTCGTTCTTCGCGGAGCTCTTCGCTTCTTGCTCCCCATCAGCCAATGCAGCACTCAACGCCACCTAAAAATTCACCAATTTTGTGACAAATTTTCAATATTAAATAAATAACAATCAATGTTCTCGAGGTTCCAAAAATATTTAGTAGAGTCAAAAGTGTGGTTCTATGGTTTTAATTTGTTCATAAATCCTACACGAAGGCAAAAAAATAAGAAATAAAACAAGGTACTCACACTTCATATCGATGATTGCTCTTCAGATGTCTATTCCAACTTTGCTCCGGAGCAAAAATGCGAAATAAAAGTGAAAATATAGCAAATTTGGTACGAGAAGAATGCTCACGATGCGAAGAAACGATTTGTCTTTGGTGCAAAACAGACAAACTAGCTGCCAGGCTTCTATGGGCCAATAAAACTACAATACCAGCTGTGGATCGAATGAACCATTATCGGCCGAGCTCAATTGTCTCTTTAAAAGACTGGCATCAAGTGGACATTCTTTTGGCTGATAAAGGGGTAGAAATTTCCCACCGTAAAAATAAAAAGACGATTGCGAATTACTATCAATTAGATTTCTTACGTAGATATTGCCCTGTCGTAAGACTACAAATCTTCAAAGTTTCAGAATTGCAGAGATTCGGCAGGCCGAGGTATCATAGAATAACTTTCATTTAAAAGAATTTAGGCAATTGGTCGAAGTGCGCATGCGTAGTAACTAAACGTTCTTTCCTTAAATCGCATGGAAATCTAATCATTGCAATTAAAATCGTACTCGTTATCTAAACCTAAGTCTATACCCTACTATTACATATAGATAGAACATTCAGAATGAATCGATAACCTACGATCCTAGATGACGGCCCTCCTGCCCATACAATCTCTTATAGGGAGTTTTGACAAAAATCTGTAAGGCTGAGCATTCTTGCAACCATCTCGTGGTATTCTATCTTTTATTATAAATGACTATCATTACGACATAAAATGGATTTTAAATTACATTTTAATTGCTACAAGATGGTGAAAATTGCATGTGCATCACTAATCTGTGTAATAAGGCCAAGTTTGATGAACTTGAGTACTGTCTGAGCAGTATGCTATAGAATTAGCTGCCTTAAGCAAATATCTTGACAGCCGAAATATAAGACGATTGCGAATTACTATCAATTTGATTTCTTACGTAGATATTGCCCTGTCGTAATACTACAAATCTTCAAAGTTTCAGAATTGCAAAGATTTGGAAGGCCGAGGTATCATAGAAAAACTTTCATTTTAAAGGTTTAGCCAATTGGTCGAATTGCGCATGCTTAGTAACTAAAAGTTATTTCCTTAAATCGCATGGAACTCTAATCATTGCAATTAAAATCGTACTTGGTATCTTAACCTGAGTCTATACACCACTATTACATATAGATAGAAAATTCAAAATGAATCGATAACCTACGATCCTAGATGACGGCCCTTCTGCCCATACAATCTCTTATATGGTGTTTTGACAAAAATCTGTAAGGATGAGCTTTCTTGCAACCATCTCTTGGTATTCTATCTTGTATTATATATGACTATCATTACGACATAAAATGGATATTAAATCACATTTTAATTGCTACAAGATGGTGAAAATTGCATGTGCATCACTAATCTGTGTAATGCGGACTGATTTGATGATTTTGAGTACTGTCTGAGCAGTATGCTATAAAATTAGCTGCCTTAAGCATATATCTTGGCAGCCAAAACACAATACGATTGCGAATTACTATCAATTTGATTTCTTACGTAGATTTTGCCCTGTCGTAATACTACAAATTCTCAAAGTTTCAGAATTGCAAAGATTCGGCAGGCCGAGGTATCATAGAAAAACTTTCATTTTAAAGGTTTAGCCAATTGGTCAAAGTGCGCATGCGTAGTAACTAAAAGTTCTTTCCCTAAATCGCATGGAAATCTAATCATTGCAATTAAAATCGTACTTGTTATCTTAACCTGAGTCTATACCCTACTATTACATATAGATAGAACATTTAGAATGAATCGATAACCTACGATCCTAGATGACGGCCCTTCTGCCCATACAATCTCTTATAGGGAGTTTTGACAAAAATCTGTAAGGCTGAGCTTCCTTGCAACCATCTCGTCGTCTTGTATCTTTTATTATAAATCACTATCATTACGACATAAAATGGATTTTAAATTACATTTTAATTGCTACAAGATGGTGAAAATTGCATGTTCATCACTAATCTGTGTAATGAGGACTGATTTGATGAACTTGAGTACTGTCTGAGCAGTATGCTATAGAATTAGCTGCCTTAAGCAAATATCTTGACATCCAATATACAAGGCGATTCCGAATTACTATCAATTTGATTTCTTACGTAGATATTGCCCTGTCGTAATACTACAAATCTTCAAAGTTTAAGAATTGCAAAGATTCGGCAGGCCGAGGTATCATAGAATAACTTTGATTTTAAAGGATTTAGGCAATTGGTCGATGTGCGCATGCGTAGTAAGTAAAAGTTCTTTCCTTAAATCGCATGGAAATCTAATCATATCAATTAAAATCGTACTAGTTATCTTAACCTGAGTCTATACCCTACTATTACATATAGACAGAACATTAAAAATGAATCGATAACCTACGATCCTAGATGACGGCCCTTCTGCCCATACAATCTCTTATATGGTGTTTTGACAAAAATCTGTAAGGCTAAGCTTCCTTGCAACCATCTCTTGGTATTCTATCTTGTATTATAAATGACTATCATTACGACATAAAATGGATTTTAAATTACATTTTAATTGCTACAAGATGGTGAAAATTGCATGTGCATCACCAATCTGTGTAATGAAGACTGATTTGATGAACTTGAGTACTGTCTGAGCAGTATGCTATAGAATTAGCTCTCTTAAGCAAATACCTTGACAGCCAAAATACAATACGATTGCGAATTACTATCAATTTGATTTCTTACGTAGATATTGCCCTGTCGTAATACTACAAATCTTCAAAGTTTCAGAATTGCAAAGATTCGGCAGGTCGAAGTATCATAGAATAACTTTCATTTTAAAGGTTTAGCCAATTAGTCAAAGTGCGCATGCGTAGTAACTAATAGTTCTTTACTTAAATCGCATGGAAATCTAATCATTGCAATTAAAATCGTACTTTTTATCTTAACCTGAGTCTATACCCTACTATTACATATAGATAGAACATTCAAAATAAATCGATAACCTACGATCCTAGATGACGGCCCTTCTGCGCATACAATCTCTTACATGATGTTTTGACAAAAATCTGTAAGGCTGAGCTTCCTTGCAACCATCTCTTGGTATTTTATATTGTATTATTAATGACTATTATTACGACATAAAATGGATTTTAAATTACATTGTAATTGCTACAAGATGGTGAAAATTTCATGTGCATTACTAATCTGTGTAATGAGGACTGATTTGATGAACTTGAATACTGTCTGAGCAGTATGCTATAGAATTAGCTGCCTTAAAAAAATATCTTGACAGCCAAATTACAAGACGATTGCGAATTACTATCAATTTGATTTCTTACGTAGATATTGCCCTGTTGTAATACTCCAAATCTTCAAAGTTTCAGAATTGCAAATATTCGGCAGGCCGAGGTATCATAGAATAACTTTGATTTTAAAGGACTTAGGCAATTGGTCGAAGTGCGCATACGTAGTAACTAAGAGTTCTTTACTTAAATCGCATGGAATTCTAATCATTGCAATTAAAATCGTACTTGTTATCTTAACTTGAGTCTATACCCTACTATTACATATAGATAGAACATTCAAAATGAATCGATAACCTACGATCCTAGATGACGGCCCTTCTGCCCATACAATCTCTTATATGGTGTTTTGACAAAAATCTGTAAGGCTGAGCTTCCTTGCAACCATCTCTTGGTATTCTATCTTGTATTATAATGGCTATCATTACGACATAAAATGGATTTTAAATTACATTTTAATTGCTACAAGATGGTGAAAATTGCATGTACATCACTAATCGGTGTAATGAGGACTGATTTGATGAACTTGAGTACTGTTTGAGCAGTATCTATAGAATTAGCTGCCTTAAGCAAATATCTTGACAGCCAAAATACAATACGATTGCGAATTACTATCAATTTGATTTCTTACGTAGATATTGCCCTGTCGTAATACTACAAATCTTCAAAGTTTAAGAATATCAAAGATTCGGCAGGCCGAGGTATCATAGAATAACTTTGATTTTAAAGGATTTAGGCAATTGGTCGAAGTCCGCATCCGTAGTAACTAAAAGTTCTTTACTTAAATCGCATGGAAATCTAATCATGGCAATTAAAATCGTACTTGTTATCTTAACCTGAGTCTATACCCTACTATTACATATAGATAGAACATTCAAAATGAATCGATAACCTACGATCCTAGATGACGGCCCTTCTGCGCATACAATCTCTTACATGGTGTTTTGACAAAAATCTGTAAGGCTGAGCTTCCTTGCAACCATCTTTTGGTATTTTATATTGTATTATTAATGACTATTATTACGACATAAAAGGGATTTTAAATTACATTTTAATTGCTACAAGATGGTGAAAATTTCATGTGCATTACTAATCTGTGTAATGAGGACTGATTTGATGAACTTGGGTACTGTCTGAGCAGTATGCTATAGAATTAGCTGCCTTAAAAAAATATCTTGACAGCCAAATTACAAGACGATTGTGAATTACTATCAATTTGATTTCTTACGTAGATATTGCCTTGTCGTAATACTACAAATCTTCAAAGTTTCAGAATTGCAAAGATTTGGCAGGCCGAGGTATCATAGAATAACTTTGATCTTAAAGGACTTAGGCATTTGGTCGAAGTGCGAACTCGTAGTAACTAAAAGTTCTTTCCTTCAATTACATGGAAATCTAATCATTGCAATTAAAATCGTACTTGTTATCTTAACTTGAGTCTATACCCTACTATTACATATAGATAGAGGATTCAAAACACGATGGCAGTTGCTACCCTTTTTTCTCCCGTTGCTATGTTGTGGGTCACGTGACATCAACACATCAAAAAGGGACGCACGGTAACACACGGTTGAGTTGCGTCTCTTTTGTTTATCTTAGAGGCTGTTATTGTTAGAAGAAAGATCTCAAATTGTGTCTATATTGAAGTAAAAGCATCTACTACTTGATAGAAGCAATAATCAGATCTGATTTTTAGCTGTTTAGGCCCGTTTCTTGCGTTTAAAGTAACCAACTTTCAACCAAAAAACGATTTCCAGAGCCCTGGACTTGAGCCAAATATTTATATACATGGGTGGAGAGGGTAGGGAACATACATCTCTTCTGTTTTGACTTTGGATACCCCAGTAGAAACCAGATAGGGATTGAGTAATTCGGCGAAATTTGTAATTTTACTAAAATATGCGTGTATTTGCTTTAATATCTCTTCGAGAAGAAGGTTACATGATTTTTCTTAAAGTCAAAGTCTTAGTTGAAAGCCTTATTTGTTCAAACTTAAGCATAGATGTCATTGGAAAATTGCAACAGAATGAAGAGAAACCGTAAAAGCTCTGGCTTGTTGTCTGCAAATTCAAGATGGCGGCTGTAAGGCATGATTGGGGAAGAAGGATATTTGTGTACGAAAAATCGCAAGTGCTCCAAGCTTGCCGGGCACAAGGGTCGCTGTAATACCCAGAAAGACGTAAATCCCTTTTGGGAGTCATCCTCTGTATATCAACTAAATGTCAGAAAGAGAAAATTTCGTGAAGAGGAGCATCGTGTTGAAGAGGAACTTGCTGCGAAAGAGGTTTCCTTGAATGAACGCCAAAATGACCTTTCAAAGTCCGAAGAAGACATTCGTATCAAGTTGAGAGAGAAAGGTAAGCATATTAAAATGAACAGATTTCAAATGTTGGGCTTATTAAATGGATGTCACACAGTCTTAATGCCCTCATTGCAAATGTGTTTATGTCTGACCACTTTCAAAGTAGAACTCCAAATTTCATCATCATCACGTTTATTAGGTTGGTAATAGGTAGTCAGGTACTATCACACCAACAGTAGGGAATTAAGTAGACAATTTCTGATATCAAAAAGAAATATTCTTATCTGGGGATCTTATAATAATTTAGGAACTTCTACTCGATTGAAGAAATTCTATTCAAAGAGTGGACTTTACAGCACATTAACTACAGCGGCTTGGTGTACAATCATGAGGGGTTTATGGTAGAGTATAGGATGTGTTAGTGCAAGGAAGTCACTGAGGGTAGTGGTGATATATACATCCAATAGGTTTGTTCATAATGCAGATGGTTATGAAATATAGTTTTGCAAAAATGCTTGTAAGGACTAATGGTTTAGAATTAAAAGTCTTAATACAATCATATTTGCAATATTAGTATGTAACATTCTTCCTGCTGTATTCCTTAGATGATAAAATCTCCGAACTCCAAACTGCATTGAAGAGGTCGGACGAAACAGTGAAAGAGGCTCAAGATAAATTATCGACCCTGATAAACAGCTGGAAGAGCTAAAATGTATGATTTCAGCACTTGGCCTGGACTACAAGCATTTCTCCAAAGCCAAAAGAGAGAGTAACAGTACCTCAAAAACTATGATCACTGACTCTGGTTGTAGCACAAGATACAGGCGAAGAAAAGAAACCAAAAAGGCTCTGACATTTTGACATGGAGGAGAAACTGGTTCATTTTATGGTGCCTGGGATTACATTGCTGCAAATGCCCCAAAGGAACTTATAACTGAGTTAATTGTTACGTACAAGAGAGGAAATCATCTCAAGAAAATCTTCTCCAATGCTATGAATGCACATGAAACATCACCTACAGCGGTGAAACAAGCGGTGGCAACAAAGTACCAAAATCACCTGTCACGCAGGAGATACACTCTTGTGTGTAGAACTCAATCTTCTTTCTTTGACCCTGAGTCAGAAACATGGCTACCCAGGAACATTTCTTGTGCTGGCATTGACTTAAGACTGCCAAAATTAGCATGCGATTCGGCGGTAGAGAAATTTGTGAACAGCTTGAACATTGGACATGTCACACAGCTTCCTGGTGTTGCTGGTGTTTCACGAACTGTTACCGGACTAGTCTTTTTAATAATTGATCTTCACCTAAGGGTTCCTCATCTCTCAAAAAGGTTTGTTTGGTACAATGACCTTGAGAATCATTTTGTCATACAATTCTCAGATGATGGGGCCCCAGAGACAGGCCAACTGTCAATGTCCATTGGAAGCTTAACCTCATGGAACTTCGGAGACAGAGTTAGAAGCTCCTCATTTCAATATTTGCTACACTGTGTCAGTTTAAGTGAAAAAAGTAAAGTGTTGGAAGATCTGTGAAGACAACACACTGACGAGATGTCAGTGTTGGAAGGTAATGTGTTAATGATTGCTGGAAGAGAATGCACTGTAGAGTTCCAGCCATCTGCAGATATGTGCTGGCAGAGTTGGGCAAATAATGAGACGACCCAAGCTGCAACGTACCCCTCTCCTTATGCCAATGTGCATAAAGGTAAAAGATGTGACTACAGCTATATACCTGGTATTTGTGTTAAATTCATACATCCAAAATTAGCAAAGTTGGTAAAGAAAAAAAACCTTAACTTCATACTCAGACATGGCAAAAATGCACTGTTGAAGTAAACTGTTTAATTAATACAGTTTATTACTCCCATAATAGGGAAATTATTCTCATTCAAATTTATATGATTTGAATGATTTGATTTAAATGACAATAACTTGCCCCCAAAACAGAAGACACTTAATAATTACTAATGTTTGAGCATCAAACAATATTTAGCTCTTCAGTATGTGTTTGTCTACTAGAAAGGTGCATTCCCCTGATTGTTTCCCTTAATCATATGCATTTCCTCAGGTGACATTTGCACGATGGGTGGCTCTATTGGGTTTGAAACAACTGATACCTGGAAACCATACACAAATGCAGACAGAGAAAACCATGCAAAAAGTGTTCAAAAGTTTGAATCTACTTTGAAGGATTCCTTGTCTGATGTTGCTAAACATGAGAGGAAGCTCCAGTACATGGCAGACAAAGGCATGCGACAGCTTGGTCCTCCCCGGATTGGAGTATTTGCAGACAGACAAAGACCAGAGCCCCTTCATTGCGAGATAAATGCATGGCAACAGTTTCTTACCAAGAAAGTGTACAAAGAAACCTTTTTGACCACTTTGTCAAAGTCTTAGCAGCCCCAGTAACTGTTGCCCCTGTCCCTGAACCAGTATTGGAAGATCAACAAGAAACACCAGTTGCTGGTTGTGGTTTGGTGTTTCTTGTACCTTCTATGAAGGAACACTACAAGGATGAAAAGACAAAGTTTAATAAGATCTCAACTCGGTTAATAGGAGATCAAGCCATTTCAATTGCCCGGCATGGGTACCGATTAGTTGATTGCCTAGAATTCCCTGAGGAATCACCTGCTGAGAGCGTAAAGCGACTAGCACTTAGTCAACTTGTGCTGTACCTAAGAAATGCTTGTGTTTTGTTCAACAAGATATCTGCAACAAGAGCAGAGCTATTGGAACTTGAGGAGAATTGCAAACTGTATTTCAATCTCCTTTGTTTATTCTTCCCAAGCCATGTGAATGTAACATCTTGGACAGTAGGTTATGCCCTACCATACCATGCATTAAAGCTCTATGATATGTATCACGTTGGCTATGGTATAATTTCTCAGCAGGGAAAAGAGGCCAAGCATTCAGCAGTGAAGAATGACTTGAAACTCAACAACAGATCCAACAGAGCAGACATGTCAGGTAAATGGTGGCAAGTGATGAGGGCAAATTATGTACGAAATGTGTATCTTCCTGAACATCAACCATTACCACAGATGTACAAGTCCCACTTTAAGTCAAGAGTACCCCCACATTGTGTTTCTGAAGATATTTGTAACTGTGGCAGAATCAAGCAAGTTGATGGTGATCTTTGCCACACATGTCTCCAAAGTCAAGACATTAGAGACCTTTAGATCCGAGAACCAGGACGAGGACCAGGACGAGTTTTCGGCGCGCGCGCACTGGCACTACACACTTGATCTGGAAGTGGTCGCGTCAAATTGAAACATTTAGATTGTAAACAAACTGCTCGCGAGGACGAGTTTTGTGCTCTTGTGCCTTCACTGCCATGTTTTCTATAAAAAATATGCTTTCAACTGCCACATGGCTTTTTTATGATGATGTATTTGCCGAAGAAGATGTAATTGCGATTGTTATAGAGAAAAATAGAAAAAACCCGACGATTCCGTACTGGAATTATGGCCGAATCGAGGAGACACTTGACGACATGTCCGACGCCGAGTTAAAAGCAGAATTTAGATTTGGTCGTGGAGAGCTTGGTCTTTTAACAGAAGTATTACAGATACCGGAGTCTTTTACTTGTTCAAATGGAACTGTGTCTTCCGGATTCGAAGCGTTGTTGATGTTCTTAAAGCGATTTTCTTACCCTTGCCGTCTCAGCGATATGGTTCCCAGATTTGAACGCTCCATCCCCGAAATGAGTTTAATCTTGGCCGAGGTTACCGACTTCATTGTAACCACACATGGCCACTTATTGAGTGATTTGAACCAACCGTGGCTTCGGCCAGCAGAGTTAGACTTGTTTGCCCAAGCCATACACCGAAAAGGAGCTGCGCTCGACAACTGCTGGGCTTTTGTCGATGGCACCGTGCGACCAATCTGCCGCCCAGGGGAGCAACAGCGAGTAATGTACAACGGTCATAAGCGTTTAAATGGACTGAAATTCCAGTCCGTCGTTGCCCCAAACGGTCTTATTGCCAACCTGTTTTGTCCAGTAGGTGAGTCAACGTTTTTTTTAATAATTAAAAAATTTTATTGCAAGTCATGGTCAATGGAAAATTGTTGCTGTAGTGTATCACCGTATGGCCTTCAATCAATAAATCAATCATTTCTTTTTAAAAGAACCACTGGTATAAATTTCTTGTATTGTTTGACATGTGTTTTATATTGTATATTTACAGTTATTTGATAAACATATATGATTTATTATGAAAGTTGATAATGATGTAATTCGAATATTAAAACATTATTATGATAATCAGTGAGAGTCAGGCAGTCTTAAAATGTAATGAATCGATAGAATTAAACCATAAAGCTCACAATATGAAGTGCAAGCATTTTAGTCTGTGAATGTATTTCATGTGATTATTTCTTTTTTCTCCTTCTATTTACAAAACACACTCAAACAAAAAAAAAATTGTTGTTGTGGATAAGTGTCTTTAAAATAGGAAGGGATAAATAAGTTAAAAGATGAAATAGACAATGTTCCCTTCCTTGCTTTCCAGTCAATTACTCTTTGGACGAAATCCAATGGTATAACCATTCAAATAAAACCTCTTTAGGAGTTCTTCTGCATGGTGCAATCTGTTTTAAGTGTTTGAGAAAGTGAAGTTCATGAATTTTCTTGAACTTTGTTATCTTGGACTCCTGGGAGTGAAAGGGTTAAACGGTATAGACTGGTTAGTTGGGTATTTTTAACCATAGATGTTGGTGAAAAGAAAGGCTAAGAATGATAATTATTATTACTGATAAATTATAAATTATAAAACCAAGTAGGAGAACTTCTCATAGACTAAAATTTGACTTTTAGATATCAGACTGAGAATCAAATTATGAAGTCAAAGTATATTGAATATTTTTATTTTTGTAGAGGGGAAGAGGCATGATTCAATGATGCTACAAATGTCTGGCCTGCTTGGACAGCTTAACCAGCTCTCTTTTGATCAAGCAGGACGACCTCTTTGTATTTATGGTGATCCGGCTTACCCTCTTCGGGCACACCTTCAGGCACCATACAGAAATGCTGGCATAACTGTTGACCAAATAGCATTCAATGCTTCCATGAGTAAAGTTCGCTCTGCTGTGGAATGGGTATTTGGGGACATTGTTTCCTACTTTGCTTTTCTGGACTTTAAGAAAAATCTAAAGATTGGTCTCAGCCCCATTGGTGCAATGTACTGTGCTTGTGCACTGCTACGGAATGCTCATACTTGTTTATACAGTTCATTGTGTAGCTCCTTCTTTGACTTGGAACCACCAACTATTCAAGATTACTTTCAAGTTTAAAATCCTGAAATGGCACAACTACATCAATGCATTTGTATGACAAATAAACTTATGCAGTTGCAATTATCTAGAACAGGAAGAAAGAGGACAAGCTAGACTGGTGGCCAAGAGGACAGATTATTTTTGTACTTAATAATATATATTGTCAAAATTTGGTTAGA
This sequence comes from Ricordea florida, assembly GCA_949710005.1. Classification (NCBI taxonomy): domain Eukaryota; kingdom Metazoa; phylum Cnidaria; class Anthozoa; order Corallimorpharia; family Ricordeidae; genus Ricordea; species Ricordea florida. Next base: position 23,181,096 of record OX453276.1, on the reverse strand, counting down.
AACATTCACTTGAAAATATTTTTTCCCCTACTTCCAGTGTTATCGTTTATGTGAAAACTCAGAATTATTTCATTGTAAACTCCATTTTTTACATGAGAACAAGTTTAACAGCAATGAATCAATGTAATTAAATTAAATATACAACATTTAATCAAAAATTTTAATTTTGTAACTTACAAAGTTGTTTCATTTTGAGAAAAAAATGAAACAGATTATCAGAGATGAAATATAACTAAAGGGATACTTTGAATACAGAACTTAATAGTTTGTGTTAATGTTTGAGAGATTTAACCAGTTCTGCCATGGTGTTAACCATTGCCATATTCATGGCTTGTTGTTGTTGCTGCAACTGCACTTGCTGCTGCTGGAATTCTTGCTGCTGTTGCAGCAGAAGACTGTGAAAAGTCTCCTGCTGCTTGAGCTCCTTTGCTCTCATCTCTGCTTCTCTCATCCTCTCCTCTCTTCTTGTGCTAATGCTTTGCTCCATAATCTCTACTAGGCTTTTCTGTACTTTCCTCCTGGAGGGACCTGGCTTGTCTGAATCATCTTGGGCATCATCCCCCTTTCTCTTTTTAGTGGCACTCAATCTTTCTGTTGCCTTCTTTCGCATATCTTCTGCGACCATCTTTTCATTATCCTGCTCCTTTTTCTGCTCCCTTCCGTTCTCCCACTCCATCATCAGTTCATGGTATTCAGTTAGAGCCTGATACTTTTCGTCATATTCCACCTACACTCCACTATCCCTCTTCTCCTTGTTTTCTCGCTTCTTAAATTCTTCGTATAATTTGTCGAATCGTTTTCTAACTGCCCTTTTCGTAACTCCACTCATTCCTTCGATTTTCAAGAGATTTTCCGCAATTTTCTGCCACACATTTCCTCTTTCTTTCGAACCGTAAACAAATTGATGGGGCTGCTCGACTAAAAGCTCCCTCAAAAAAATTCTATCGTGGTCGCTTTTCCATATGAATAGTTCTCGTTTATTTTCTTTCTCCATGATCAACTCTATAAAAGATTACATGCAACGGAAATTGTTAAAATCTATTTAGGAAGTCGGAAGTTGACTTGCCTTTGAAGAAAACGTACAACCCGTTTGCGAACCCAACAGCAAAGCTAATTATAAGACTAGTGTTTCAAATGTGTCTGTTTACATTACCAAATGACATTTTTATCGCCTATTTCATCGCATTTTACCTTAAATCTGATTTCATACCTACTGTTACTAATATTTGTGTTGAACATTTAACGTTATATCTTCTTTAAAACGGCAAAACTTACCTTCAAAAACTGGTTCTGAGGAGGACAACTTTCGCGAAAAATCTCGCTCTCGACCACCGGAGGACGACCAGTTTTGAAACTGTGTGACCGTGACAGCCCCATTGCGCATGCTCAATGGGCGCGCGCGAGAAAACTCGTCCTAGTCCTTGTCCTGGTTCTCGGATCTAAAGGTCTCTATTGTCAACTCAGCAGAGCAGCAGAAATTATTCCCTCAGCTAGTAGAGATTTTCAAGCCATATGTATGTCCTGATTCAGAGTGTAGTCAGCGGTTTGCTGACAAGGTTGATCTACAGTTGCATGAGTTGCTGCACAATGGAAAAGAAGCAGTCTCTTGGAGTGTTAAGAACCCAAAAGAGATGACTGTTGAAGAGCTTAAAGCAGAACTTAAGAAAAGGAACCTCTCAACTGGTGGAAAGAAGGACATTTTGATCAAGCGACTTGAAAGTAGTTTGTTCATAAGCAAACCATAGTCTGAGTCATGAAACATGTGATATATGATATACACAAATAAGTTGGAGACTATTTAGGGAGAGTATTTGCATTGAACCCAACATCATTTAATGATATTATTCACCTTAATCCTATGGCTACCATGTTGTTCCCATGTTGTCATTGATGTGTCGTGTTCCATTCTTATATCAAATACTTCTGTAAATTATGTTCATATTTTAAAAGTTTATTGAGATATTATTACCATAGAAAAAAAAGTTACACTAAATTTTTATTTTTTTATTTTAAACATACTAGAATTCTAGTCCCAGAACAGTTTTTTCAGCAAATAACTAGAACTCTTGTTTTAAGGAAATGTCTGATTTGGAAGTTAGATTTGACTCTTGTGAAATTTACATGTAGCTAGTTTGTAAATTTCACTAGAGTCAAATCTATCTTCTAAAATATTTTTCGGTCAAAAAAATATCCTGGGGTTACAATTCTCATCTTTTCAATACGCAAATAGGATTCTTATTTCTAGAAAGTCTTTTGAGTGTGTACATACAAATATTACAAAATAAAACTTTTGAATAAGAATAGTGAGTCATGGTAACTGGTAGTTTCTGTCTAAGTTAGTTGCTCATCAGTTCTTATTCATCAGTGACTGCAGACTTGAGTCGATTGCATAGTTATCTTCAGTGTACCTTTGGATGTAGAAGGACACACAGGCTCTCTGGGTCTTCATTACATACTCAATGCAAAATGGTGTAGACTTGGAAACAACTATCGATGATTTTCCATTGTAAACCGACTTGAGTTTCTGTCCTGTCTTCGACGGAACCTTTTTAAAATGTCTCTTAGCAAAAAACGTTTCCCCAGAGAAGCGAGCGGGTGAAAATAGCCTTCTTAATGAGTTCATTTGAGTTAGAGTTATTACATGTTTACGACCATCACGAGTGGTGTTCACTTCACCGGAGTATCCGCGGCACAGTGTAAACAAATGACGAAATATGGCCCAGGGAAAGAACAAAGACGTTGGATTCACAAGACCTGTAGCCTTGGATCTTGAAAGTATTGATCTGAGCGTTTTCCCAAGTTCAAACAGGTAAGAATCGATAACAGGACCGACCAGCTCAAGTTTGTTTCCAATGACTTCTTCAAGTTGGTTGTCCATGTTTAGCATACCATAATTTGGCGTTGCCGTTACTCCTCGTACGGCCTTGATCCATTCTCTTTCCACTGAAAATTTCATCTCTAATATAGAGGTATTCCAGAACGTTTCACCACGTTCTTGATCATCCTTCGATGTTTTCAAATCAAGCACAGAACTTCGCGCAACAGACGCCATGTTGAAACAGTATTCTGTAGCACGTTATAGCACCAGGGTGAATACCGCTGAAAATATGTGAGCAAGCACGAGTGGGAGATTTTTTCAACTGGGTGACCAACGTGAAATTAATCGATAACCTACGATCCTAGATGACGGCCCTTCTGCCCATACAATCTCTTATATAATGTTTTGACAAAAATCTGTAAGGCTGAGCTTCCTTGCAACCATCTCTTGGTATTCTATCTTGTATTATAAATGAATATCATTACGACATAAAATGGATTTTAAATTACATTTTAATTGCTACAAGATGGTGAAAATTGCATGCGCATCAATAATCTGTGTAATAAGGACTGATTTGATGAACTTGAGTACTGTCTGAGCAGTATGCTATAGAATTAGTTGCTTTGAGCATATATCTTAACAGCCAAATTACAAAACGATTGCGAATTACTATCAATTTGATTTCTTACGTAGATATTGCCCTGTCGTAATACTACAAATCTTCAAAGTTTCAGAATTGCAAAGATTCGGCAGGCCGAGGTATCATAGAATAACTTTGATTTTAAAGGATTTAGGCAATTGGTCGAAGTCCGCATGCGTAGTAACTAAAAGTTCTTTACTTAAATCGCATGGAAATCTAATCATTGCAATTAAAATCGTACTTGTTATCTTAACCCGAGTCTATACCCTACTATTACATATAGATAGAACATCCAAAATGAATCGATAACCTACGATCCTTGATGACGGCCCTTCTGCCCATACAATCTCTTATGTGGTGTTTTGACAAAAATCTTTAAGGCTGAGCTTCCTTGCAACCATCTCTTCGTATTCTATCTTGTATTATAAATGACTATCATTACGATATAAAATGGATTTTAAATTACATTTTAATTGCTACAAGATGGTAAAAATTGCATGTGCATCACTAATCTGTGTAATGAGGACTGATTTGATGAATTTGAGTACTGTCTGAGCAGTATGCTATTCAATTAGCTGCCTTAAGCAAATATATTTTGACAGCGAAAATACAATACGATTGCGAATTACTATCAATTTGATTTCTTACGTAGATATTGCCCTGACGTAATACTACAAATCTTTAAAGTTTCAGAATTGCAAAGATTCGGCAGGCCGAGGTATCATAGAATAACTTTGATTTTAAAAGATTTAGGCAATTGGTCGAAGTGCGCATGCGTAGTAACTAAAAGTTCTTTCCTTAAAAAGCCTTGAAATCTAATCATTGCAATTAAAATCGTACTTGTTATCTAAACCTTAGTCTATACCCTACTATTACATATAGATAGAACATTCAAAATAAATCGATAACCTACGATCCTAGATGACGGCCCTTCTGCCCATACAATCTCTTATATGGTGTTTTGACAAAAATCTGTAAGGCTGAGCTTCCTTGCAACCATGTCTTGGTATTCTATCTTGTATTATAAATGACTATCATTACGACATAAAATGGATTTTAAATTACATTTTAATTGCTATAAGATGGCGAAAATTGCATGTGCATCACTAATCTGTGTAATGAGTACTGATTTGTTGAACTTGAGTACTGTCTAATCACTATGCTATAGAATTAGGTGCCTTGAGCATATATCTTGACAGCCAAAACACAAGACGATTGCGAATTACTATCAAGTTGATTTCTAACGTAGATATTGCCCTTTCGTAATACTACAAATCTTCAAAGTTTAAGAATTGCAAAGATTCGGCAGTCCGAGGTATCATAGAATAACTTTGATTTTAAAGGACTTAGGCAATTGGTCGAAGTGCACATGCGTAGTAACTAAAAGTTCTTTCCTTAAATCGCATGAAAATCTAATTATTGCAATTAAAATCGTACTTGTTATCTTAACCTAAGATTTATACCCTACTATTACATATAGATAGAACATTCAAAATGAATCGATTACTTACGATCCTAGATAACGGCCCTTCTGCCCATACAATCTCTTATATGGTGTTTTGACAAAAATCTATAAGGCTGACCTTCGTTGCAACCATTTCTTGGTATTCTATCTTGTTCCTCGCGAAGCGAGGCCGAAGGCCGAGCGTAGCGAGGTTACTAATCGTGTCGGTTCCGGTCAGACCACGTGGCTCGCAAGCCCGAGTAAATCGAGCCGAGAGTTTTTATATATGTATATATATATATATATATATATTTATTCCTCGCGAAGCGAGGTTACTAATCGTGTCGCTTTCGGTCAGACCACGTGGCTCGCAAGCGCGAGTAAATCGAGCCGAGAGTTTTTATATATGTATATTTATATATATATATATATATCTATATTTTAAAGGTGTCCGTTCGCAGGCCAGGTTACCTGGCAACATTACTTCATGTGAATTTCCGCCATTTCGAATTCCGTGAATGATGTTTTGAAAATAATGTGAATTTTGTGGAAGCCGATTTCACTAACCCTGGAAGTACATCTCAGCAAGAAGATCTCCGAGATATACAAGAAAGAGCGGCGAGGGATTGTCGTCGAGTAAGTCTGAATGCCGCAAAAATCAGCGCACGGGAAGCGGCGACTCATAGAATAGATTAAGAAACTACGGTAGGGACGATAACAAGAGACATCGCGGCAGAGACAACAACTGCTCGCTCAAAAAAGGCAAAGAAACAGCAAGAAAAAGGACCAGGAATGCAATCAAGTTAGATGGGAAATTGAATTTGTTATAGATAGTAACAAAGACTCGTTTTAGCTATACAGGACATGAGAGACTTAGAACGGAAACCGAGAAGGAACGACTTCAAAAAGATTGAGATACACTGGAAAATATGATAATCACAAGGCAAACTGCAATGAAAACAGATTCAGAATTTAAGGAAAATCATGGCAACAGCGCACAGACAGAATCAGAGGACGAACGAGGAAACAGATTACCATATCGTCGTGAAAAAAGTTTCAGGAAAGGGGAAACAGAAACCAACCGCAAAGAAATGAAAGATGACAGTCACGTAATATTTATACTGCAATGAGAATGCAGGTAGGTATTTTTCGTAGTGAAACGATTGCCTTCCGTTTTAAAGAAATTCCCAATACAGAGGTTGCAGTTGTGATAGCAATTATTTATAATTATGTGATCTGATATAATTGCAACAGTGAAAATATATTGTAGATTTGTTTGATGTAGCACTTTATGTTTAGCATTTTCAACAGAAAACATACCAAACAATAAGTGACTGGTTCTGCAGTATTATCAGTGATCAGTGCAAGTATTTGTAAATAAAGCAGTTGTCATTACTGACTTCTGAGTAGTATTTCTCTTTGCTATATTTCTTTCCTATATATATGTATTAAGTAATTACAAGGTTTCGTGGGGACAAACAAGTTCCATAGCCATTTCAAAATGGGTTTTTACCTTTGAGTTCCAAGTATCCCTGGGAGTTACTCTCTTAGCCCCTACCCTTTTCCCACAAATGAAAAGTTAATTTAAGCCCTACATTGCAAAATTAGGCGTAACATCTTAACCTTTTTCCTTAATGCTGTTTAAATCATTTTTATGATGTCAAATACAAATATTTAATGACAACCACAATACACAGTTGACCTTTTTCATTAGAAAAACTCTATAAGGGAGAAACTGAAGTTTGTAATGCTAAAATTTTTAGTGATCTTTCTTATATATTCATTGCAAGGGTGCTGTATGTAATAACAAGTCTTTGAAGTTTCCTAAATGGCCTATACTTTCAGTCATGATTTTCCACACTAACTGTATGGACAAATAACTGCACTAGCATGATTGCCACAGGTAAGAAAATGGTAAGGGAAAAAAATTCTTCAAGGTCAGTGAAAAGTCAGGGAATTTCAAATCAACTAAGGGAAAGTTTAAGTATTTGAGAGAATTAAGGGAAAAGTGAAATTTAAGACTACTAATTTATTTCTTGCCAATTTAGTGATGGTTTGGTGTGGTCAAGAATGTGACATGAAATGTGTTGGATTGGTAGAATTAAATGGCTGATTACCTGATTTTGGGTATCCAAGAAAATCAATCCTTCTTCCATAACCTTGTTATTTTAAGAAACTATAAATCCATGTACACTGTATGTGAATTTCAGAAAGCATATTAAATAAATGGGTGGAGAGGTAGGCTGTTAGGAGAGGTTGGAGGCCATTACCAGGACTAATTTTGGACTTTTCTAATTTAGTTGGAAAGGGAAATTTTACATTTGTCAGGGAAATGTAAGGGAATTTCAAGATCCTGTGGCTGTGCAACCATGACTTGATTATAAGTCTAAACTGAAGAATAAATGGTATTGTTCATAGTTGAGTAATTTTTACCACCTCTGATACAAACCCTATTCAGAATAAAACTGTATTGCTTGTAGTAGCAGAGGAACCTTTTCTCAGAACAGGACATACACCCCCACCCCATAACAGTATATTATGTTTAACATAAAAAAATAACAATACCAGAAATTATAATAATAATAATAATGCAATAACAATAATCATAATAAATACAAGAAATGAGAAAATACAAAAAGTGATAATGATTTAGTAACCGAAGTAAATACATAAATTGGGGTCTTATTCCTCGCGAAGCGAGGCCGAAGGCCGAGCGTAGCGAGGTTACTAATCGTGTCGGTTCCGGTCAGACCACGTGGCTCGCAAGCCCGCGTAAATCGAGCCGAGAGTTTTTATATATGTATATATATATATTTATATATATGTTTATATATATCTATATTTTAAAGGTGTCCGTTCGCAGGCCAGGTTACCTGGCAATAGTAACGCACTTGAGAACGCTGAATTTCCGCCATTATTCGGTGATGCCTTTTTGAAAGTAATGTAAATTTTGTGGAAACCGATTTTACTCGTCCTGGAAGTACATCCCAGCAAGGTGATCTCCAAGATATTCAAGAAATATTAGCACGAGATCGTCGCCGAGTAAGTTCGAATACCGTGAAAATCAACACGAGGAAAGCACGACTCAAAGCAGGGATAGAGAAACGACAGCAGGGAGAATAACAACAGAAATCGCAGCCAAGACAACAACTGCTCGCTCCAAGAAAAGGCAAACGAAACAGCAGGGAAAAGGACCAGGAATTCAATCAAGTTAGTTTTGAATTTGAATGTGTTATTGATAGAAATACAGGACATGAGTGAACGATTACATAACGAAATATATTGGTGTACTACATTTAGCAAAACGACTTAGAAGGGACACCGAGTAAGAACGACTTCAACGATTGGAGATGTCTCTGGAAAATAATTCTATTAGTCTAAAACCGGAATCGGAAGACGACCAACAGATTACAAGAGAATGTAAATAGGTATTTTTCATAATAAAACGATAGCGTTTCCAGTTTGAAGTAATTTCCAACACAGAGAGTTGCAGTTGTTATAGCAATCATTTATAACGATGTGATCTGATATCATTGCAACAGTGAAAATATTGTAAATTTTCTTGATCTAGCAGTTATGTTAAACATTTTCAACAGAATGTATACCCTGTGTCACTATAAAGTACTGGTTCTGCAATATTATCAGTGATCAATGTGATCATTTTAAAATAAAGCAAATGTGATTACTGAATTCTGAGTAGTATTTCTCTTTGCTATATATATATATATATATATGTATGTATTCTCTGATTGAAAGGTTTCAATAATATTGTGTAGAGACAAGTTTCATAGCCTTTTCACAATGGGTCAGTTTTACCTTAGAGTGCAATGACCCCCCCCCCCCTGATAATATTGCTATCTAGAACCCCTGCCCTTTTTTCACAAACGAAATGTTAATTCAAGCCTTAATTTGCAAAGTTAGACATAACATATTAACTTTGTTACTTTCCGCCGTTTACTTTATTTTTATGTCAAATATCAATATTTCATAACAACCACAACATGCAATTAACCTTTTACATTGGAAAAACTTTATAAAGAAGAAAATAAATTTTGTAATGCCAAAATGTTTATGATCTTTCTCATATATTCATTGCAAGTGTGCTGTATGTAGTAACAAGTGTTTCAAGTTTCCTAAATGCCCTATGCTTTCAATAATGATTTTCCACACAAACTTTCTAGACAAATGACTGCACTAGATTCTAAACCTTTAAGAAGAAATGGTATTGTTTGGAGCTGTTTTGATTACTACCACCTCTGATGGAAAGCCTATTAAGAAGATTTTTGTATTGCTTTTAGTAGTAGAGTAACAATAACTTTACCAAGATTAAGACATGAATCCCACCCCATAAAAATATATTATGTTTAACATAAAAAATATAACAATAATAATATCAATACCAGTAATAATAATAGTAATGATAATAATAATGATAATAATATAATGATAGTTCTTCTCGTTACTATATGTCATTGGTTACAGTTCAATACCTCTGGCTGCCATGACCTTTTCGATGAAATACCGTCCTTATATTAAATCTTTCTTCTGCAGTTTTTATAATAGAAATTTTCATATATTCAAAATAATGTACTATTCTATGGTTGGGTATGGATATTTTGCCTGTTTCTGTAACAGCACAATTAAACTTTCATGTGGTATATACTTTTGACTGATTGATGTTGATTTCACATTATTTTTTTACAGGAGTACGTAGTGCAGCAATCTTTTTGAACATATTAAGATTTCAATAACTCTTTCTTACATGTATTGTTTTTATGATATGACCTAAAAATAGCACAACCACATACTATACAGTGGGCACTCACTATTACCAAACCTTTATTCAAAGCTTTTGTAGAATCCAATTGTTTTACCCCCAATTTGTTGATATGGCATCTCTTTTGAGGGAAGAGGAATTTTTCTATCTACCACTGGGGGTACCATTGCAACTGGAAAGAGTACACACATTAAAACATGCACTATTCATAATGCTCTCAATTGTGGTTACCCGGGAATGAAATAATGACTGCAGTAGACAATAAAATATCTAATCAGAAGATTCTTCTTACAATGAATCTCATGCAATTATAACCAAAAAAACATAAACAAAAAATAATTGGAGCGTTCAGCTCATCCTCTGTGTAAGAACATATTGTGTTCAAAAGTGATGTACAACAAAGAAGACAAAGCAGTAGAGACTAAGAAAATAAAACTAAAGAAAAAAAACACAGGTTTTTACACCGTGGTAAACACAAGCATTCATATCAACTCTTCAAGATTTCACCTGCAAAAGATTTACAATCATTTTCAATTTGTGTTAAGTGAATATTATTGTGATACTTCATCGACTCTGTATTCCCTGTCAAGATAATAAATAATTTTACTTCTATTCCCTCTGGTGCAATCTCAGTGGCAGTGAAAGAGCTAAATGAAGGTCAATTTTTAAGCACTGTGTTGAGCGGTATACTGATCTTGTAATTTGCACCAGGTGTCACTAATTGTGTACCAAACACAGCATAAGAAATAAAATAATGGGGATTACGCTAATATAAAAAATAAAATATATAATATAAAAAAAAATAAAGAATAAAATATGAAAGCATTGTGACTTCTTCAAAAACTAGCTTCGCGAGGTTTTTGCGGGAGTCGTATTTCTAGTATATATATATCTATATTTTAAAGGTGTCCGTTCGCAGGCGTGGTTACCTGGCAATAGCAGCGCACTTGAGAACTGTTGAGTTTCCGCCATTGGGAATTCGGTGATGCTTTTTTGAAAGTAATGTAAATTTTGTGGAAACCGATTTCACTCGTCCTGGAAGTACATCCCAGCAAGAAGATATCCGAGATATTCAAGAAAGAGCAGCACGAGATCGTCGCCGATTAAGTTCGAATACCGTGAAAATCAACACACGAAAAGCACGACTCAAAGCAGGGACAGAGAAACGACAGCAGGGAGAATAACAGACATCGCAGCCAAGACAACAACTGCTCGCTCCAGAAAAAGGAAAAATGAAACAGCAGGGAAAAGAACCAGGAATTCAATCAAGTTAGTTTTGAATTTGAATGTGTTATTGATAGAAATACAGGACATGAGTGAACGATTACATAACGAAATATATTGGCGTACTACATTTAGCAAAACGACTTAGAAGGGACACTGAGTAAGAACGACTTCAACGATTGGAGATGTCTCTGGAAAATAATTCTGTTAGTGTAAAAACGGAATCGGAAGGCGACCAACAGATTACAAGAGAATGTAAATAGGTATTTTTTATAATAAAACGATAGCGTTTCCATTTTGAAGTAATCCAAACACAGAGAGTTGCAGTTGTTATAGCAATCATTTATAACGATGTGATCTGATATCATTGCAACAGTGAAAACATTGTAAATTTTCTTTATCTAGCAGTTCTGTTAAACATTTTCAACAGAATATATACCCTGTGTCACTATAAAGTACTGGTTCTGCAATATTATCAGTGATCAATGCGATCATTTCAAAATAAAGCAAATGTGATTACTGAATTCTGAGTAGCATTTCTCTTTGCTATATATATGTGTATGTATTCTCTGATTGAAAGGTTTCAATAATATTGCGTAGAGACAACAAGTTTCATACCCTTTTCACAATGGTTCAGTTTTACCATAGAGTTCAATGACCCCCCCCCCTGATAATATTGCTATCTAGAACCCCTGCCCTTTTTCCACAAATGAAGTGTTAATTCAAGCCTTAATTTGCAAAGTTAGACATAACATATTAACTTTGTTACTTTATGGTGTTTGCTTTATTTTTATGATGTTAAGTATCAATAATTCATAACAACCACAACATGCAATAATTTATCCTTTTACATTGGAAAAACTTTATAAAGAAGAAAATAAATTTTGTAATGCCAAAATGTTTATGATCTTTCTCATATATTCATTGCAATTGTGCTGTATGTAGTAACAAGTGTTTCAAGTTTCCTAAATACCCTATGCTTTCAATAATGATTTTCCACCCAAACTTTATACTCAAATGACTGCACTAGATTCTAAACCTTTAAGAAGAAATGGTATTGTTTGGAGCTGTTTTGATTACTACCACCTCTGATGGAAAGCCTATTAAGAAGACTTTTGTATTGCTTGTAGTAGTATAGTAACAATACCTTTACCAAGATTAGGACATGCATCCCACCCCATAAAAATATATTATGTTTAACATAAAAAATATAACAATAACAAAAATATCAATACCAGTAATAATAATAGTAATGATAATAATAATGATAATAATATAATGATAGTTCTTCTCGTTACTATATGTCATTGGTTACAGTTCAATACCTCTGGCTGCCATGAATTTTTTGATGAAATACCATCCTTATATTAAATCTTTCTTCTCCAGCTTTTATAACAGAAATTTTCATATAGTCAAAATAACATAATCTTCTGTGGTTGGGTATGGATATTTTGCCTGTTTCTGTAACAGCACAATTAAACTTTCATGTGGTATATACTTTTGACTGATTGATGTTGATTTCACATTATTTTTTTACAGGAGTACATAGTGAAGCAATCTTTTGGAACATATTAAGATTTCAATAACTCTTTCTTACATGTATTGTTTTTATGATATGACCTAGAAATAGCACAACCACATACTATACAGTCAGCACTCACTATTACCAAACCTTTATTCAAAGTTTTTGTAGAATCCAATTGATTCACCCCCAATTTTTTTTATGTAATGACATTGTATCTCACACTTCTGTTGATATGGCATCTCTTTTGAGGGAAGAGGAATTTTTCTATCTACCACTGGGGGTACCATTGCAACTGAAAAGAGTACACAAATTAAAACATGCACTATTCATAATGCTCTCAAATGTGGTTACCCGGGAATGAAATAATGACTGCAGTGGACAATAAAATATATAATCAGAACATTCTTCTTACAATGAATCTCATACAATTATAACCAAGAAGACAAAGAAGACAAGGCACTAAAGACTAAGAAAATAAAACTAAAGAAAAAAAACACAGGTTTTTACACTGTGGTAAACACAAGCATTCATATCAACTCTTCAAGATTTCAGCTGCAAAAGATTCACAGTCATTTTCAATTTGTGTTAAGTGAATATTATTGTGATACTTCATCGACTCTGTATTCCCTGTCAAGATAATAAATAATTTTACTTCTATTCCCTCTGGTGCAATCTCAGTGGCAGTGAAAGAGCTAAATGAAGGTCAATTCAATTTTTATAAGCACTTTGTTGAGCGGTATACTGATCGTGTAATTTGCACCAGGTGTCACTAATTGTGTACCAAAAACAGAATAAGAAATAAAATAATGGGGATTACCCTGATATAAAAAATAAAATATAAAAAAAACTAGAGAATAAAATATAAAAGCATGGTGACATCTTCAAAAACTAGCTTCGCGAGGTTTTTGCGGGAGTCGTATTTCTAGTATTACAAATGACTATCATTACGACAAAAATGGATTTTAAGCTACATTTCAATTGCAACAAGATGGTGAAAATTGCATGTGCATCACTAATCTGTGTAATGAGGACTGATTTGATGAACTTGAGTACTGTCTGAGCAGTATGCTATAGAATTAGCTGCCTTAAGCAAATATCTTGACAGCCAAAATACAAGACGATTGCGAATTACTATCAATTTGATTTCTTACGTAGATATTGCCCTGTCGTAATACTACAAATCTTCAAAGCTTCAGAATTGCAAAGATTCGGCAGGCCGACGTATCATAGAATAACTTTCATTTTAAAGATTTTATGCAATTGGTCGAAGTGCGCATGCGTAGTAACCTAAAGTTCTTTCCTTAAATCGCGTGGAAATCTAATCATTGCAATTGAAATCGTACTTGTTATTTTAATCTAAGTCTATACCCTACTATTACATATAGATAGAACATTTAAAATGAATTGATAACCTACGATCCTAGATGACGACCCTTCTGCCCATACAATCTCTTATATGGTGTTTTGACAAGAATCTGTAAGGCTGAGCTTCCTTGCAACCATCTCTTGGTATTCTATCTTGTATTATAAATGACTATCATTACGACATAAAATGGATATTAAATTACATTTTAATTGCTACAAGATGGTGAAAATGGCATGTGCATCACTAATCTGTCTAATAGGGACTGATTTGATGAACTTGAGTACTATCTCAGCAGTATGCTATAGAATTAGCTGCCTTGAGCATATATCTTGACAGCCAAATTAGAAGAAGATGGCAAATTCCTATCAATTTGATTTCTTACGTAGATATTGCCCTGTCGTAATACTACAAATGTTCAAAGTTTCAGAATTGCAAAGATTCGGCAGGCCGAGGTATCATAGAATAACTTTCATTTTAAACGTTTAGCCAATTGATCGAAGTGCGCATGCGTAGTAACTAAAAGTTCTTCCCTTAAATCCCGTTGAAATCTAATCATTGCAATTGAAATCGTACTTGTTATTTTAACCTAAGTCTATACCCTACTATTACATATAGATAGAACATTCAAAATGAATTGATAACCTACGATCCAAGATGACGGCCCTTCTGCCCATACAATCTCTTATATGGTGTTTTGACAAAAATCTGTAAGGCTGAGCTTTCTTGCAACCATCTCTTGGTATTCTATCTTGTATTATAAATGACTATCATTACGACATAAAATGGATTTTAAATTACATTTTAATTGCTACAAGATGGTGAACATTGCATGTGCATCTCTAATCTGTGTAATGAGGACTGATTTGATGGACTTGAGTACAATCGGAGCAGTATGCTATAGAATTAGCTGCCTTAAGCAAATATCTAGACAGCCAGAATACAATACGATTGCGAACTACTATCAATTTGATTTCTTACGTAGATATTGCCCTGTCGTAATACTACAAATCTTCAAAGTTTCAGAATTGCAAAGATTCGGCAGGCCGAGGTATCAAAAAAAAAAAAAGAATAACTTTCATAGAATAACTTTCATTTTAAAGGATTTAGACAATTGGTCGAAGTGCACATGCGTAGTAACAAAAAAAATTTTTTTTTAAATCGCATGGAAATCTAATCATTGCAATAAAAATCGTACTCGTTATTTAAACCTGAGTCTATACCCTACTATTACATATAGATAGAACATTCAAAATGAATCGATAACCTACGATCCTAGATGACGGCCGTTCTGCCCATAGAATCTCTTATATGGTGTTTTGACAAAAATCTGTCAGGCTGAGGTTCCTTGCAACCATCTCTTGGTATTCTATCTTGTATTATAAATGACTATCATTACGACATAAAATGGATTTTAAATTACATTTTAATTGCTACAAGATGGTAAACATTGCATGTGCATCTCTAATCTGTGTAATGAGGACTGATTTGATGGACTTGAGTACTGTCTGAGCAGTATGCTATAGAATTAGCTGCCTTAAACAAATATCTTGAAAGCCAAAATACAATACGATTGCGAATTACTATCAAATTGATTTCTTACGTAGATATTGCCATGTCGTAATACTACAAATCTTCAAAGTTTCAGAATTGCAAAGATTCGGCGGGCCGAGGTATCATAGAATAACTTTGATTTTAAAAGATTTAGGCAATTGGTCGAAGTGCACATGCGTAGTAACAAAAATTTTTTTTTTTTTAAATCGCATGGAAATCTAATCATTGCAATAAAAATCGTACTCGTTATTTAAACCTGAGTCTATACCTTACTATTACATATAGATAGAACATTCAAAATGAATCGATAACCTACGATCCTAGATGACGGCCGTTCTGCCCATACAATCTCTTATATGGTGTTTTGACAAAAATCTTTAAGGCTGAGGTTCCTTGCAACCATCTCTTGGTATTCTATCTTGTATTATAAATGACTATTATTACGACATAAAATGGATTTTAAATTACATTTTAATTGCTACAAGATGGTGAACATTGCATGTGCATCTCTAATCTGTGTAATGAGGACTGATTTGATGAACTTGAGTACTGTCTGAGCAGTATGCTATAGAATTAGCTGCCTTAAGCAAATATCTTGACAGCCAAAATACAACCCGATTGCAAATTACTATCAATTTGATTTCTTACGTAGATATTGCCCTGTCGTAATACTACAAATCTTCAAAGTTTCAGAATTGCAAAGATTCGGCAGGCCGAGGTATCATAGAATAACTTTCATTTTAAAGGATTTGGGCAATTGGTCGAGGTGCGCATGCGTAGTAACTGAAAGTTCTTTCCTTAAATCGCATGGAAATCTAATCATTGCAATTAAAATCGTACTCGTTATCTAAACCTGAGCCTATACCCTACTATTAGATATAGATAGAACATTCTAAATCAATCGATAACCTACGATCCTAGATGACGGCCCTTCTGCCCATACAATCTGTTATATGATGTTTTGACAAAAATCTTGCAGGTTAAGCTTCCTTGCAACCATCTATTGGTATTCTATCTTGTATTATAATTAGAGATTATGCAAGGGCTGCTTGCAGCCTGAAGTATAAGTATAATTGTACGAATAATAGGAGGCGAGATATAACAATGTAAATGCCTTTATTTTGCTTCAATGACAGCATTTTTAAAGCTTACAACTTTGAAAAAACAGCTTAAAACTCAAAACGAGGCCACCCTGCTATATCTGCCGGCGCCCCTTAGTACCCTCGCCTTTTTGTGGAGCGTAACAACTGGTAATGGCTAGCAATCTGTAAAGAAAGTAGAACATCAACATTAAACATACATAAAGGGGAAGCGGCGGGAGGGAGTTACATTGTTATATCTCGCCTGCTATTATTCGTACAATTATACTTATACTTCAGGCTGCAAGCAGCCCTTGCATAATCTCTAATTGTACATCATAATACTCGTCTCGATATAACAATGTATGTTCAAAGCTTCAAGACCCTGGTTCAACTGCAGCACTAGCTAAAACAGAGCGGCCAACACTAGCATTCCAAACAGGACGATAATAAAACTTCGTGAAAGTGGTCTCATTTGTCCAATCAGCTAGGCGGACTATTTCTGGAATAGAGATGCCTGCTCTCAGTGCTGCAGAAGTAGCTGCTCCACGAGTGGAGTGAGCCTTGAACACTTTGCTATCAATTCCCGCTTCCAACAGACAGTTCTTAACCCAATGAGACAAGGTAGCAGAACTCACAGGCTTATGAGGGTTATTTACAGAGAGAAATAACCTGTTTGGTTCAGAAACGGATTCTGGTCTAAAGGCCTGTGTACGCGTTTCATACTCTTTAAGACATGAGCATGGGCATAGCAACTCATTTTCTGGGAAATTAGAGTGAAAGGAGGTCTTTAAAGGTTTTCCAACCCGAACCCCTTTAGTAAGTTCTGGGAGGTTAAAAGAAACACCTTCTGGATGAAATCGTTTGAAACGTAAATCATGGGCTATTAATTCAGAGCCCCTCTCCGCAGAAGTAATAGCAAGCAAAAATGCCAGTTTTTTACTAAGTTGCTTTAATGATAGTTGCTCATTCGAACCCAAACCTTCCAAATAACTCGTAACTTTGCTAACATCCCATGTAGATGTATATCTTGGTACTGGTGGACGGGAATTGAAAATCCCTTTTAATAGCTGAACTACAAGGGGATGTTCCCCAACATTGTAACCGTCAATTTGTGGGTGTGTTGCAGACAAAGCTGAGCGATACACATTTAGAGTACGATATTCCAGACCTGCTTCAAATTGACTGGCCAGGAAGTTTAAAACTGAATCTATAGATGCTGAAAGGGGATTGACTTGTTGTTCACGACACCAACAAGTCCACTTTCTCCAGGCTGAAGAATAAGTTTTTTCAGTCCTGGTTCTCCATGCAGCCAGGAGCAGGCTTTGAGCTGGCAGTGAAACTGTTGTACCTTCGTATCGACTCCTGAGACTAGCCATGCGGCTAGTTGAAGGTGAGCAAGAGGATGTAACTCGTTCTCTCGTCTCAGTAGCCCTGGGAACGATGGGAGCAATATGGGATTGTCTATTGTCATTTCTAACAACAATGGGTACCATGGTTGGGTTTCCCACACTGGAGTCACAATTGTCAACTGAGAGACTGACTGTCGCAGAACTTGCTTTAGACACCGCCCTATCAGGGCAAATGGAGGGAATGCGTATCCCTTGAGCTGGTTCCAATCCAGAGTAAAGGCATCCACTGCCTCTGTCTCTGGATCTGGCTTCCAACTCACAAACCTGGGTAACTGTGTTGTCAGTCTGCTTGCAAAAAGATCTATTGTGAAGGGGCCCCATTTGTTGTTGATCCCCTGAAAGATGGACTTTTTTCCAGTTGCCAGTCGCTGGAATCTGGATGAGCTCGGGATTCGAAATCGGCCACAATGTTTAGTCGCCCCGGCAAATGGTGAGCTTCGACTGTAATAGCCCGTTCTAGACACCACTGCCAAAGGTCGAAGGCTAGGCTTGACAAGACCAGTGATGTTGGCCCGCCCATTTTGTTTATATAACTTATTGCTGTTGTATTGTCCATCATTAACTTTACATTGATGCTGCACTTGTTTTTTAGAAATGACTTCAGGGCAAAGCCGCCTGCTAGAAGTTCTAAACAATTTATGTGTAATAGCCTTTCTGACTGAGACCAAAGCCCTCTGGTCTGGAAGTTTCCACAACATGCTCCCCATCCCACTGAGGAAGCATCTGTTTCGATTGTCAAAAGAGGAGGGGTTCTTAAAATTGCTCTCCCGTTTCAAGCAGAAAGGTGGTCTCTCCACCATTTTAGTTCCTCGAGGGCTTCCTCTGTCCAGCATACTGGGGACTCGTAGCCCCCATGAAGAGTTAGACTGCGGTTTTTGACTGCTTGGATGTAACGATAATGAAGGGGTGCTGGGAACACTGCCTGGATAGAAGCACTTAGTTTCCCTAGGAGCCGAGCTAGCTCCCTGATCGTGATGTCTGGATTTTCCAGAACTTTCTGACACTCTCTTCTGATACTCTTTACTTTGTCCAAGGGAAGGCTGATGTTTAACGTAACTGAATTTATACGGAAACCCAGAAACTCTATTGACTGTGTAGGATTTAGCTGGGATTTTTGGTAATTGACCACAAACCCTAACATCTCTAGAAGGGTGACTGTCAATGAGACATGGTATGTTAGAGTTTCTTTGGTGGAGGACATCAGTAAAAAATCGTCTAAATAAATGATCAGACGAATTCCTTGCTTTCTTAACAGACCTATTACCGGTTTCAGAATCTTGGTAAAGACTCTGGGGGCACTTGCTATTCCAAATGGGAGGCATGCAAACCCCCACTGGGTACCCTTCCAAAGAAACCGGAGGAATTTCTGGTGACCTTTCCAAATTGGAACTGTAAAATAGGCATCTTTCAAATCGATATTCGCCATGAAATCGTTTGGTTTCAGTAGGTCTTTGAGCATATGTATGCCCTCCATTTTGAAGTGTTCGTATTGGATAAATCGATTTAATTGGCGGAGGTTGAAGACTGGTCTTTGTCCGCCTCCTTTTTTGGGGATTACAAATAGGTTGCTGACAAATCCCACGTTGTAATCGTGTTCTGAAACCAGATGGATTGCCTGTTTTTGAATAAGCTCTCCTAGTTCTTTGTCTATCAAATTTTCGTCCTCCCCCGATACTCTGTGAGAGGGAAGAAAATCTTGGTGTGGTAAGATTGCGGAAGGGAATATGGTACCCTGAAATAGCTGAAAGCACTCAAGGGTCGTTTGTTACTGCTTGCCAGTTTTCTATGAAATGTTGTAAACGACCTGCTGTGGGTAAGTGGCTGGCTTCTATTGTAGAAAGGCCTAAACTGCTTAAAAACGACTTTACTAATGGAAGGTTTAAATTCTCTTTTAATGGTAGCATACCTGCATTTGTTTGGCTTGCAACTGCTACTGGGAACTTTGGGGTGGAACATAGTTCTGACCTGGTTGAGCAGTTGAGAACCTTCCCCTGCTCCGGCCCCTGCCCCTGAAATATGAGCTTTTTCCTCTGGTTGGGAAGCTTGGTAGGTGATTGGACCATCTTCCAGGAAACTGACCCCCTCGCCCTGGCCTGAATTGGGAGGAGGCCCCTCTTCGAAAAAACTGCATGTTTGGCTTCTTAGGGGCTGCCTTAGAAAGGATCTTCACTGTTTCATTCCTTTTCTTCACTTTTTCTTCAAAGGATGGACCAAACAGATTTTTGCCTGCCTCTGGGAATGGCTCAGAAGCTAATGAGCTCATCTGAGGGTTCAGTTTATCCAACACTTGTTTCCGTCTATGAACTTTATACTGGGCATTGACAGATCCCAGTAGAGTAAGGGCCTTGGACAAACATGTATACAGGCCACCTACATCTTGTGTGGATAGAATAACAGAACCTGGATTATCCTCACTTTCGTGCCAGTTGGAGACGTGTTCAAAGGCCATGCTTACTGGGCCAACAATGTCCAAGAGCTGGTCTTGGAGTTTCTTTGTTTCTTTGTCAACTCCTTTTGCTCCAGTAACAAGGGAGCCTAAATAGTCGTCAAGCACTGGAGTAAACACTGACTCAACATTGGGACGAGGAAAATCTTTCGTAATTTGTTTCTTGTCGTACACAGACAGCGGTTTATCCGCAAACATGACGTCTAGAAAGCTCGACAGTTCCTCGGACGCCTCCCAACGTCCAGCGGGAATTGTGAGATCATCACTGACATCCTCGTTTGCCTCTGACACCTTTGCTTTCTTCAAAGGTGGGTCACTGATTTCAACGTGACCATTATTTAAGCCTTGTGTTGACCCGGCGGCTAACCGGCCAGCTATAGAATCATTTGAGCCTTGTGTTGACCCGGCGGCTAACCGGGGAAGAGAATTTGAACCGGTGTTCAATGTTTGTGAGCTCGAGGCAGTTCCCTCGAGGTTGTTCTTTGCAATCGTTTCGTGAATCATAGTGGGCAGCATCGCTGCTAATTGGCTCTGAATCATTTTGGAAATAACCTCTGCTGTATTATTTCTGTCAGAATTCATGGATTTACATTGAGATGACTCTGGATTCTTGGCGATTATTTGGACATAGGCTTCTGTTCCACCCGTTGCTGCCACGTTAAGCGAAGCAAAAAAGCGAGGGTACTAAGGGGCGCCAGTAGATATAGCAGGGCGGCCTCGTTTTGAGTTTTAAGCTGTTTTTTCAGAGTTGTAAGCTTTAAAAATGCTGTCATTGAAGCAAAATAAAGGCATTTACATTGGTATATCGAGACGAGTAATATGATGTACAAATGACTATTATTACAACATAAAATGGATATTAAATTACATTTTAATTGGTACAAGATGGTAAAAATTGCATGTGCATCACTAATCTGTGTAATGAGGACTGATTTGATGAACTTGAGTACTGTCTGGGCAGTATGCTATAGAATTAGCTGCCTTAAGCAAATATATTGACAGCAAAAATACAAGACGATTCCGAATTACTATCAATTTGATTTCTTACGTAGATATATTGCCCTGTCGTAATACTACAAATCTTCAAAGTTTCAGAATGGCAAAGATTCGGCAGGCCGGGGTATCATAGAATAACTTTGATTTTAAAGGATTTAGGCAATTTGTCGAAGTGCGCATGCGTAGTAACTAAAAGTTCTTTCCTTAAATCGCATGGAAATCTAATCATTGCAATTAAAATCGTACTCGTTATCTAAACCTGAGTCTATGCCCTACTATTACATATAGATAGAACATTTAAAATGAATCGATAACCTACGATCCTAGATGACGGCCCTTCTGCCCATACAATCTCTTATATTGTGTTTTCACAAAAATCTGTAAGGCTGAGCTTCCTTGCGACCATCTCTTGGTAATCTATCCTGTATTATAAATGACTATCATTACGAAAAAAAATGGATTTTAAATTACATTTTAATTCCTACAAGATGGTGAAAATTGCATGTGCATCACTAATCTGTGTAATGAGGACTGATTTGATGAACTTGAGTACTGTCTGAGCAGTATGCTATAGAATTAGCTGCCTTAAGCAAATATCTTGAGAGCCAAAATACAAGACGATTGCCAATTACTATCAATTTGATTTCTTACGTAGATATTTCCCTGTCGTAATACTACAAATGTTCAAAGTTTCAGAATTGAAAAGATTCGGCAGGCCGAGGTATCATAGAATAACTTTCAGTTTAAAGGATTTAGGCAATTGGTCGAAGTGCACATGCGTAGTAACTAAAAGTTCTTTCCTTAAATCGCATGGAAAGCTAATCATTGAAATTCAAATCACCCGTTATCTAAACCTAAGATCTATACCCTACTATTACATATAGATAGAACATTCAAAATGAATCGATAACCTACGATCCTAGATAACGGCCCTTCTGCCAATACAATCTCTTATATGGTGTTTTGACAAAAATCTGTAAGGCTGAGCTTCCTTGCAACCATCTCTTGGTATTCTATCTTGTATTATAAATGACTATCATTACGACATAAAATGGATTTAAAATTACATTTTAATTGCTACAAGATGCTGAAAATTGCATGTGCATAACTAATCTGTGTAATGAGGACTGATTTGATAAACTTGATTACTGTCTGAGCAGTATGCTATAGAATTAGCTGCCTTAAGAAAATATCTTGACAGCCAAAATACAATACGATTGCGAATTACTATCAAATTGATTTCTTACGTAGATATTGCCTTGTCGTAATAATACAAATCTTAAGAGTTTCAGAATTGCCAAGATTCGGCAGGCCGAGGTATCATACAATAACTTTGTTTTTAAAGGATTTAGGCAATTGGTCGAAGTGCGCATGCGTAGTAACTGAAAGTTCTTTCCTTAAATCGCATGGAAATCTAATCATTGCCATTAAAATCGTACTCGTTTTCTAAACCTGAGTCTATACCCTACTATTACATATAGATTGAACATTCAAAATGAATCGATAACCTACGATCCTAGATGACGGCCCTTCTGCCCATACAATCTCTTATATGGTGTTTTGACAAAAAGCTGTAAGGCTGAGGTTCCTTGCAACCATCTCTTGGTATTCTATCTTGTATTATAAATGACTATCATTACGACATAAAATGGATCTTAAATTACATTGTTATTGCTACAAGATGGTAAAAATTGCATGTGCATCTCTAATCTGTGTAATCAGGACTGATTTGATGAACTTAAGTACTGTCTCAGCAGTATGCTATAGAATTAGCTGCCTTAAGCAAATATCTTGACAGCCAAAATACAATACGATTGCGGATTACTATCGATTTGATTTCTTACGTATACGTAGATATTGCCCTGTCGTAATACTACAAATCTTAAAAGTTTCAGAATTGCAAAGATAAGGCAGGCCGAGGTATCAAAAAAAAAAAAAGATTAACTTTCATAGAATAACTTTAATTTTAAAGGATTTAGGCAATTGGTCGAAGTGCGCATACGTAGTAACCAAAAGTTCTTTCCTTAACTCGCATGGAAATATAATCATTGCAATTAAAAGCGTACTCGTTATCTAAACCTGAGTCTATACCCTACTATTACATATAGATAGCACCTTCAAAATGAATCGATAACCTACGATCCTAGATGACGGCCCTTCTGCCCATACAATCTCTTATATTGCGTTTTAACAAAAATCTGTAAGGCTGAGCTTCCTTGCAACCATCTCTTGGTATTCTATATTGTATTATAAATGACTATCATTACGACATAAAATGGATTTTAAATTACATTTTAATTGCTACAAGATGGTGAAAATTGCATGTGCATCACTAATCTGTGTAATGAGGACTGATTTGATAAACTTAAGTGCTGTCTGAGCAGTATGCTATAGAATTAGCTGCCTTAAGCAAATATCTTGACAGCCAAAATACAACCCGATTGCAAATTACTATCAATTTGATTTCTTACGTAGATATTGCCCTGTCGTAATAGTACAAATGTTCAAAGTTTCAGAATTGCAAAGGTTCGGCAGGCCGAGGTATCATAGAATAACTGTCATTTTAAAGAATTTAGGCAATTGGTCGAAGTGCGCATGCGTACTAACTAAAAGTTCTTTCCTTAAATCGCATGGAAATCTAATCATTGCAGTTAAAATCGTACTTGTTATCTAAACCTGAGTCTATACCCTAGTATTACATATAGATAACACCTTCAAAATGAATCGATAACCTACGATCCTAGATAACGGCCCTTCTGCCCATACAATCTCTTATATTGTGTTTTAACAAAAATCTGTAAGGCTGAGCTTCCTTGCAACCATCTCTTGGTATTCTATCTTGTATTATAAATGACTATCATTACGACATAAAATGGATTTTAAATTACATTTTAATTGCTACAAGATGCTAAAAATTGCATGTGCATTACTAATCTGTGTAACGAGGACTGATTTGAAAAACTTAAGTACTGTCTGAGCAGTATGCTATAGAATTAGCTGCCTTAAGCAAATATCTTGACAGCCAAAATACAACCCGATTGCAAATTACTATCAATTTGATTTCTTACGTAGATATTGCCCTGTCGTAATACTACAAATCTTCAAAGTTTCAGAATTGCAAAGATTCGGCAGGCCGAGGTATCATAGAATAACTTTCATTTTAAAGGATTTAGGCAATTGGTCGAAGTGCGCATGCGTACTAACTAAAAGTTCTTTCCTTAAATCGCATGGAAATCTAATCATTGCAATTAAAATCGTACTCGTTTTCTAAACCTGAGTCTATAAATTACTATTACATATAGATTGAACATTTAAAATGAGTCGATAACCTACGATCCTAGATGACGGCCCTTCTGCCCATACAATCTCTTATATGGTGTTTTGACAAAAATCTGTAAGGCTGAGGTTCCTTGCAAGCATCTCTTGGTATTCTATCTTGTATTATAAATGACTATCACTAGGACATAAAATGGATTTTAAATTACATTTTAATTGCTACAAGATGGTAAAAATTGCATGTGCATCTCTAATCTGTGTAATGAGGACTGATTTGATGAACTTAAGTACTGTCTGAGCAGTATGCTATAGAATTAGCTGCCTTAAGCAAATATCTTGAACGCCAAAATACAATACGATTGCGAATTGGTATCGATTTGATTTCTTACGTAGATATTGCCCTGTCGTAATACTACAAATATTCAAAGTTTCAGAATTGCAAAGATAAGGCAGGCCGGGGTATCAAAAAAAAAAAAGATTAACTTTCATAGAATAACTTTAATTTTAAAGGATTTAGGCAATTGGTCGAAGTGCGCATGCGTACTAACCAAAAGTTCTTTCCTTAAATCGCATGGAAATATAATCATTGCAATTAAAAGCGTACTCGTTATCTAAACCTGAGTCTATACCCTACTATTACATATAGATAGCACCTTCAAAATAAATCGATAACCTACGATCCTAGATGACGGCCCTTCTGCCCATACAATCTCTTATATGGTGTTTTGACAAAAATCTGTAAGGCTGAGCTTCCTTGCAACCATCTCTTGGTATTTTATTTTGTATTAGAAATGACTATCATTACGACATAAAATGGATTTTTAATTACATTTTAATTGCTACAAGATGGTGAAAAACACATGTGCATTACTAATCTGTGTAATGAGGACTGATTTGATGAACTTGAGTACTGTCTGAGCAGTATGCTATAGAATTAGCTGCCATAAGCAAATATCTTGAGAGCCAAAATACAATACGATTGCGAATTACTATCAATTTGATTTCTTACGTAGATATTGCCCTGTCGTAATACTACAAATCTTCAAAGTTTTAGAATTGCAAAGATTCGGCAGGCCGAGGTAACATAGAATAACTTTCATTTTAAAGGATTTGGAAAATTGGTCGAAGTGCGCATGCGTAGTAACTAAAAGTTCTTTCCTTAAATCGCATAGAAATCTAATCATTGCAATTAAAATCGTACTCGTTATCTAAACCTGAGTCTATACCCTACTATTACATATAGATAGAACATTCAAAATGAATCGATAACCTACGATCCTACATGACGGCCCTTCTGCCCATACAATCTCTTATATGGTGTTTTGACAAAAATCTGTAAGGCTAAGCTTCCTTGCAACCATCTCGTGGTATTTTATTTTGTATTAGAAATGACTATCATTACGACATAAAATGGATTTTAAATTACATTTTAATTGCTACAAGATGGTGAAAATTGCATGTGCATTACTAATCTGTGTAATGAGGACTGATTTGATGAACTTGAGTACTGTCTGAGCAGTATGCTATAGAATTAGCTGCCTTAAGCAAATATCTTGACAGCCAAAATACAATACGATTGCGAATTACTATCAATTTGATTTCTTACGTAGCTATTGCCCTGTCGTAATACTACAAATCTTCAAAGTTTCAGAATTGCAAAGATTCGGCAGGCCGAGGTATCATAGAATAACTTTAATTTTAAAGGATTTAGGCAATTGGTCGAAGTGCGCATGCGTACTAACTAAAAGTTCTTTCCTTAAATCGCATGGAAATCTAATCATTGCAATTTAAATCGTACTTGTTATCTAAACCTGAGTCTATACCCTACTATTACAAATAGATAGAACATTCAAAATGAATCGATAACCTAGATCCTAGATGACGGCCCTTCTGCCCATACAATCTGTTATATGATGTTTTGACAAAAATCTTGCAGGTTAAGCTTCCTTGCAACCATGTCTTGGTATTCTATCTTGTATTATAAATGACTATTTTCACAACATAACATGGATATTAAATTACATTTTAATTGCTACAAGATGGTTAAAATTACATGTGCATCACTAATCTGTGTAATGAGGACTGATTTGACGAACTTGAGTACTGTCTGGGCAGTATGCTATAGAATTAGCTGCCTTAAGCAAATATCTTGACAGCAAAAATACAATACGATTGCGAATTACTATCAATTTGATTTCTTACGTAGATATTGCCCTGTCGTAATACTACAAATCTTCAAAGTTTTAGAATTGCAAAGATTTGGCAGGCCGAGGTATCATAGAATAACTTTCATTTTAAAGGATTTAGGCAATTGGTCGAAGTGCGCATGCGTAGTAACTGAAAGTTCTTACCTTAAATTGCATGGAAATCTAATTTTTGAAATTAAAATCATACTCGTTATCTAAAGCTGAGTCTATACCGTACTATTACATATAGATAAAACATTTGAAATGAATCTATAACCTACGATCCTAGATGACGTCTCTTCTGCCCATAGAATCTCATATTGTGTTTTGGTAAAAATCTGTAAGGCTGAGTTTCCTTGAAACCATCTCTTGGTATTCTATCTTGTTTTATAAATGACTATTATGACGACATAAAATGGATTTTAAATTACATTTTAATTTCTACAAGATGGCGAAAATTGCATGTGCATCACTAATCTGTGTTATGAGGACTTATTTGATGAACTTGAGTACTGTCTAAGCAGTATGCTATAGAATTAGCTGCCTTAAGCAAATATCTTGACAGCCAAAATACAATACGATTGCGAATTACTATCAATTTGATTTCTTACGTAGATATTGCCCTGTCGTAATACTACAAATCTTCAAAGTTTCAGAATTGCAAAGATTTGGCAGGCCGAGATATCATAGAATAACTTTAATTTTAAAGGATTTAGGCAATTGGTCGAGGTGCGCATGCGTAGTAACTGAAAATTCTTTCCTTAAATCGCATGGAA
Organism: Ricordea florida; assembly: GCA_949710005.1. Taxonomy (NCBI): domain Eukaryota; kingdom Metazoa; phylum Cnidaria; class Anthozoa; order Corallimorpharia; family Ricordeidae; genus Ricordea; species Ricordea florida. The sequence continues at coordinate 23,153,580 of OX453276.1, read as the reverse complement.
AGCTAATAATTCCAAATTAAAATCGCACTTGTTATCTAAACCTAAATCTATACCCTAATATTACATAAAGATAGAACATTCAAAATGAATCGATAACTTACGATCCTAGAGGACGGCCCTTCTTCCCATACAATTGCTTAAATTGTATTTTGACAATAATCTGTAAGGTTGACCTTCCCAACCATCTCTTGGTATTTTGTATTTTATTATAAATGACTATCATTATGACATAAAATGGATTTTTAATTACATTTTAATTGCTACAAGATGGTGAAAATTGCATGTGCATCACTAATCTGTGTAATGAGGACTGATTTGATGAACTTGAGTACTGTCTGAGCAGTATGCAATAGAATTAGCTGCCTTAAGCAAATACCTTGACAGCCAAAATACAGTACGATTTCGAATTACTATCAACTTGATTTCCTACGTAGATATTGCCCTTTCGTAATACTACAAATCTTCAAAGTTTCAGAATTGCAAAAATTTGGCATGCTAAGGTATCATAGAATAACTTTAATAATAAAGGATTTAGGCAATTGGTCGAGGTGCGCATGCGTAGTAACTGAAAATTCTTTCTTTAAATCGCATGGAAATCTAATAATTCCAAATTAAAATCGCACTTGTTATGTAAGCCTAAATCTATACCCTAATATTACATAAAGATAGAACATTCAAAATGAATCAATAACTTACGATCCTAGATTACGGCCCTTCTGCCCATACAATTGCTTAAATTGTATTTTGACAATATTCTGTAAGGTTGACCTTCCTTCCATCCATCTTTTGGTATTTTGTATTTTATTATAAATGACTATCATTACGACATAAAATGGATTTTTAATTACATTTTAATTGCTACAAGATGGTGAAAAACACATGTGCATTACTAATCTGTGTAATGAGGACTGATTTGATGAACTTGAGTACTGTCTGAGAAGTATGCTATAGAATTAGCTGCCTTAAGCAAATACCTTGACAGCAAAATACAATACGATTGCGAATTACTATCAATTTGATTTCTTACTTAGATATTGCCCTTTCGTAATAATACAAATCTTCAAAGTTTCAGAATTGCAAAAATTCGGCATGCCGAGGTGTCATAGAATAACTTTAATTTTAAAGGATTTAGGCAATTGGTCGAGGTGCGCAGGCGTAGTAACTGAAAGTTCTTTCCTTAAATCCCATGGAAATCTAATAATTCCAATTAAAATCGTACTTGTTATCTAAACCTGAGTCTATACCCTACTATTACATATAGATAGAACATTCAAAATGAATCGATAACTTACGATCCTACATGACGGCCCTTTTGCCCATACAATCTCTTATATGGTGTTTTGACAAAAATCTGTAAGGCTGAGCTTCCTTGCAACCATCTCTTGGTATTTTATTTTGTATTAGAAATGACTATCATTACGACATAAAATGGATTTTTAATTACATTTTAATTGCTACAAGATGGTGAAAAACACATGTGCATTACTAATCTGTGTAATGAGGACTGATTTGATGAACTTGAGTACTGTCTGAGCAGTATGCTATAGAATTAGCTGCCTTAAGCAACTATCTTGACAGCCAAAATACAATACGATTGCAAATTACTATTAATTTGATTTCTTACGTATTTATTGCCCTGTCGTAATACTACAAATCTTGAAAGTTTCAGAATTGCAAAGACTCGGCAGGCCGAGTTATTATAGAATAACTTTCATTTTAAAGGATTTGGGCAATTGGTCGAAGTGCGCATGCGTAGTAACTAAAAGTTCTTTCCTTAAATCGCATCGAAATCTAATCATTGCAATTAAAATCGCACTCGTTATCTAAACCTGAGTCTATACCCTACTATTACATATAAATAGAACATTCAAAGTAAATCGATAACCTACGATCCTAGATGACGGCCCTTCTGCCCATACAATCTCTTATATGGTGTTTTGACAAAAATCTGTAAGGCTGAGTTTCCTTGGAACCATCTCTTGGTATTCTATCTTGTATTAGAAATGACTATCATTACAACATAAGATGGATTTTAAATTACATTTTAATTGCTACAAGATGGTGAAAATTGCATGTGCATCACTAATCTGTGTAATGAGGACTGATTTGATGAACGTGAGTACTGTCTGAGCAGTATGCTATAGAATTAGCTGCCTTAAGCAAATATCTTGACAGCCAAAAAAGAATACTATTGCGAATTACTATCAATTTGATTTCTTACGTAGATATTGCCCTGTCGTAATACTACAAATCTTGAAAGTTTCAGAATTGCAAAGATTCGGCAGGCCGAGGTATCATAGAATAACCTTCATTTTAAAGGATTTGGAAAATTGGTCGAAGTGCGCATGCGTAGTAACTAAAAGTTCTTTCCTTTAATCGCATGGAAATCTAATCATTGCAATTAAAATCGTACTCGTCATCTAAACCTGAGTCTATACCCTTTTATTACATATAGATAAGAAATTCAAAATGAATTAATAACCTACGATCCTAGATGACGGCCCTTTTGCCCATACAATCTCTTATATGGTGTTTTGACAAAAATCTGTAAGGCTAAGCTTCCTTGCAACCATCTCGTGGTATTCTATCTTGTATTAGAAATGACTATCATTACAACATAAGATGGATTTTAAATTACATTTTAATTGCTACAAGATGGTGAAAATTGCATGTGCATTACTAATCTGTGTAATGAGGACTGATTTGATGAACTTGAGTACTGTCTGAGCAGTATGCTATAGAATTAGCTGCCTTAAGCAAATATTTTGACAGCCAAATTACAATACGATTGCGAATTACTATCAATTTGATTTCTTACGTAGATATTGCCCTGTCGTAATACTACAAATCTTGAAAGTTTCAGAATTGCAAAGATTCGGCAGGCCGAGGTATCATAGAATAACTTTCATTTTAAAGGATTTGGAAAATTGGTCGAAGTGCGCATGCGTAGTAACTAAAAGTTCTTTCCTTTAATCGCATGGAAATCTAATCATTGCAATTAAAATCGTACTCGTTATCTAAACCTGAGTCTATACCCTACTATTACATATAGATAGAACTTTCAAATTGAATCGATAACCTACGATCCTAGATGACGGCCCTTCTGCCCATACAATCTCTTATATGGTGTTTTGACAAAAATCTGTAAGGCTGAGTTTCCTTGGAACCATCTCTTGGTATTCTATCTTGTATTATAAATGACTATCATTACGACATAAAATGGATTTTAAATTACATTTTAATTGCTACAAGATGGTGAAAATTGCATGTGCATCACTAATCTGTGTAATGAGGACCAATTTGATGAACTTGAGTACTGTCTGAGCAGTATGTTATAGAATTAGCTGCCTTAAGCAAATATCTTGACAGCCAAAATACAATACGATTGCGAATTACTATCAATTTGATTTCTTACGTAGATATTGCCCTGTCGTAATACTACAAATCTTGAAAGTTTTAGAATTGCAAAGATTCGGCAGGCCGAGGTATCATAGAATAACTTTCATTTTAAAGGATTTAGGCAATTGGTCGAAGTGCGCATGCGTAGTAACTGAAAGTTCTTTCCTTAAATCGCATGGGGATCTAATCATTGCAATTAAAATCGTACTTGTTATCTAAACCTGAGTCTATACCCTACTATTACATATAGATAAGAAATTCAAAATGAATTAATAACCTACGATCCTAGATGACGGCCCTTCTGCCCATACAATCTCTTATATGGTGTTTTGACAAAAATCTGTAAGCCTGAGCTTCCTTGCAACCATCTCTTGGTATTCTATCTTGTATTAGAAATGACTATCATTACAACATAAGATGGATTTTAAATTACATTTTAATTGCTACAAGATGGTGAAAATTGCATGTGCATCACTAATCTGTGTAATGAGGACTGATTTGATGAACTTGAGTACTGTCTGAGCAGTATGCTATAGAATTAGCTGCCTTAAGCAAATATCTTGACAGCCAAAATACAATACGATTGCGAATTACTATCAATTTGATTTCTTACGTAGATATTGCCCTGTCGTAATACTACAGATCTTGAAAGTTTCAGAATTGCAAAGATTCGGCAGGCCGAGGTATCATAAAATAACTTTCATTTTAAAGGATTTGGAAAATTGGTCGAAGTGCGCATGCGTAGTAACTAAAAGTTCTTTCCTTTAATCGCATGGAAATCTAATCATTGCAATTAAAATCGTACTCGTTATCTAAACCTGAGTCTATACCCTGCTATTACATATAGATAGAACTTTCAAAATGAATCGATAACCTACGATCCTAGATGACGGCCCTTCTGCCCATACAATCTCTTATATGGTGTTTTGACAAAAATCTATAAGGCTGAGTTTCCTTGGAACCATCTCTTGGTATTCTATCTTGTATTATAAATGACTATCATTACGACATAAAATGGATTTTAAATTACCTTTTAATTGCTACAAGATGGTGAAAATTGCATGTGCATTACTAATCTGTGTAATGAGGACTGATTTGACGAACTTGAGTACTGTCTGAGCAGTATGCTATAGAATTAGCTGCCTTAAGCAACTATCTTGACAGCCAAAATGTAATACGATTGCGAATTAATATTAATTTGATTTCTTACGTATTTATTGCCCTGTCGTAATACTACAAATCTTCAAAGTTTCAGAATTGCAAAGGTTTGGCAGGCCCAGGTATCATAGAATAACTTTCATTTTAAAGGATTTAGGCACTTGGTCGAAGTGCGCATGCGTAGTAACTAAAAGTTCTTTCCTTAAATCGCATCGAAATCTAATCATTGCAATTAAAATCGTACTCGTTATCTAAACCTGAGTCTATACCCTACTATTACATATAAATAGAACATTCAAAGTAAATCGATAACCTACGATCCTAGATGACGGCCCTTCTGCCTATACAATCTCTTATATGGTGTTTTGACAAAAATCTCTAAGGATGAGTTTCCTTGAAACCATCTCTTGGTATTCTATCTTGTATTATAAATGACTATCATTACGACATAAAATGGATTTTAAATTACATTTTAATTGCTACAAGATGGTGAAAATTGCATGTGCATCACTAATCTGTGTAATGAGGACCGATTTGATGAACTTGAGTACTGTCTAAGCAGTATGCTATAGAATTAGCTGCCTTAAGCAAATATCTTGACAGCCAAAATAGAATACTATTGCGAATTACTATCAATTTGATTTGTTACGTAGATATTGCCCTGTCGTAATACTACAAATCTTGAAAGTTTCAGAATTGCAAAGATTCGGCAGGCCGAGGTATCATAGAATAACTTTCATTTTAAAGGATTTGGAAAATTGGTCGAAGTGCGCATGCGTAGTAACTAAAAGTTCTTTCCTTTAATCGCATGGAAATCTAATCATTGCAATTAAAATCGTACTCGTTATCTAAACCTGAGTCTATACCCTGCTATTACATATAGATAGAACTTTCAAAATGAATCGATAAGCTACGATCCTAGATGACGGCCCTTCTGCCCATACAATCTCTTATATGGTGTTTTGACAAAAATCTATAAGGCTGAGTTTCCTTGGAACCATCTCTTGGTATTCTATCTTCTATTATAAATGACTATCATTACGACATAAAATGGATTTTAAATTACCTTTTAATTGCTACAAGATGGTGAAAATTGCATGTGCATTACTAATCTGTGTAATGAGGACTGATTTGACGAACTTGAGTACTGTCTGAGCAGTATGCTATAGAATTAGCTGCCTTAAGCAACTATCTTGACAGCCAAAATATAATACGATTGCGAATTAATATTAATTTGATTTCTTACGTATTTATTGCCCTGTCGTAATACTACAAATCTTCAAAGTTTCAGAATTGCAAAGGTTTGGCAAGCCCAGGTATCATAGAATAACTTTCATTTTAAAGGATTTAGGCACTTGGTCGAAGTGCGCATGCGTAGTAACTAAAAGTTCTTTCCTTAAATCGCATCGAAATCTAATCATTGCAATTAAAATCGTACTCGTTATCTAAACCTGAGTCTATACCCTACTATTACATATAAATAGAACATTCAAAGTAAATCGATAACCTACGATCCTAGATGACGGCCCTTCTGCCTATACAATCTCTTATATGGTGTTTTGACAAAAATCTATAAGGATGAGTTTCCTTGAAACCATCTCTTGGTATTTTATCTTGTATTATAAATGACTATCATTACGACATAAAATGGATTTTAAATTACATTTTAATTGCTACAAGATGGTGAAAATTGCATGTGCATCACTAATCTGTGTAATGAGGACCGATTTGATGAACTTGAGTACTGTCTGAGCAGTATGCTATAGAATTAGCTGCCTTAAGCAAATATCTTGACAGCCAAAATAGAATACTATTGCGAATTACTATCAATTTGATTTGTTACGTAGATATTGCCCTGTCGTAATACTACAAATCTTCAAAGTTTTAGAATTGCAAAGATTCGGCAGGCCGAGGTATCATAGAATAACTTTCATTTTAAAGGATTTAGGCAGTTGGTCGAAGTGCGCATGCGTAGTAACTGAAAGTTCTTTCCTTAAATCGCATGGGGATCTAATCATTGCAATTAAAATCGTACTCGTTATCTAAACCTGAGTCTATACCCTACTATTACATATAGATAGGACATTCAAAATGAATTAATAACCTACGATCCCAGATGACGGCCCTTTTGCCCATACAATCTCTTATATGGTGTTTTGACAAAAATCTGTAAGGCTGAGCTTCCTTGCAACCATCTCTTGGTATTCTATCTTGTATTATAAATGACTATCATTACCACATAAAATGGATTTTAAATTACATTGTAATTGCTACAAGATGGTGAAAATTGCATGTGCATCACTAATCTGTGTAATGAGGACTGATTTGATGAACTTGAGTACTGTCTGGACAGTATGCTATAGATTTAGCTGCCTTAAGAAAATATCTTGACAGCCAAAATACAATACGATTGCGAATTACTATCAATTTGATTTCTTACGTAGATATTGCCCTGTCGTAATACTACAAATCTTCAAAGTTTCAGAATTGCAAAGATTCGGCAGGCCGGGGTATCATAGAATAACTTTCATTTTAAAGGATTTATGCAATTGGTCGAAGTGCGCATGCGTAGTAATTAAAAGTTCTTTTATTAAATCGCATGGAAATCTAATCATTCCAATTAAATTCCTAGTCGTTATCTAAACCTGAGTCTATAACCTACTATTACATACAGATAGAACATTCAAAATGAATCGATATCCTACGATCCTTGATTACGGCCCTTCTGCCCATACAATTTCTTATATGGTGTTTTGACAAAAATCTGTAAGGCTGAGGTTTCTTGCAACCATCTCTTGGTATTCTATCTTGTATTATAAATGACTATTATTACGACATAAAATGGATTTTAAATTACATTTTAATTGCTACAAGATGGTGAAAATTGCATGTGCATCACTAATCTGTGTAATGAGGACTGATTGAGATGAACTTGAGTAGTGTCTGAGCAGTATGCTATGGAATTAGCTGCCTTAAGCAAATATCTTGACAGCCAAAATACAAGACGATTGCGAATTACTATCAATTTGATTTCTTACGTCGCTATTGCCCTGTCGTAATACTACAAATCTTCAAAGTTTCAGAATTGCAAAGATTCGGCAGACCGAGGTATCATAGAATAACTTTGATTTTAAAGGATTTAGGCAATTGGTCGAGGTGCGCATGCGTAGTAATTAAAAGTTCTTTCCTTAAATCGCGTGGAAATCTAATCATTGCAATTAAAATCGTACTCGTTATCTAAACCTGAGCCTATACCCTACTTTAGCATATAGATAGAACATTCAAAATAAATCGATAACCTACAATCGTAGATGACGGCCCTTCTGCCCATACAATCTCTTATATGGTGTTTTGACAAAAATCTGTAAGGCTGAGCTTCCTTGCAACCATCTCTTGGTATTCTATCTTGTATTATAAATGACTATCATTACCACATAAAATGGATTTTAAATTACATTTTAATTGCTAAAGGATGGTGAAAATTGCATGTGCATCACTAATCTGTGTAATGAGGACTGATTTGATGAACTTGAGTACTGTCTGGACAGTATGCTATAGATTTAGCTGCCTTAAGAAAATATCTTGACAGCCAAAAGACAATACGATTGCGAATTACTATCAATTTGATTTCTTACGTAGATATTGCCCTGTCGTAATACTACAAATCTTCAAAGTTTCAGAATTGCAAAGATTCGGCAGGCCGAGGTATTATAGAATAACTTTCATTTTAAAGGATTTATGCAATTGGTCGAAGTGCGCATGTGTAGTAATTAAAAGTTCTTTTATTAAATCGCATGGAAATCTAATCATTCCAATTAAATTCCTAGTCGTTATCTAAACCTGAGTCTATAACCTACTATTACATATAGATAGAACATTCAAAATGAATCGATATCCTACGATCCTTGATGACGGCCCTTCTGCCCATACAATCTCTTATATGGTGTTTTGACAAAAATCTGTAAGGCTGAGCTTTCTTGCAACCATCTCTTGGTATTCTATCTTGTATTATAAATGACTATCATTACGACATAAAATGGATTTTAAATTACATTTAATTGCTACAAGATGGTCAAAATTGCATGTGCATCACTAATCTGTGTAATGAGGACTGATTGAGATGAACTTGATTAGTGTCTGAGCAGTATGCTATGGAATTAGCTGCCTTAAGCAAATATCTTGACAGCCAAAATACATTACGATAGCAAATTACTATCAATTTGATCTCTTACGTAGATATTGCCCTGTCGTAATACTACAAATCTTCAAAGTTTTAGAATTGCAAAGATTCGGCAGGCCGAGGTATCATAGAATAACTTTCATTTAAAAGAATTTAGGCAATTGGTTGAAGTGCGCATGCGTAGTAACTAAAAGTTCTTTCCTTAAATCGCATGAAAATCTAATCATTGCAATTAAAATCGTACTTGTTATCTTAACCTGAGTCTATACCCTACTATTACATATAGATAGAACATTCAAAATGAATCGATAACCTACGAGACTAAATGACGGCCCTTCTGCCCATACAATCTCTTATATGGTGTTTTGACAAAAATCTGTAAGGCTGAGCTTCTTTTCAACCATCTCGTGGTATTCTATCTTGTATTATAAATGACTATCATTACGACATAAAATGGATTTTAAATTACATTTTAATTGCTACAAGATGGTGAAATTTGCATGTGCATCACTAATCTGTGTAATGAGGACTGATTTGATGAACTTGAGTACTGTCTGGACAGTATGCTATAGATTTAGCTGCCTTAAGAAAATATATTGACAGCCAAAATACAATACGATTGCGAATTACTATCAATTTGATTTCTTACGTCGATATTGCCCTGTCGTAATACTACAAATCTTCAAAGTTTCAGAATTGCAAAGATTCGGCAGACCGAGGTATCATAGAATAACTTTCATTTAAAAGAATTTAGGCAATTGGTTGAAGTGCGCATGCGTAGTAACTAAAAGTTCTTTCCTTAAATCGCATGAAAATCTAATCATTGCAATTAAAATCGTACTTGTTATCTTAACCTGAGTCTATACCCTACTATTACATATAGATAGAACATTCAAAATGAATCGATAACCTACGAGACTAAATGACGGCCCTTCTGCCCATACAATCTCTTATATGGTGTTTTGACAAAAATCTGTAAGGCTGAGCTTCTTTTCAACCATCTCGTGGTATTCTATCTTGTATTATAAATGACTATCATTACGACATAAAATGGATTTTAAATTACATTTTAATTGCTACAAGATGGTGAAATTTGCATGTGCATCACTAATCTGTGTAATGAGGACTGATTTGATGAACTTGAGTACTGTCTGGACAGTATGCTATAGATTTAGCTGCCTTAAGAAAATATATTGACAGCCAAAATACAATACGATTGCGAATTACTATCAATTTGATTTCTTACGTCGATATTGCCCTGTCGTAATACTACAAATCTTCAAAGTTTCAGAATTGCAAAGATTCGGCAGACCGAGGTATCATAGAATAACTTTGATTTTAAAGGATTTAGGCAATTGGTCGAGGTGCGCATGCGTAGTAATTAAAAGTTCTTTCCTTAAATCGCGTGGCAATCTAATCATTGCAATTAAAATCGTACTCGTTATCTAAACCTGAGCCTATACCCTACTTTAGCATATAGATAGAACATTCAAAATAAATCGATAACCTACAATCCTAGATGACGGCCCTTCTGCCCATACAATTTCTTATATGGTGTTTTGACAAAAATCTGTAAGGCTGAGCTTCCTTGCAACCATCTCTTGGTATTCTATCTTGTATTATAAATGACTATCATTACCACATAAAATGGATTTTAAATTACATTTTAATTGCTACAAGATGGTGAAAATTGCATGTGCATCACTAATCTGTGTAATGAGGACTGATTTGAGGAACTTGAGTACTGTCTGGACAGTATGCTATAGATTTAGCTGCCTTAAGAAAATATCTTGACAGCCAAAATACAATACGATTGCGAATTACTATCAATTTGATTTCTTACGTAGATATTGCCCTGTCGTAATACTACAAATCTTCAAAGTTTCAGAATTGCAAAGATTCGGCAGGCCGAGGTATCATAGAATAACTTTCATTTTAAAGGATTTATGCAATTGGTCGAAGTGCGCATGCGTAGTAATTAAAAGTTCTTTTATTAAATCGCATGGAAATCTAATCATTCCAATTAAATTCCTAGTCGTTATCTAAACCTGAGTCTATAACCTACTATTACATATAGATAGAACATTCAAAATGAATCGATATCCTACGATCCTTGATGACGGCCCTTCTGCCCATACAATCTCTTATATGGTGTTTTGACAAAAATCTGTAAGGCAGAGCTTCCTTGCAACCATCTCTTGGTATTCTATCTTGTATTATAAATGACTATCATTACGACATAAAATGGATTTTAAATTACATTTTAAGAGCAAATGTATCGATAAATCAAACATTTTCAAAATTTTGTGGCAACAGCTCAAAAATCAATTCTGCCCATAATCTCATTTTAGGTAGACCTTAATTTAAAACAAAACACTGCATAGTTCATTTTACTAAGTATCGATTAGTTTTCGAGAAAATCGATAATTACTGAATTTTGTGAAAACGCCGCCTTTTCAATGTGAAATTTAGGGCGATTAACGACGCCTCGCGTTACAAAGTAAAACACTCTAGAGCAATAAAATCTACCACATATTGTTGACCGATGTTAAAAAATACCGTTAAAGCATTTTTTATCAATTCTCGGCTATTTACTTTTTAAATCTTATTTAATTTCCCCGATCTATTTTTATCGAGAAGAAAACTTATCTAAAATTAGCCTATTATTTAAGCCCGTGGTACTGCATATAATTCGTTGAAAACCTAGCGTTTAAAAGTCAAAGAGTTGTTCTTTTAGAGTGCCAAAGGATTTTTTGGGGAAATGATTCAGAGCGAAGAAATTGATTTTTAAATTTGGATAAATTTCGGTGTTTCAACTTTTTCCAAACGTGACATGACACTGCACGCACACTACACTTGACAGAAGCACATAAAAAGTTAAGCAGAATACATTAAGTCGAGGTCTATTTTAACGTATAGAATCTAACCTTTTTGTCTTCAAATCAGTGATGAAGAAAACTGTATTTCTGCAGGTCTCGTTTGGTTCGTGGACCAATCATTCATACAATATCTTCCCACGACATGATAGCGGCACGGTGGCATTTTTTATTTTGCATGCTTTAGACGTTGGTTTTTGTTGTGCGTTTTCACTGCCTCCATTTTCCTCAAAAATGGTATCGGAGTGCCTTTTGTAAGTCTCCTTTGCCGAAACATTAGTTTTGAACTGAGCAGTAAACCAAAGCGGAACCAAGAGACCTCAAGTCAAAAACATGTTATCACGTGGGTGAAATACCGCTTCATTCAAGTGAAATCTACAACTGCAAAAAGACAGGATTGGAACATGGAACAAGTGACTAGTGGATCTTAGCGATTTTTTATTAAATATCAGAGTAAAAAAAGAAGGAAAACAAATAGGATCGCTATAGAAAATATGATCGCTATAGAAAAATCATTACCTGAGGAAACAAAAAATTTCAACAAAAATTTTGCGGCGTTTCCCTGGGGAAAAACCTTGTGAAATGATAAAAACGTCGTCGCTATCACTTTTTCAAATGAATTTAATTAAGAATGTCGGTATTAATTTAAAAACGGGTGTCAGTTTTTGTTTGTTTTAAGCGAACGGAGAGAATTTGTTTGCAGTCCAAAAGTAGAAATCTTCATTTTGTAACAGCTTCAGTGAAACGTTTGTAAACACAGAGAGTTGCGACGCGTGTCATTGCGTGAATATGGAGGTGTGCTGTTCTTTTAAGTCTATCGTAGGAGGAATGTGTGGATTCGACACGAGAGACAGGAAAAAAGAAACACAAATTATCCCTTTACTGGCCTGTTCAAAAGCAATTTCGAACCACACAGCCAGCCTGGGGTTTTCCGGTCCAATGGACGAAGTTGACTTTATCCTCAGCAGAGCAGCAGTATTTACTCAACCTGCAAACATAAATTCTATGACCATTTGTCCATTACATCGGGAAAAGCTTGGTTTGGGCTGGAGGCGAGGATCCACTGCGAGGTGTAGAGTTCCAGAGGCATTGTCCAATCATGAGAGAAGAGGAAAAAAGTGGCCAAAATGTGACCGAGGAATCGGGAAAATTGATTCACAAATAATTTTAAAGAAAACTGGAGTATTTCTTCAAATAGGCTCAGGTAAGTTTGCATTTTGCAAACTTTGTTTCACTGTAGTGACCTCTCTTCGTTTCCTTTAAAATATTGACTTTAATTTTAAGCCTTTGACTTTAATTTTCTTAGGTATTTGCGCATCTTGTCGGAAAACCCTCAGGCTCCTTGTAGCAGAAGAAAAAGAGTCATCAGCCATAGTAAGTTCGACTTCTCGTTCCACTGACGCCAGTGTGTTAATGCAGATGGAAAACTTGAATCTGAGTAGTAAGGGGGGCCACTATGGGGCAAATGGAGGCTTCTGATTGGCTGTTGAAAAAATTTTTGTCAGGGTATTTAAAAATGGCGGCGGTCAAGAAATTATGCAAATGAAGGAGGAGAAAACCGGTTTGAACCGGTTTTGGCGGGAAAGGGGGCTTAGCATTTTTTGGGCCGGTTTTGGCAGGAAAGGGGGGGGCTTAGCAGCCCTCCACCCATGAAGTCATGACTTTGATGATAAAAGGGGTGGAGACCGTGATGAGTTTCATTCCTTTAAGGCATCATGGGTGAAAGAGGAGTCGACAAAAACAAAACGAGGGAAGACATGATCGGCTAGATGTTTAGGGGTATGGCCATTACCCGAGATGAGTACGACAGGTATAGGACTACCTTGGATGACAATGATATGACAAAATACTTACCACCGCCAGAAGGGGCTGTTATTTGTTCGAGTGGCAGGGAAGAGATTACGAGAAAGTGGGCATGCAATTGGATATGCATATCTCTCAGCTGGAGTGGGTAACATGGGAAAGAAACAAAAAAGACATTACATGCGATGTGTTCTTTTGGGCAGATTTTGGCAGGGGAGAGTGTTTTTACCAAGCAGAATGGAAAGGTGAAACCTTACCCAAACAGAAAACTCACAAGATCAATGTGTTTGAGGATCTACAAAATGATGAGAAGATCGCTTGTGGATTCATTCGTTCCACTGTCAGTGGTAAAGACTTACCTTTCGTCCTCACCGAAATCAAATGGAGCAACAACTAAAACAACAAACGATGCATGAGCTGTTGGGAAAAGATATCGAGAACGATTATATCAAAGTGAAGGAGCAGAGGAACCTATCTGTATGGAGAGTACAATGGATACCATGGGACTTACCGCCAAAGATAGAATGTTACGTGTGGTTTGTGGCTGATTGGGTCCTTGGATGCAAACGATACAAAGGAAGATGGAACAGTAAACTGTAACCGCAACAACCTTCTTACAACGTGGATATGTATCTGGATAAAGAAGACGATGTGTATGTCCTGGGTGGAATCATTCGCTCGGAAAGCAGCGGCAGCGACCAAGACTTTCCTTTTGTCATAACTAAGATTAAAGAAGACGAATAAAAAAAGACAACCATTTTTTTGTACAATGAAGAGTCAACCTTTTATTGTCTCACTACTTATGATAGAACTATTTACAACATGCTTTTTTTTTCTTTCCTACTGCTTCTCCTCTTCCTGCTCTTTTAGTTTTTGTAACATGGTCAAATAAAGTTCGGCATCATCCACGCTGTCAATCTCTTTCGCCTCAATCTCCTCTCTTGTGAGCGTGATGGGTTCTTCCATGATCACTGGTGGTGGTGATGGTGATGCTTCCTTTTTTTTTGTTTGGGTTTTTTAACAACGTGGGGTCCCACCACAATCACATCTGTTTGGCGGTTCAGGAATTCAGGCGTGATGAACCTTGCGGGAATCATCCAATCGTGATAGAAGTAGCGGGTCTCGTCTTTCACCACGTGTCTGACCAACTCGTTTCTGAAATAGCGAACCACCTTGCCGGGTTTACCGCGCTGGGGTTTTCTTTTTTCACCTTCTTTGGGTAGCATGAGATTCCCATCAAATCGTCTGGCTTCACCATCCACTTCCAAAACAAGAATCTTGGTGGGAGGAAAAGCGGTACCCCGTGGTTTTCTTTTTTTTTTCTGGGGTTGGTGATGGCGGTGGCGGTGGTGGTGATGAGGCTGTGGTATCCACGCTTCTACCACCGTTGTAGTCCAGGGATTTGGTGTTGGGATCTTCATCTGCCCACTGGAAGTAATTGCACGGAGCATCCAGCATGTTGTTGAAGGCACATTTGAAAAAAGGTCTGTTGGGGTTTTCCTCGGTGTGGGCCAAATTCATGATGGTCACATCTCCATGTCTACAAAGCGGTGGAAGATGCTTGTAGAGTGGTTTCACTTTGTACAGCAACACGGCAGAGTAATCATCCAACTTGTCTGTCTTGGTGAAGAAAGCACAACCACCATCTTTGTAGCATTTGGTGTAGCAGGTGTAGGGAAATGTTTTCGCATGGAAGGTGGTCAATGTGTTTTTACAGAAACCACAAAGCTGTTGTGGTTGTTCTGGTTTGGCAGGACCGTATGAAAACATGGTTCCTGGAGGAGGTTCTACAAAGATGCACATCTAACAACTTTCGATGATAAATGATGCAATAAAGTCACATCGTGGCTACTTTTATACACAGTTTGAAAGAAACCAGTTTTTCCTGTTACACCGGTTTTTTCCTGTTACACCGGTTTGTCCTGTTTAGTATTTCAACCAATGACGTCTCATCACATTAACTATACCGGTTCCAGCCTGTTCCTTTTTCTTCTTTGTCTTGGCTCTGGTCATAGCAGGACTGAAGATGCGTTTGGAAGCGGGCTGTTTTCTTGACAGACCTTTTCTGGGTGTCATAGTAGCGGGTGGAGTTAAGAAGGCGGATGACGTTGCGCCTGATGTGGAGGCGATGGCGGGTGTAAACATCGATTGCAAACTCTCGAGGATTTCACCTTGTGGATCAGCTGGTGGTGGTGGTGGTTGTGGTTGTACAAGAGCGGTTGTACCCAGAGGGGTGGCAAAAGGAAGTCTTCTTGGTCTCTTGACAGGTTTTTCTTTGATAATGCGTACAGCCGGTACTTGCGATTGATATTGTGCCAATACACCTCTGTAACGATTCATCACTTGATCGTAAAGCATCATTTTCCTATCCAGTGGAATGGTGGTATCATCCAGGATGGCTTTCATTTCAAGATCCATGTTGGTCAGAGAACGAATGTAGGGGGATGTGTTGACTTTTTTTTCTTGGGCCATCGTGACAAGAAGATTTTCTGGCACCAGGGCCATACGTCTTGCACGACTCATGGTGTTGTTGAAAATGTGAATGATGATCCTTTATGCTTCTGATTTATACTCTCTCTCTATAGTGTTTGAAGGCACCAACTAACAAATCGACGGCCGCAGGAATCAGCAGGGCAGCCAGGGTGCCCAAGAATCCTCCACGTTGATTCAAGATGTTCTTTCTGTGCTTGACTGAGGTCTTTTTCTTGGCCAACTCCCTCATTTTCTTGGCTTCTTTTTTCAATCTCAATAACTTGGCGCGACTTAATGGGATGTCTCCTTTCAACAGATTTAAAGATACTTCACTCAATGCATCAATTTGATCCTTGGTGGCTTTTTGAATAAGACGTTTACGTAGGGGTGGTGTACTCTTCACAAGCGTTTGTAAAAAACGTGCGTTTCTTACTAAGCGGTCCATGGTGAAATGACGGAATTACTCTGGGTTGATGACTTTTGAACTCTCCGATTTCTTGTTGTTCTTGTTCTTCCACAGCAAGAAATAACTACTTTACTTCCCAGTAAAGATTTCTTAAAGGTTAATTAAAGAATTACTTCCTATCACTTTAAGTTTGTCTTAAAAATTTTAAACATTTATTTCCTTTATCTTTAAGAAGTACGCTTAAAGCACTTAATGAACAATTTAAGGGTCTTTAAGGCTTCCCTGTAAAGAGTCAGTGAAAGCATCTTTACTAACCTTGAAGTTGTAAATAAAGGGAACGGAAATGATTCTTTAATGTAACTTTAAGACAGTAAATGTCCATTAAATGTTAAGAAAATAATCCTTTATGTTGGCTTTAAGTGTTAATTAAAGAGTCTGGAAAGAGTAGTTGAAAAGCCCTTATTATGACAAGTAAAGGCTGTAAATCCCTTTTATTACATATTAACAGATCCCTTTCAGTATACTTAAGAGATTGAATTAAAGATTTTGATACTATCACTGCAACTTAATTAATGCAGATTAACCTCCCATGCCAATTATTCCCCCAGGTCATGAGGAAATGTGAAACTAGCCAGCAGGTTAAAAAATCTGCCAAAAGCTATGCAAAGATTTGCAATGGCTGCACACATTTGTAACAGTCACCCAGTCTGCTCCTCCATACAAATTAACAAATTAAACCAAGTCAGCTTTCAGAATCAAAGATTTATTGTGTAATATATTTTAAAGGCTAGCTAATTCGTAGGTAAAACTAAAGGACATTCAAATGCAGGCAGAAACAGCACTGTCAAAATAGTATATAATTCATTGTTATAAAATTCTGAAATATATATTAAACAACAAATTGAAGTCATCACAATAATTATTTATACCCAAATATACATTGTTTGTTCTTAATAAATGCAACAATCAATTTCCCATTATTTTCAATCATACCAAATGCACATATATACTTTCATAAATTAATTCTTTTCTTTAAATGAAAAATATTTATGTTTACAGAGCCTGTGTAAACTTCCCACAGCTAGTGGCAACTATGTAAAGTTGTCATCCAAACACAAGCTATGATAAACGTTTTGCTTGTACTTTCCTATCTTATGGTGAATGATCATGGAACTATAGTGTCACCTCAATAAAAATTTCAATTTTGTTAATATCTGTTTCCTATAAAGACTAAGGAAATAATAACAAGTTACTGGGAATGAAAGGATCACAGTATGCAGTATTATTAATATACTTTTCTTTTTCAATTGACTATGGTAGAACCAAAACTTAAGTAGACCTAATTATAGGAGATGCTCACAGTCAGACACCCAATCAGAACTCAAAGCAAATACAAGTCATCAGCTCCAAGAGTGGCAAAATGTGTGTGAACTAAGCACAAATGGTTCTAGTTTACATGCACTTATTACTGGTTAAATATGATGTTAAGACAATATTCTGTTACAGAGAATTGCAAGGTTACTCTTGCCATTGAATTGGGAATCATTCATGTGCCAATAATGCTATGTTTCTAACAAAACCAACTCTTGACACTGTCACTATGGGCCAGAGCATAGGATTCCTTTAGCTGCTTAATTATATAAATTATTCCTACCTATGAACTGGCATATTAAGCACCAGTGTCATTAATATATTAAAACAAATTAGACTAGTATTATACATGTAGGCTATTTTCAGTGCTATCAACAAAATGCGTCTTTTTCATAACAGTATTGACACAGGATTATACTTCCTTTGTTGCAAAAGTATGGTTTGTACTAGCTCTGAGTATATTCTCCACCTGTTTCTTCCAGTTGCAAAATGTCACAAGCTTAAAGGAAATATTTCAGTTTTCTGTGAAGGATAATAAAACTGATAACTTGTATTTGGTTTAGAAAAATGCATGGCTACTTGTCCTTGACTTTCTCTATTTACCTCAAAGCCCTTTTCACCCTCAAAACAGTCTTGCTTCTTGGAACAGATAACATCCTTGGACAAATATCAATGCATATCTTCTTGCAAGTTGAAAATAATTGTTTATATCATGCTATAGAAAATACAGCCAATCAAAATGCTGGAAAGCTGTGGTATATTTGTGAGTATTCTATTCAACCTTTCCTTTGATCTGTGCAATTCAACAGTATCACACCCAACCTTCCCATCATGCATTGGGATTTTCTTTGGCATGGTATAAACATTTATGTAAACCTTTCTGGTGGTATGCTGTGGAATATCCCACTCATCACTAGTATTTACTTATTACACACAAGCCTAAAGATTGAGTGGGATATTCCACAGGATAGCACTCAAAAGTGTTGTATAACTAGTATGTACACTGCAAGTGGAACATGTGTATAATTTTTCTCTACAATGAAACACATGCCCATCCTGGGCAATCAGCTGGCCTTGGGAGAGAAGAAAGTACCCCTTCCTTTCTCACCCTTTTTACTGCTCTCTGTTGGGAGCGTTTAGATTGTCCTTTTGTATAAATCTTATTTAGTTTTGCCTTTCTCTTCTTTAGTTGATCACTCTCCCATGGTATTGTCCTGACAACATATACCAGGGTGTCTCCTTCCATGTCAGACTCTTCGGATGACATATAGCCTTCAGTTAGTAACTCTGCCATTCTGCCTCGAGCCCCATCACTCCATTTTGTTGCCTTGTCTAAAGCAACTGTCCTTCTTGTTATTTTCTAGCATGAAAAACAAAACACAATTCAATGAAGCTTTGTATACTGTGACTAATGATGGTCATCAGATGCCAGTAGGGCAGAATTTGAACACACACAAAAACAATATATGTTACCTTTATCAGTGGTGCCATAGTGTAATGGCCCATTACCAACAGAATACTGGTCACCCATAACAATTAAATGGTTATGTTCTGTGTGAGGTTCAGTTGCTTTCTGTCATTTCAAGTATGGTTACTAAATCTTACCTCTCTTTTCCTTCCCTGTCGCCTGCACTTTCTTTTGTGCTCTTCATATGTACCAGACTTTTTCTTCTGGTCTGTCTCCACTGATGTCAGGAAGTATCTTCTAAATGCCTCTGTAGGTAAGAAAGAGATAGAGACACTGTTAGAGTGGAAAGTACAGTAAATGGGGTCATTCTGTAGGTACTGTTACAGATGACATAATGCATTGTTTTACCATTGTGTGTAAATTATTCAGTAACATCTTTGTTATTGTCTTGCAATTGCTTTACGTCATCTGTGACCATACCTGCAGAAGGAGCCAGTAAATGAATGTCACTCTAATTTGTACTGGAGGAGAGCATGTAGTTATGTAGCTGTTCTCTGCTTGACAATGTTGATTTAGAAACATAATTGGAACATCGCACAAATGACAAAAGTATTATTTCAAACCTTGTGACAGGTACAATAATGTTACAGGAGCATATTACAAAATTACATAACTTTATTTGACTTAAAAAAATGTGTCTCCCGCATTGTGGTAATTCTGATGACACAGTTTAGAATCTTAGCAATCATGTTAATAAAATTCCAGTCTTGATTCTTGATTCAAAAACAAATATATGTAGTACAGTTTACACGACAACACTACTAGTGCACATGTAGACGCCTCAGCATGTTACACAGACAAATGTTCAAAATAAACCTTACCTTCAATTTGGGCATCTGACCACTGGCATTTGTCCTGCCCACCAACATAATGGTAGATTTCCCATCTTACTCGCTGTAAAATGGTGGCATTATTGGCTGAGTCCACACTTAAATAATGGAAGAGAAAGAGAATACAAAATGTCAGGGACAAATTAACAGTGTATTGCCCATGTAGAAAATTTAACAAATTGACGTCCGTTTTTTATGCGTCTGTCCTCTTATTGATGATTTATTTTACGTCATAACATTGTCAAAGTGTTGTAGATCCACGAGCCGATAGGCGAGTGGATCTACAACAAACTTTGACAATGTTATGACGCAATTTATCATCAATAAGAGGACAGACGCATAAAAAACTGACGTCAATTTGTTTTTTACAATAACAAAACGCGAAAAAGGTCAAATGAAGACTTAAATGAAAAGAAAACGCAAGTAAACAGCAAGTAAACTCGAAAAATGCTGAATTTTATTTAAATTGACGCAATCAGGGCGCAACTATGCTCAATAACTTTTCTCGCCTTCTCATTGGCTTGTGACAACACGTAATACAATTTGATTGGGTAAAAATCTGACTGTTTGACAGCTGACTTATCACGCGAAAAAACCTTGCATAAATTAAAATTTTATGTGTCTGTACTCTTATTGATGATAAAAATTAGCCAATCAGCGCGCGAGAATTCGCTCAGTTATTGTAAAAAATAATATTGATGTGCTCACTTCGAACAATACATGCTGCAATTACCCCAAAATATGTTTGTCGGAATTTAAAATGTTGAAAATCCAATCTTTACAGGACTGTACAGCAAAAGAAATTAGGTAAGTAAATTTGAAATATAAAAGTTATTTCAGAACCAAAAAACAGCCTTGAAATTGCTGACATGGTTGTTACGAGGCATATGGAAAAAACATCCTTCATTTACAACAACAATATTTCTAGATAACATTCAGTATTTGCTATATATTATTTTCAGTCACCAATAGTGAACAGGGTTCAAAACAGGAAAAGATACTATTCTGGAGGCCTTTCAAGGAGATGCAAAAAGAACAGTGAGAATATGCTGCCAGTAGAGTCCAAAAGCTATTACTCAGCACAGAAAATAAAGTTTGGCAAAATTGTAGTAGTGGCAGTTTTGATTATTTACCTACTGTTGCATTTATACTTCTACCAAGTTAATGCTTCAGTTAGTATTCTATACCTTTCTTGGAGATAAAAACCAGGAAAATCTTCCTTGGTTGACAGTGTCTTAAACACTTTACGCAACGTACGCTACGAAAAATATAGATTGACATGATAATTATGATTATTACATGTCATTGTTTAATTATTTATAACCCTACATGGATGCTGCAATTAATCCAGGAACTGACAAATGTTTCAAAGTCAAAAGGAATTATACGCTTGAGTTGCCTGAAATCATTCAGGCTAAGATAAAATATTTGTCTTTCTGCATCCACTGCGTAGCCAAACGATAATTTCTCAATGTATAATATACAAGTATACACCCTTAAGTACTCGCCTGCCGAGTCGTTCCGGTGGGTCTATTCCGCGGGTCACATTCCACAGGTCAAAGCACAGGTCACGCTCTACAGATAAATAAACAAGCTCAAAAGTGTCTCCTTGCCCTAATGACTATCCAAAATTTGTTCTAGATTAGTGTGCAACTGTTTGACTTAGTTACCAATCGATACAACAGTGACCCGTTCCTCTGACCTGTGGAATGTGACCCGCGGAATAGACCCGCCGGAGTCGTTCGGCAAAGTCAAGAGGGCCACAAAAACTACGAAGCTTATATTCAAAAAGCCTTTAACAGTACGGTCGACAAAGCAGTAGGCAAATTAATCATTTAATCCGTTTTGATCCAAACAGAGATCCATACAATGCCACTTGTAAATATTCTATCAAGTATAAACGTGAAGCATTGTAGTTCCCGCGGGTTCCTTCGAATTGTTCCAGACTGGCTTATACAGCTACCAAGAAATACCTTGTAGCAATTAAGAATCACATATAACAGTACTCACCCGACAAGTTAAAGGAACTTGGATTTTGCTTTGTTTTCTTTTAAGTTGGGGCCGTACATTTCCACCATTGTCCTGTTTTTCCCTCATGGCTTTTAGTTCAGCCAGGACCTCTCGCAGAACCTTGTTGTGTTCTGCTTCGTTTGCTCTAATGTCTTCGCGCAGCCTCTGATTTTCGATAATCACTTCTCTGTTTTTTTGAAGCGTGCGCTCCAGGAGAACGACGTGATCGTCTGTTATCGCAGCCATAATACACTGTACTGTGCTCGTAGGGCTTCAAAGTATTAAATCCCGCTTGCTGAATGCCCGCGCGCTCTAGTGATAATGTATTTAACGAAGTTTGGCGCCTAAAATACTGTACTAATTTAATGTATCTCTAGGCGGGAGGAGGGGGAGGGGGAAGTACAATCGAATGCCACTTTTTGCTTGAACTTAAATATTGGTTTCGAATTTTCTTGCGGTAGCAAACCCCTTATAATAGTTTATTTTTGTTGTCCTTTCATTATAAATTCTCGGTTCAGACCTAAGACTTGAGGTTCTTGTGTAGGAGATCTTATGGCCTGAGCGGGGGTGGTGCTAGGTCGATTTTATATTTCCTGGCAATCAAATGCTTCCCAAGAGACAATGGGCTGTTAGGCCAAATAATTATCCACGAACGATAGTTCGATGAACTTCGCGCGCTTTCCTTCGCGCGAAACAATGGAGTTTAGGTCGCAGGTCGTGTTCTGCTCTCATTGTAACGAAAGCGTGTCTCGATCTACATATCGAAGGCATCAACTAATGACCGTTAAGAGGAAGCGTGAACTGAGTAGTTCTTCAGATTCCGACATCTCTGACAGCGATGGCTCTGAAACTTCAAGTATTGTCGATTTCCAACGCGATCCATCGAGCCCCTCTCCAGACTCTGTGAGTTTCGAAAACGGTAAGTGAGCATTTCAAATAATTATAATTTCGGTAGTTCTTACCTTCTCGCGGCGTTGATTGTCGTGCACAAAAGAAATAAACTCGTAACACGTGGATATGGTGTCTTCACGCGGATAATAAATCATTCTCATTATTTAACACGATTCACATGTACCATAATTTTCTTCGTATCTAGTTTGTTGAATGTTCTCAGTCAATTCAGTGTATTTTTCTTTTAAAGATGGAGCAGATATTGAAAGTGACCATTCCTTATCACAGGAGAGGATGATAGGTGGTAGCTCGGACAATGACAGGGTAAACTAACAATAATCATCATTTAGTGAAATTAAATGCGTTTTAGTTGACCCATGCAATGATTTTCTAAAAATAAATAAATAAGAGAAACATTCAATTTTGGAAGCAATAATTTGATATCACTAACTATTCATCATAATCCAGTTATCTGATCTTTTACATTGTTGTTGAGGCTGTTTTATTCACAAATCATGTTTCAAGGATTTGTATTTGTTTTTATGTTTTCATTGCTACTAGAGCATCAATGTGCACAGTAAGATGATGATGATTCAGGATTTATATAGCGCTTTATCCCAAGGCTCAAAGCGCTTTACAACACTTTTTGTGGGGGACTTTGTCAGACTGCTTATTAAGGCGCAAATTGCAGCCACGCAGTTCACAATCTTATCAGAGTGAATAGTAAGATACACAGGTGCCCCCATAACAGAATAAGTGATAGACCATCACACCGGGGACTACGTCCCCTACTCTTTCCGAACAGTGTGTGGGTTCTTTAACGTCCCACACCAGTACTGTGAGACGGGACCTACGTTTATCGTCCTTATCCGAGAAGACTAGAAAGTCTAACCATTTGGAGGTGTCATTACAAAGGCATCACTTTCTCCTCAGTTATTTAAAGACCCTGAGTGTTGGTCCGGTCGAGGATTTGAACCCACGACCTCCCGCACGGTAGTCCGGTGCTCTACCAACTGAGCTAACCGGCCCTGTTTATATGGAGAAAAGTTGTACTGGGTAAAAGGGCTACCAGTACCCTCCTACCCGAGGTACCCAGGGCGAGCCAAGTTTTCATACATTTCCTTAAAATACTTGACGAACTGTTTACATGAGAAACAAAAAGTTGGCTCGGCTAGAAGGGTGACTCGCCTAGCCGAGTCACGCTCTTTCGATGTTAGGGTTACCCTCCTAGCCGAGCCAAAATTTCTCCAAATAAACACTTTGGCTTGCCTATCTGGCTCAACGCAGTCAAGGTGAGACGATCAGAGCATGCACAAGCACTGTTGTTATTGGAAAAAAATGTCGTCAACACCGTCCAGCTCATCTGGCTCGGCAAAGAAGTGGTCTTGGAGCCCTGCTCTGGTGGAGTCGATTATTGATTGCTTGAAGGAATATAAAAGCCTGCGTTAGTTCAATTCCACTGACTCCAATGCTGACAAAGTGAAATTATATGAAAAGACTTGGCAAATGATGGCTGCAAAACATGCTAGCACAAACTATTTTGGACTCTTACCAGTCTTCTGAAGATCAAAGGCCAGCTATTGACCCAGGCAAAGAGGTCAACTTTTTTCTCATATGAACACTCGATAAAGTTGACTCGGCTGGGAGGGTGACCCTCCTACCTGGGACAACTTTTCTCCATATAAACAGCCCCTTAAAGATTATTTTGTTGCATTGTACAGGACACTGTGGACAATGGTACTGGTGAAAATGTGTCTGATAGTGATTTGAGTTCAGATGCTGACAGGAGTGATCAGAATGAAAAGGTTTACAGTAACTTTGAGAGTGATGACAGTGATGACAGTGACAGCTTTGAAAACTGGGAGGGGGTTTCAACAGAAGAAGTTGTTAGAGATATTCCTGCTGTAGAGCCATTGCCAGGACCTGAAAAGAGGAAAAGCAAACTCCAAAAAGTGAATACATTAGTATTTTGATTGGCCTATTTTCTTCTCATTTGGCAGATGTCCTGCAAACTTAGTGACAGTAGCCTTGTGTGGTTGCTTCAGTTCTTGTTTAAGTTTTTTAAGGTTCTTGGTGTTTCAGGCTCTGATGACATTGTAGCTGAACTAGTTCTTGTACTGCCATCATCATTGTATTTGCTACGTCAGTTCATTGACCTGGATAGAGATTATTTTACAAAATATGTTGTTTGCCCAAAGTGCACAAAGCTTTATGCTTATGATGCATGTCTTAAGATAGAAAATAAGAGAACTGTGGCTAAAAGATGTGTGAACACATTCATGTCTAGAGGGCAGAAAAAAACCTGCAATGCACAATTGGTAAAAAAGGTGAAACTGAAAGATGGCAACGAACAGTTTTATCCATTAAATTACTACTGTTACAACAGTGTGATTGAGGAACTTGAAAGGGTTCTTAGGCGAAAAGGTATTCCGGAAAGTTGTGAAGAATGGAGGAAACAGGCACAAACAGAAGGAACACTCTCTGATGTCTACAGTGGGAAAATATGGAAGGATTTTCAGAATTTCCAAGGAAATCCTTTTCTCAGTCTTCCAAGGAATTATGGGCTAATGTTGAACTTTGACTTCTTCCAACCTATCAAACATCGAAAGGACTATTCCGTCGGAGTTCTTTATTTGGTCCTTCTCAATTTACCAAGGCACTTGCGGTTTAAGTGGGAAAATGTGATTGTTGTGGGAATTGTTCCCTCCTTGGATGGAGAACCAAAGTCTCTCAATGAGTTTCTACAACCAGCAGTTGATGAACTTCAGGCTCTTTGGAAAGGTGTGCGATTGAAGTCAAGCCTCTGTTCCATTCCACTAAAGTTCCGTGCAGCATTATTAAGCATATCGGCAGATATCCCTGCAGCACGCAAGATGTGCGGCTTCAAAGGACACAGTGCACATCGTGGCTGCTCCCGTTCTTGAAAGAGTTCCCAGGTGGATTTGGAGAGAAGAAAGACTATTCAGGTTTTGACAGGGAAAATTGGCAGCCTCGCACTGACCAGCAGCACAGGTCAAATGCTAGAAGACTACAGTCATCTAAGACTGTCACAGGCAGGAGCAAATTGAGTCAGCAATTTGGTATCACTCACAGGAGTTGTTTGTTGGATCTCAAATATTTTGATATCATTCGTTTTTGCACTGTGGACCCAATGCATAATTTATTTCTGGGAACTGCTAAGTATGTTTTTAAACTCTGGGACAAACAAGGTGTCATTGGGAAGAAAGAAATGAAGCAAATCGAGACGCGCATTGAAGAGATGGATGTTCCAACTGACATGGGACGTTTGCCTAAGAAAATCTCCAGTAACTATGGCTCTTACACTGCGGAGCAGTGGAAGAACTGGACATTGATTTATTCAATGTATGCTCTTAAAGGTGTTATTAGAGATACTCACTTACAGTGTTGGCAAACATTTGTTTTAGCTTGTAGATATTTGTGTCGACCCACTGTAACAGCTGTAGATCTGCAGAGAGCTGACTTGCTTCTTCTTAAATTTTGCAGCAAGTTTGAAAAACTGTATGGGAGGAATGCCATCACTCCAAACATGCATCTTCACTGTCACTTAAAGGAAATTATAGTGGATCATGGTCCTGTCCATAGTTTTTGGTGTTTCAGCTTTGAAAGATATAATGGTATCATGGGAAGTATTTCCACAAACAAGAGATCTTCGGAACCCCAGTTAATGAGGAAGTTAATACTTTCTCGATTCCTTGACAGTGTTCAGCTGCCATTGCAGTACAGAACTGAATTTGAAGCCCTGTTGTGTTCTCCATCTTCATCAAATGCCACCATAAGTAATTCCTTGCTATCAGCTGCCAGTTCATTACATAACATGTCTACCACCATTCCCATAAATAGAGCTAACTGGTCAGATATTGGTCATCTTAAATTGCCATCACATTACAAAGTACAGAGCCTTGAAGTTGATGACCAGAATGCAATATTTGCTGTCTACAAGTGCCTTTATCCAGAGCGTGTAGTTGACCGTCAAGCAATGGCTGAAACCATCAAGAAATATTCCACAGTCACCATTGGAAATCAATCCTACAGTTCCAAGTTGGAGTGTCGCAGTTTGCGTTCAGCAAGGATATATGCCTCATGGGCAGCTGTGGACCAGGACGATCTGAATCTAAATTCACTGGAATTATTTGCTGGTTATGTACTGTATTATTTTTCTCATTCCATTAAGTTGAATGGGGAATTTGTGCAACATGTCTTTGCCTGCGTTTTATGGCATAAGCCCGATGAAAATCCAGATCGATTTGGAAATCCTACAAAGACCTGGAAACTCAATGACTTCATGGATCATGGCCCATCGCGTTTCCTGCCTGTGCAGCGAATTTATTGTAAATTTGCTGCTGCAGAAACAGTAATAGAGGGTGAAAAGAAAATTGTTACCGTTCCCTTGGACAGCAGACACTGTTACATGTACTTCTAGGGATTGATAACCACAGTGATGATGGGTTTACAGAATTTTGTCACCACAAGCTGTACTGATCTATTTGATGGAATCTGGCAGTTGTAATGCCAAATTTCTTTTCCACTATATTGGCTTCACTTACATGTACAATCATTTTCCCCCTCTTCCGTAGTCAGTCTTTATGGACTGAACTGTTATCTGATGACAGAACCTAATTTTTTAAATTATTATTTTGTACTAACTGGTTCTGTTTCTCTTGGGTAGTCAGTCCTTATGGACTGTTGTTATTTGATGACAGAACCTAACTTTTTTAAATTATTATTTTGTATTAACTGGTTCTGTTTCTCTTGGGTGTCAGTCGTTATGGACTGTTGTTATCTGATGACAGAACCTAACTTTTTTAAATTATTATTTTGTATTAACTGGTTCTGTTTCTCTTGGGTAGTCAGTCCTTATGGACTGTTGTTATCTGATGACAGAACCTAACTTTTTTAAATTATTATTTTGTACTAACTGGTTCTGTTTCTCTCGGGTAGTCAGTACTTATGGACTGTTGTTATCTGATGACAGAACCTAACTTTTTTAAATTATTATTTTGTATTAACTGGTTCTGTTTCTCTTGGGTAGTCAGTACTTATGGACTGTTGTTATCTGATGACAGAACCTAACTTTTTTAAATTATTATTTTGTATTAACTGGTTCTGTTTCTCTTGGGTAGTCAGTCGTTATGGACTGTTGTTATCTGATGACAGAACCTAACTTTTTTGAATTATTATTTTGTATTAACTGGTTCTGTTTCTCTTGGGTAGTCAGTCGTTATGGACTGTTGTTATCTGATGACAGAACCTAACTTTTTTAAATTATTATTTTGTATTAACTGGTTCTGTTTCTCTTGGGTAGTCAGTCGTTATGGACTGTTGTTATCTGATGACAGAACCTAACTTTTTTAAATTATTATTTTGTATTAACTGGTTCTGTTTCTCTTGGGTAGTCAGTCGTTATGGACTGTTGTTATCTGATGACAGAACCTAACTTTTTTAAATTATTATTTTGTATTAACTGGTTCTGTTTCTCTTGGATTGTCAGTTATATATGATGTACATCTCATTCTTTTATCACAATTAAAGCATTTTACTTTGAAATAAATCAGCAGTTCACTTGGAGCAAGCTCAACTTGATGATAATGACTTGGAAACATGAAATCTCAGGGTGAATTAACATCTTTTTTCATGTAAAAAGTAACTGTCAACATGACACAATTCCATGGAAACAGTGCAGTTGTTTTTTCGTACCAGTTTGACTCTTACCTTTATTACTTCCATCATGTCGTTTGACCTAACCTTGGTCAATTCATTTCATAATGCTAAACTAACTTGACACCTTTCCTTTTTTTCTATTTCTGGGTATCAAATACAATTAAGACTTATTTAACTACTGTCTTTGCCTATATTATAAGTTTTCTTTTCCTTTTAAGTTAGCTTTGGATTCAAATAGATAGACGGAGGTAAATGTTGGGCGGCGCGAGACCCCTTTTGATTGCAATGACGTATTTTGACAGTCATCGAATTGTATCGGCTATTTGTTCGTCGTTTTCCGGAGTTCAGTTACAATCAAGCTGCAAAATAAGAATGTGCTTTTGATGACACAATCCACATTGCAGTGGACACTGAACACTCCATCTCTCTTGGAAATTTAGATTTAACTTCAGCTGATTTCTCGACGTACGTTCCTATGAGAAAGTTATTGCTGTTGTGTAAGGCGTCATGGCAAGAAACAAACGGAAAACAGTGAAAGACAAAGACAATTTAAAAAAGATCAGAAAGGAAGCGCGAAAGAGGTGGAGAAACAAACGGACCGCTGTGAAAGCCCTAAAGAACTTGAACAAGGGGGTGATTACGGCAAAAAATGAACGCAAGGAAAGTAGTGCGTCCAGGGAGTTGCCTGAAGAAGCAGCCTGTAGAAACCCAGAGGTGAGCAATCAATCGCGGTCACTTTCCCGTGTGGCTTCGATGCACGTAAAAGAGATTGATCCATCTTTGATCGTAAGAACAGAGAAGTTTTTGGGCTGTGGGACATTTGGAAACTGCTACCTCGCCTATTACAGGGATATCGTGGTGGCCGTGAAAGAACTCAGATCAAGAAAAGTTAGCCTGGAATGCCTGAAGAAGGAGGTGCGCCACGAGGCGAAAATGATTAATCATTTGGAAGATCACCGCGGTATTCCTCTTCTATTCGGTGTTGTAACCAAGAGCGAGCCCTTACGCCTCGTCACAAAATTTCACGGTCAGAAGGACAAAAGCCTCCCGTTACATAGAGCCATGAGGAAGGAAAAATTAGACAAGCCATGTTGGCTTGGAATTCTTAAGAACATTCTTGAAGCTCTAGGACATATACACTCTTGTGGCATTCTACATAACGACCTTAAGAGCAACAACGTTATAATGGAACAGCGTGAGGGAGAATGGAATCCAGTAATTATAGATTTTGGGAAAGCACGCTTTGTATCTGATCCCAAGCCAGCCATGTCGTTGACAGCCTCTCAACAACAAGAATACAGAAAACGATATCCTCACGTCGCCCCAGAAATTGTAAGCGGACGTGGGCGACAAAGTGTCCTGTCGGAGATCTTTTCGATTGGTAAAATTGTTGTGTATGTATTAGATTTGCTACCTACAGCGACTGGGAAATCAATTAGGCTGGCGAAAAGAGCAATTTCGGAAGACCCAGTCAAACGCCCCTCGTTAATGGAACTGCTTGCCGGTCTTGATTAGCACTTCCATCTTGAGCATGAGAATTCGCAGCGTTTCCGTTACAGTGATTGTAACTTTCTTGGGGTAATTTTTATTTATAATTTCGCCGTGTAGATTTTAGGCCTTCTAGCTAATATTGTCACAAATGTTTTAAAATTTTAAACGTTTCTGTTGGAGGAATCGTAGGGTCTAGTATAAATACGGTAATTCAAATGTTAATTCCTCTTAGATTTTAGGCCGTTGTTTTACATTCTCGTCTGCACAACTTATCTTGTGGTTCTTTGTATCAATAAAGGCAAGTTTTTCTTATAATACATGTACTTTGTGTGCTTTGCGCGATGGATAATGTGTTGTTTCTTCCAGTGTGGGAGTCGGTCACAAGGTGTTTTTTTTCTCGTTGTTCGCAAGCTGTAACTCAAACTGATTTTACTGAAAACTATATAAAACTCAACCTTTTACATAGCCAAGCGGTTGTCAATTTTTTGTCATACTGCTGCTAAAATAAAAGATGCGTTTTTTTGACATTTATGTGCTTTTACTTGCTGCTAACAGGTATTTGGTAAGTATTTCGGCCTACGATAACTTATAACTTAAAGACCTTTACGTAATCTTTATTTTTCTTTTCCATGGTTAATTCAATATTTTCTCATTAGGCTTGTAATAACATACCTTTAAGTGCGCATTAAATGTTCTTAAATAAACGTCTAACACCCTTTAGAAAATTGGACCTTTAAGAACATTTAATGGTGTCTCTTAAAAAAAGAGCTCTGTTTAATAATGTTTAATTGCTAGATTAAAGCTTTTTAACGTTCTCAGTATAATAACTGAACATTTAAAGTGCCAACTTAAATGTATATAGGGCCACTAACGAGCGAATGTGATTAAAGGCACCCTAAAATTTCTTAAACGTAACTTAAAGGTTCATAAGGAATTTAAGAAATTTAAGCGGATTTAAGTCTAAACTTAAATATTTACAAAACATTTAAGTGACTTTTAATTTGCCCTTAAAAATTAGTAAATGTGTTATTTCATCCTGTGTTCTTCTTCACTGCAGGACTGACAACTTTACGTTTCTTGGGCGGCGGTTTGGGTAGCGATGGTTGCGGTGTGGATTCATCATCATCATCAGCAAAGTAGTCTTCATCCAGATCGGCTTGGTCTGCATGCCTCAGCAACGTTTCCAAATCCCATTCAAAGTACAGCAGTTGCTTGTATTTGCTGATTTTCTCAGCCATGTCCACCTCCAAACTAAAAATGATGGTGAGGAGATGAATGCAGGAACAGGCAATCGTATCCATCTCTTCAAAGGTGGCTGATTTCAAAATCTCCCGTTGTTCTACAGGGCTGGCTGCCTTCAACAACATGGATAGTATCACACTCTGACAATTGTCTTCGTGATTCCTTTCTTCACCAAACCCACACATGGTCTGACAACCTTTTTCGTTGTTACCTTCTTGAGACATGGCAGTCACTGAATGAAGGAATCACACCTTGTTTGATTTTTTATTGCGTTTGACGCGTCGAGATTCGAGTCACTCGTGGTCGTTGATTGGCTCCTTTGTAGGTGGTTGTAATCGTTCTCGTTTCCGTCACTGCCGCAATGCGTCTGCCTCTGGTGGCCTCATCGGCTTGACGTTGTAAATTTTGTAGCGTTTGCTGAGTTCGCGGAGTGTTACGTACTCGGTTGACGCGGGTTCTGGCTGAACTTGTCGCTGTTCCTCGAGCCCCTGTCACGGGAGGAGGAGGACGTACTCTACGACGAAGTCGTCGAATACGTTGTCGTTGCTGCTGTTGTTGTCGTTGTTGTACACGTCTTCGTCTTCCTCTTGCTACAGGGGTTGAGGTTCTTGGTAGTGATGGTGATGCCAATCCCACCCCTGCTTCTCCAATGGAATGAGGAGGTGTTCGTAACGACGTCAATTCGGGTGATGACTGAAGTGGTCCTGTGGGAGGTGTTCCTTTGTACGCAATCACACGAGGGCGATGAGGTTGTACTACCCTAGCGGGAGGTGATGACAATCCCACTCCGGTAGAAGAAATATTGCGTAGATGAGGTGGGGTGTTGAGAGGAGACGACCCATAACCAAAACTACTAGCAATGGAGGTGGTGAGAGGATCGTAAGCTAGAGGAGGCGTTCGTTGTTGCTGAACACGATTGACGGCTGAATCCCCAAAGGTATTACGAAGGAATCGATTGGAATCAAATTCAGTGGCGGGTCGGTTCGATTACTCTAGTTCATCCAAGATGTCGCGAGCCGTGAAATCATCGAAATCATCAATACCCAACGTCCGAAGATTGCCCGCTTCATCCGTGGGCCACCTTGTTGCCATAATGATGTAGTGGTAACAAATGAAATCGACTATTCTAACACGAGTTATTTATTTTCTTTGTAAATAATGGTGTTACCTTGTAAGACATTCGTGCGAAGACGCAATGCATCGGGGGATGACGGATGAAGATCAAACAGTAGGTATCCATAGGGTTCACTCGTGGCATCTTGAAAACAATCCATCACAAATCCAACACGTCCAGGGTAAGCTTGTTGTGCCAAATTACGAACACCCACCGCATCTCTCAGGTTTTTCAACGCCACCACATAATGCGAATTCAATGAAATGGTACGTGCATACTTGCCTGGTGGAAATAGATTTTGCGTCCAGTAAATGCAAGTCACGTCATTGTGATGAGATCCTCTGGTAAAGAGATCCACTACGTGTTGATCTTCGCTGCAATCCCGCATTAAATCGTCCAATACCAAAATACCGGGTCTTTGATCTTGAGGAAATAGAGCCTGAATTTTGGCAGGAATCCCTTTGTGAAAATGAATCCCTTGCCTTTGCATGGTATGAAAACACGGTTGAGCTTCTCCGTAACAGTAAACAATGCGTTTGGGAGCTCGATCAAACAACAGTTTGGCATGTTGTAATAGTTGTCTGGTGAAGGTTGTTTTCCCACATTGACTGGGTCCCGCCACAATCATACTACACGGTGACTTGAATAAAGGTTCCTCGTACATGAACGCCGACATGGTTGTGACACTTTCCAACAGGGAAATGAACTGTCTTTCACAATTTCATCTTTTTTATTTTCTACAACGATTGTTACAATATTGCTTTCTTGATACATTACATTGATTACAATCCTGAACGATGTCACGCCGCATGGTCTGACGACGACGACGACGACCAGGTACCAGGTGATGCTTGACAAACGCTTCCACGTGAGCATCGTTGGCTTGCTTATTCTTGGGGGTGAACGATTGTTCGATGGCTTTCATACTCTTCCCTCTCGTTCGAAAATACAAATAATACAGACAATAATAGCCACAGGCCAAGGAGTTGAGGGATTGTAGAGATGTCTTGTTACGTACGGTTCGCTTCTTGCCTTGGCTCAAATACTTGGTAAAATGGGTAGAATAAAACGAGGGGGGAAATCCATAGCTATCAAAAAATTCACTCTTGGTCTTCTCTGGAAAATACATGGCAATCCAATGTTCTCCCGGTTGACTGGCAGGATCCGTGTTGGCAATAAGAGAGGCAGGATACGTAGGTATTCGACGAGGCAGTCGGTTACTTGGAAACACGCCCAAAAATGTCGACGCAATACATGGATCACTCATACTTAGTGTTCTTAACTTGTTGGTATACAACATGATTTTAATCCAGGTTGTAGGTCACGTTCTTGTCAGCATCAATTTCCATCACATCCACATACTCTGCATAGACAATCATCGTCAGTACTGTGTTGGTGGGATCTGAGAACAGCCCTTTTATGCTGACTTGGCCTTTGTATTCCGGGTGCATATGAACCGCTGCCCCGCTTCCATCAGGGGTTAAATCCCACATGAACAGAGAAAATCCGTCATACCAATTGTTTCTGCTTATTTGCAGTCCAGGACCTCGGTGCATGTGACCGCTTCCCAACAGCAGTGAATTGTAACCATTCACGTTCCCGTTGTCATCCAATTCAATGGCTGATGTGGGATATTCTTCACCATTGACGAGCAGCCTCAGGGTCTTGAAGCCAAACAACTGAAAACTGAGTTTTGACTCATGTGTCCCACATAGGCATCGTTTCGCACCAAGCCAATCACAACACGCCTGGGTATTTTGCCCAAGAACAGATCGTTTCTCTGAAAGCTGGATTGTCCACTGGCAATGTTGTAGGCTTGCACATCCCCTCTTTCCAAATTGTACAGGGCAGGTCTGGGGAGGCTTCCTTTCACTCTTCCTGTCATGATGTTGAGATGTTGTAGGCGCACAGAATCATTGATTTTCACATAACGCACCACAAATTCACAGTCCAGGATTTGCAGTTTTTCGGCACCAGTCGCTGACATGAGACAGAAGGCTTCATTGTGAATGTCAATGCGAATGTTCATGTTCACATCCCCCACCAGGTACTTGTCTGTGTGGAACAGAGCATGAGCAGGAGTCCCTTGCATTTGCACGATACTACTAGCATCAATGATGGCATTCATTCAACAAGCGACGGCATTCATTTGTCGTGCCAACATGAGACGATCTTGAGTCAACACAGCTTTATCCCCTCTTTCACCTTGAATGTATTGGTAACTCTTGAAACTCAGTTGAGTTGTAAGAAATCCAAGCGCTATGGCTAGAGGAAGACTGAATCCCAGTTTTGCTTCCTTTTTCAATTCAATCGTTGTCACCTTTTCATTGTCCGCATTGTTCTCTATGACGATGTACTCAGCCAAATCTATACCCTGATGATCGGCGCGCATCGCAAGTTCATCGTGAATGGTCTGGAAAACGAGTCCGCTGGTCGAGAGGTGTTTTGTTCTTGGTAGATGAAAGTGACCAGCATAGACATGTCCATCCGGGTTTCCCATTTCCGCATAAACCAGGTAAGCTCCTTCATCTTGATTATAGGCATTGGCATAAATGAGATTGACGAGAGCCACTTTCCAATATTGATTCATGTAAAGTCTCTCAGGCAGGTCTACGGTAAAATTACCTGATCTGTTGCTTTGACGCTTGGTATTGCTGGGAAGCGTCATATAAAAACTACCATCAGACGTTATCGTTTTTTCCTGAAATGTAACGTTACTTCCACCACCCCATGTAAAAATGGGATTGGTTCCCCTGTATCACCTCTTAAAAGGATTTCAATGGTATTGAACGCTTTCAAACGTACATCATGATAGAAGAGATTGAAAAAGTTCTCGTGAATAATCTCTCCTGGGTTACCTCTGGGAGCCACTGCTCGCAAAATGTTGGCACGCACATCACCAACCACCTGGGGTGCCACTATATCCGAATAAATGTAGATGGTTTGAAAAGAAATGGCTGTTAGAAACCAGTGAATCGGTTTATCCAGAGTCGTTGCCAACCAATAGGCATCAGTACCATGAGTAAAATCCCCACGATATTCATCAGCACCCAAACGTAAGAAAGCATTAAGAGGATCAGATGCATCCAAACCACTCTGTCGAAAATGGCGTCTTCCATAAGGTTGATCCCCATACACTTCTGCAATTTCCAATTTGTTGACGATCCAAGGATTGATGGCCAGCGCCGACGCTCTCTGGATGGTAATGGTAGGATGATTATTCCTTTAGGTGAATTTGAATTCTTGATCCACCAATCGATCTCCAAACGTAAATCTCAATCCTCTTTCCATCCCTCGAATCACATCTTCAGCGGTTCTGTAATCTCCTTCATGAATATGTAAAGGCACCCAGTACTCATCCTCATACTTTTTGATATCGTTAAATTTGTCGGGTCTTCTGTCACGACCAATTCTGGCAAAGAAAAGACTCTCTGGTGTATAATGCTGGGATATATTTATCCATGTGTGCGGATAAATAATACTAGCCAACGCCACTTGCCATTCATCTCCATGAAGTGCATAGTTGTTGGGTAAGGCAATTTTAAAACTGGATCCACTGTTGTTCGGATAAATGTCAGTACTTGCGTTACTCGGAAGAAACAAGTAAAAATCGTCGCCATTCATTCTCGTTTCTTTCGAAAATGTAACATGAGTGTCACAACACCTCCTTTAACTGAAATCGGTTAACCTGTGTCTCCTCTTAAAAGCACTTCAATGGTCTTGATACGATTGAGCCGTACAGGAATGTAAAAGAGATTGGGAAAATTTTCATGAACAATCTCGTTCGGTTCTCCTCTTGGTGCAATCACACGAAGCACATTGGCTCGTACATCTCCCACGATCTGTGTTTCCACCACATCCGAATAAATGTACATGGTTTGAAAACTGAGACCTCCAGTACTACCATCTTTTCCACCAATAAACCAATGCACTATGTCATTCAAGTTGTTTTGCACGCGGTACATCGCATAGTCATCCTCATCAGGTATATCATCGGCAGTAAAACGGTGATCCCATCCAAAAGAGGCATAATTGGAATCATCGAACCGACCATTAGGGTTTGGAAAATCGCCATCAAGGGTCCCATAGACAGGAGATGTGTCAACATAACCAGGTTGTGTGAAATGTTCAAGTTCGAGAGCTTTGTACAGATACCTATTAAAGGCCAATCCTGAAATCTTTTTTATCTTCAATTCTGTATGATCACCCACGTCTTTGATTTGCCATTCTTCATTGACCAGATCGTCTCCAAATTCTTGTCGTAACGCGTGATCGACTCCTCTCATGACATCTCTCACTGTTTGCTAGTTACCTTCAGCCAAGTAGACTGGTACCCAACCATTGAAATATCCGGGTTTATCCTTGTAGTTATCACGTCGGCGATCCGGGCTAAGTAAAGCCATAATTTTTCCCACATGATTGGGTTGAATCTTGCTCTTATCATCAGCGGGTGCAATGTTGACCCACGAATGAGGGTAAACGATACTGGCTAGAGCCACTTCCCATTCACCGTACAATTCAAGCGTGTTGGGTAGCGTCACTGTAAATCCGGTGGGACCATTGTGGGGAAACGTATGGGTGCTGGCGTTACTTGGTAGATAAAGATAGAAATTGGACGGAGCCTTTTCAGTCATTATGGTACCACGTGAATCTTGTTTCTGAAGTGAAGTGTTACTGTCACTGTTCCTGCATAGAATGGAACTTCTTTCTCTGCATCAAGCTTTAAAGCAATTTCCATTTCGCGTAAACGTTGTTCATGAAGCTTGTGGTAATGAATGTTGGCAAACACTTTGCGTTCCTGTTCTCCTTCTTGAAGATTTTCATGGGAAGTGATCCATTGCAACACTCGTGATTTTCCACGCCCATCAAACCACGGTTCAATATTCAAATTGGATTCAGCAAAAAAGGACTCCACAGGTCGATAAGCCACAGGGATATATTTTCTTACCCCGTGGGGTGGATCGATATAAAACGTCCAGGCTTCTTCTTGAGGTAAACAAACAAACATGAGATGGGGAAGAGACGAATCGATTCGAAACCGTCCATCCCTGTAAGGCGGTCTAATGTTGTCATTGTTATCCACAAATCCCAGGATGCGTGCAAACGGTAACGAAATCCTGAAGGCGGCTCCTGGTTGAAGATCAAAACGAAATTTTTCTTGCTCGTATCTCATAGCAATATCCGCGAAGAAATGAGTCTTGGCCAGGTTCCTCAAAATAATACGAAAATGATGAGAATAGTAATCATCCACATCAATAAAATGGGACAACCAATTTTGGGTCCAGGTGTTGTTCACACAAAAGTCCACAGCATTCTCCGTCGCTTCAATAAAAGGGCGAAGATTCACACCCATCGTTTCATCATCATCATCATTGGTGAGCTCAAACCAATGTTCCCCTTCAGGTATCTTGAATCGATCCGTTTGGTTGGCGAAAGGTGGTACCACCGTATAATCTTGGGCTTGTAACCCATCTGAAGAGTCGGGATGTCTCAAAGCCACAAATCCCAATAGTCTGGCCATGGGTAATGGAAATCTAAGAGTTCGATCCGCTGGAATGTTCCATCGAACCTTTCTGGTGGTTGGTTGATAATTGGATTCGATTTGAATCTCAGCTAAATCATGCACCAGGGCATCCGTGACATGTTCAAACACACTGTAGTAACCAGGATAGGGAGCAGGAAGAAGTGTTTTGGTGACCCAAGGTTTCCCTTCTCCAAGGCTGTACTGCCAACTCACATCATGTGTATCGTCCAGGGATACTTTTCTGGGTTGATACCATGTTTTAAAAAACGCAATCTCAGTGAGTCCAACTTCCCAGTCTCCTCGCAATAGAATCTCTTGAGGAAACTCGATGTTGTAATGATGAGGTCTGTTATCCAAAAAACGATCATTGAGGGTGTTGCTTGGAAGGATCAAGTAGAAATCCTCTTGGGCCCACATGTTGACATCAATGATTCAAAACCAGTGACAAGACCTCTTTTTATTTACACATCTTTCATGTAATGGGCGGGAATCCATTGATCATATTTACTGGGCCACCCTCTCCATCGTACTAAATATTCATTTCGACGACCCGTCTCTCGAGTATCGAGAATTTGTTCCACTTTGAAAAAATCATCCTCCTTGATTCGCACTCGTTCCAGTTCAGGTTCATAGAACATGCCTTTTAACCATGTCCCGTCATATTCCTTTAATCGATAGGTGGGGACTGTGGTACGATTACGTCTGGCCACGGTAAACACTTCTTCCGTCCAATTGGGTGTGTACCCCTTTTCAAAGATACCTCTCTCTTTGGAGATACGTACCTGATCCCCCACTTTAAACTTGAAACGCATCCGTTTAAATCGTTTCACAAAATTGTCCCCATACAAATAACGCCATACATCTTGAGCATTGTCCTGGGTGACCAGGTTGGGAGCAGTTCCTATACCGCGATGTGTTGAACTATTGTAACTTTTCACCAAATCATCCAACACATCCAAGTAACGGTAATGATTCACTTGAGTAAAATAGCGCCACATGCGTCTTTTGATGGTTCTGTTAAAACGTTCCACGATTTGGGCTTTGGTTTCACTGTAGGTAACAAAATGATCCACGTGTTTGGATTCCAAAAACGTTTGAAACTGACGGTTCGTGAATTCTGTTCCTTTATCCGTTTGCAAACGTTCAGGGATGCGTTCATCTTGTTTAAAAATGCGATCAAAAGCTTCCACCAAACTTTTTCCCGTTTTGTTTTTCAAAGGCACCACCCAGGCATATTTGGAGAGCACATCAATGACGGTCAAAAGATAACGAAATCCTCATTCTCCTCCCTCAAGGCTTGTACATCCACAAGATCCGCTTGCCATTGTTCATCCATACCATTGACCACCACCCGACTGCGTTTAAACTGCTTTCGCACAGGCTTGTGTAACGTATACGGAACCTGAGATTCGAGCCATTTCCTGGCTATGGAGGGTTTGATTCCTTTGACGCGAGCGGCACTAACCAATCGCTTGGCGCCAACAAAGGCAGCAGGTTTCCCTGGTTGGTAGTACAATCTTTCTAGCATGGGTATGGATTGTCTTTCCGTCTTCCATTTCTGCCGCCGCGTCTTCATACTCTTCTTGATCGTCCGAAATTTCAATCACAATTCCTTTACAGCAGGCAATATGACACCTTATCCGTTTAAACAAGTTTCTCAACGTGAGAGAAGGTAGAGATCCACGTCCCAAGCAAGGCATTGTAACACTAACACAAGTGGAGCCTCCGGATTGTTTTTATGGCTTCCTCATGTAATTATACAAATACATCATCACCAACCATGGTAAACTGGGTAGTGTCATATCTTGTTTCGTCAACCACTCCTGTATGACATGTTTTTGTCCCACCGATAAGGTCAGAAAGTCAATCATCCGCATAAACGCTGCTACATGTCCCCAACCTACGGGTGGTTGCCTATCTTCCACTCGTCTCCAACATTTCTGTAGATCCCACACTGTACAGGGGAGACAACAGGTAGGTATGTTCAACACATCGGTTTGGATTGAACGGCTCAACTCTGGATCCATTCTTGCAATAGCATGAATCATCGATAGTTTTAGCCTCTTCATCTTGAACTACAAAGAAAACAGAAGGTGAGTCTGCACGTTATGTAGCTTGCAGCAACAGACGATTTAAAGATTGAACCTCACAATTCTGGAAGCGTTTGGCCTACAGAAGAAGATGAGTCTCCACCCTATGTCGCATTTCCTGAAGGAATCAAGATGGTTCCAGTGAACTGGTGGAGTTAAGAAACCTCATCGCTACAGGTCCGGAACAGTATGGACTCCATGAAGATATGGCTCGTACGAAGCAAACAGCACGTAAATATGGAAATGGGAATCCGCTTCGACTAAGACGACCCACAAGAGGGTGGAACCGAAGAATGCTATCAGGAATCACCATCAGAGCATCTTTTGAACATGTTCGAATTGACTGGGCTACCAGGGTTGAGGCCAATGGAGAGTTTATGTAAGAGATTTCTAAATCCATTGGAAAAGATTCACCAATGAAGAACAACAGAAAAAACGTGAATATCAAAGTACCTTTTTTTTCTTCCACCAAAAGGCTTCCCCATAAAAAACAAATGTCGTCACTGCACTTCAATATCCGTACGGTAGTGTATCATAATCTTGTTTGATCACACGCTTGTTATAAACCAGTTTATATTTCTTGTCTTGGGATTGCGTCACCAATTGTTTTTTCTTTGTATCACGTACAATCTTATGAGGGTTATGAACGGTGACAGGTTCACAGTCATTGGCTCGTACCATGTCCACCATGGTATGAAAGTTCACTTTCTCTGTCGTCCTGACATTCAAGGTAAATCCCCGTACTTTACATACAATTTTTCCCTTGTATGTCTTGTAGGCATAATTCTTGGGGCCTGCCGAAACAAAGGTGATGATATGATCATCACTGTCCAACTCGTTGGTGAGTTCCCCCAAATAATCGCCCAATGAGGGTTCCCACTGTCCTTCTTCCGATATGTAAACAAGGCTGTCTGTGTCGTAATAACACACTCTTTGATTCAGTTTCTCCATAACACGGTACAATTTAATTCTCGCTTGAGCTGTGGTGAAGGCAGCCAAAACAACATTGGTCCTGTCGGAAGCTTCCACAAAGTCATTCTCTTGGACATAACACACTTCCACCATCTCATCAGAGTCAAGATGAACATCTTTTATGTTGACACTGGCGCTGGTAAACAGTTCAAAATAACGTTTCGTATCATTCACCATTTCCAACTTGGGTCTGTTCGGACGCTGTCCCAATTTTCCCCACATGTTGTTTAATATTTGTTTCCACACACTTCTGGCGCCTGCGTTATACTGGATATTCTCCTTCTCCAAAAGAATCCCTTCATGTTGGCGGTATTCTTGAATGTACCTGTCTTTGTCTTGGTCGGTCTTACACCAAGCAGGCCAACCCGAGGCTTCCTGTTTCTTCTTCAAAAACATATCGATATAGTCTTTGAACAAAGTTTGACTTTTTTGATCAAAATGCCATACTTCATGTATTTTCACCACCCGGTATCCCCTCTCACGTGCTAAGTCCAGTTCTAGACTCACCCATGTACCAGTCAAGGTTCTTTCTTCATCCGTGTGTTCACAGGGGGTTTGTTGTAATGTTTCAGCCCAGGTTCGACACAAGGCAAACATGAGTTTGTTGTTGCACTTGAATGGTAATACGGGATGATATAAACCGCGGGGGGCAAGCACATCACATTTGATGACACCAAAGTAATCTCCAACCTGGGCAGGATTTAAATGGTCCGTAAATATTCTGGGATGTCCCACAGGATACACGCCGTTCTTATTGATATCTGGGTATAGACTTGTAAAGTCCACATACTTGATCTTCTTTCCTTCCACCAACAATTTCGTGGCATTGGTACGTCCCCCATAAAAGGCATCACGCGGGT
This sequence comes from Ricordea florida, assembly GCA_949710005.1. Taxonomy (NCBI): domain Eukaryota; kingdom Metazoa; phylum Cnidaria; class Anthozoa; order Corallimorpharia; family Ricordeidae; genus Ricordea; species Ricordea florida. The sequence goes on along the minus strand of OX453276.1, from coordinate 23,111,744 downwards.
TCAGGGGAGAAACAAAATCCAATGCATCCACAAATGCTTTCACTTCTTGGTTCTCTTTTAGGAGCTCTCGCCACTGACATTCCCACATTTCCACCACGTCAATGCCTTCTTTGTGGGCTTAGGAAAGCACCCTTTAAACGTAAATTGCATGATTTACTTCTAAATATTCTTGGAACTGAGGAGATGAATGTTTAAATGCGCTACATTGACCTTTCTAAGCACATGCGGCTATTAAATATTAAATAGTTCCCCTAAGTCTTAAAAGTTAATTTGGTTCTATTTTCTCTTTTCTTTACTGTCGTTATTAATAGTTTGTTTTCCATTTCTTCTTTTTTTCTTAATATTGTTAAATATATATATATATATTTTTTTTTTCTCTGTTGTTGTACATAATTTTTTTTGTTTTAAACATCCATTCCAAAATTAAGTAGCCCGCCTAGAATAGCTATGCTAATTGCGGGCTACTATGGTCTCTGTATTGGTTTTTTTAAAATAAAGTGCGTGTTGTTGTTGTTGTTGTTGTTCTTTCTTCAAATAGTTGGTTCTTTCCAAGGTATGTTGATACAATTCATGCATCGAACAATTGCTGATGCGATTCATGGTGGAGCCGGGAAAACACTTGATACAACCATGAAAAAAGCAATCATGAAACTCATAGGCTGTATTGGTAGCTTCACAATATCCATTCAACAAATAGGGGCCCACACGCTTTTCTCCTTCATTTCTGCCATGACGAATCACTGCTTTGTTCTCATGGGCCACATGAGCCAGCCACTGATAGGCGCAATGGTATTGATTGGCTGTTTTTCTGTAGCCTAGATGAGGGATAATGGCAATGGTTTTCTCCTTCAAAAACATGGTACGAAAAATTAAATTGCATAAAGATGCAATGGTCATACTTTCTTTGAAAGGGTGAATATGACATAACCCTTTCACCGTGTCTATGAATTGACAGCAACATCGTCGCAAAATGTCCACATCAGATCGACAATAAGCCACCAGTTCTTCTTGCATATTAAAGACCACCTTCTTTGTTTGTTGTTCTTGGTACCAGGTTAGGAACGCATCACGAGCTTCTGGTTTCATGCCGTCAGGGTCATAGTATTCAACATCTGGTATGGGTCCCACATAATGTTGGTTGTCTTCTGTATTGAAGAAATGGGGGAAATAGCCTTTCTTGAGTTCTTTCATGCCAAATGTTTTGGGTAACTTTGCCAGCGGCATAGGAAAAAAATTTAAACTGTCAATAAAACGCACATCCACATCTGGTACTCGCATCTCCATGATCTTGGCGCCATTCATGATGAGGGTTGGTTTCACATTGTTCTTGTACAAATAATCCAAAATAAAATAGGAATCATAACCCTTAAAGTTATGGGCTATGCAGGTTGCTCCTGGCATCTGGTCAAACAGCCAGGAGCAAAATGCCTCGCACGTTTTAAACATCCACTCCTTCCCGTGTTGATCTTGCACCACCACCAGATTAGGGACATGGATTCCAGTGTTTTGGGTGCATTCAAAATCAAAAAATAAATAAGTGTCCTCTTGTTCCTCATCATCAGCAGCCTCTCTCTTTCTTATCTTGCCTTGTTTGGGTACTTGCATGAAACACTGATGATTTTTGTCGACAAACTTGTCACATATACGACACATCACTTCTCCACATTTATGTAAGTTTACATCCCGTCGAGTCCAGTCCAGCATTTTACCGCAATCTTTACACTTGAGATACTGTTTGCAAACAGAGATTCCACCCTGAGACCCCATTCTACGATGATTCTCAAAACATCCAGGTCCCTGAAATGATCTTCGGCAATAGGCGCAATAGATCCATGAGGATATATCACCACGACATCCTTCTTGAAAACAAGATAAACATTTCTTCTTACATCGATGATGCCTTCCCTCTTCTGTGTTATATCCCTTTTCACATTCCAAACAATAATAATTGCGTCCCATGAATCCAGGCATGGAGGTGATGAAATCATAATGACCATGATGTAAATATAAATAAATCACTTTCTCCTGGGTGGGTCCTTTATAAATAATACTGTTAAAATGTTCCGCACTGACAATCACCAGTTGATACTGGGGTAATACGGCTTGAAACTTCTTCGCCTCTTCAATGCCACATGGTTGTAGGGGGACTCCGGCTTTACGATGTAGCTCCAGTGCTCTTGTTCGTTGAATAGGTCGACCCCGATAGATATCATCGTACTTGGAGTCTTTCTCCAATTTGGCCAGCCCAACCACAATGGCTCTGGCCATACACAATTCATCTTGATTCTTGATACGGATGAAACAACGTTTGTCCCTCAAACGCTTGTTCATATTGATGACTTTCTTTCTTCCACTCCCCGCGGGAAGAGAAACGTGAACTAAATTCACATCAAATCTTTGATTCACACACAAATCCTCATGGGACTGTAACACTCGTTCCACTTCAAACATAATTCTTTGAGATGTGAGGTCTTCTACAGGCATGAATGGTAGACTGATGGGTGAAGATAGTTCGCGAGTTTGCATGACAAAACGAATCTGATCTCGCTAATTCATTCCACGGGTCATATCTGTAATGGCTCTTTCCAACACATGATTCAAATTGGATGCTCCTTCTTGAATAGTCTTGGCTTGGGGAATGTCAATGGTCAAATGATAATCAATACCCGAGGTCTTGAATCTGGGAATGTGGCGTCGATTCTGTTCTTTCAGATCATAACTGGGTTATTGTTGTTGTTGTGGTGGTGGTCGTCTCCCACGACGTCCTCCCATTTGCTCACTGCAACATGGAATAGTAAAATATAAGTTCAAAAATCGAACATGTTGACATCAAAAGGAACAGGTTGAACAATGTCGTAAAACATATCAACTTGCCCCTCTTCCTGTTGTTGTAGTTGTTGTTCAAGGATGGTTACGGCCTGTAATAACTCCTCATCACTATTCATCGGTTCAGCATCACCTTCTTGTACCGTTTCATCATCACTTTCTTGTTCCATTTCATTGATGGCTTGTAATAAATCATGATCACTCACTGCGGGCGTAACCATCTCTCCGTCAATCATCAAACCCAACAAAATGCTTTGTTTATCAGGACGAGAAAATTGATGGAGGACCCATTTCGAATCAAAACAAGTCATTTGTTCAGCGGTGTAACCCATCATCGTGCAAGATTGCACCTAAGGGCGAAGGACATGAGATGGTTTGACACATCTCAACGCTCTTTCCATAAACCTTGAAATCTTTGCTTCATCATCCGCCTCACAACTGTGGTCTTTTTCGTATGGAGTTCTATGAGAACATCCATAACAGGCCTCATTCGCCAAGGACTTGATTCTGTTCCAAAGGCATTCACAATAGACGCGCCAAAACTGAGCTTCAACATTCTCCTTGATCTCTTCATCCATGTTTGCTTCTTCTTCTTCGCTCCACTAGTTGTGGTGAAAATACTACAACTCACTCTTCTTTTATACTCTCTGAGGCATACCCTGTTCTTTACCTGTTTTACCAGTCTTTTCCTGTTCATTAGGTTGTTCATACCTGTCAATCAAGTTTTTCTTGTTAAAAAAAACCCGTTTTGATAGGGGGTACCCCCCACCCCCCTCTCTTATTTTTAAAAAAACCAGACAAACCAGTTTTAAACCGGCTTCCCCAAAAAAGTATATAAACAATGACGCTGCTTCCAGTCGGTGTCTTTTCGCTCATCTCTTTGTAGGCGAAGGTGATACAGGGTTATATTTGTTCTAGTGTTTTTTCCATTTGTCAGTCTCAAGATGCCCAAGCGTAGACAACAGAGCCAAAGAGATGCTGCCAAAAGACCAGCAACAAGTTCCTCTTCTTCTTCTTCTTCCAGCGACCCTGTATCGCCTTCGCCTTCTGGGTCGTCCCATGTGTTTTCTTTAACTTTAAACGAAGCCGGGTCTCCATCATCATCAACCAGTGTTGAACCTGTGCCATCAACCAGTGCTGAACCTGTGCCATCACCATCCAGTGTTGAACCTGTGGTATCACGTGATGCTGTGACACCTCCATCGAGTCCTGCACCTGTCAATAACGATGATGTAACACCACCTGAAGCAACTGAGCAACTGCCGGACAACCAGGAACCAGGAGCAGTGGCAGCCAACCCTCTGACTATACCGCGAGATCCACCCATTGACGGTCCTTGTCTGGTTTGTTTCGAAGGAGAATCAGCCCCTCCAACACCATGTTGTAAAAAGCCACTGTGTGATCCATGTCTGAAACACTGGTTGGACAACAGACGGTTTGACTGCCCACATTGCAGGAAACAATTGCCATCCACATACATTATGACCTCTGAAGAAGCCACAGATGCCTTGTTACAAGCAGAATTCCAACGAAGGATTCGGCTGGTAAGAATTGATTATGACACTATGATAGTTATTTTGGAAGCCATATTTGCTATGGCTTTTTTGGTCGTGGGACTTTATTATTTATATTTGATCATAAGAAATGTACAATCTCGTTTATCTTAAATTTTTCCTTTTTTTTAGACTTATAATGAACTGATACTGAGTATGAGGGATAAGCAAGAACGAAACTTGAAATGTTCCAACATTGATTCGATTGTCAAGGACTTATTACAAAAAGCCCTTTGTATAAGTTTTAATTTATGCGATGATTATACACCAATGGATTATTGCCAAAGACGAGTTCTTTTTGATTCGCTCATTGGTTAATTTTTTTTTCTTTTTCTTATCTATAGGCCTTGATCAAACTCAAAGCGACCAAATCAACACTTAAGTATAAGTTACAACAGCAAAATAGAGTTCCTTTCAATCCATTTCGATTCTTTTATAATTATTATACGATGCGAGAATTGTTGGAATGTGCCACCAATATTGATGTCATATACAATCCAGCTTTCGTCAAGGAAATATGTGAACTGTTAGATATGCTCCATTGTTAAATCTTTTTTTTTTTTGACGTGAGGTTAGGGGTGGCTGTAAGGGGAGGTTGGAGGCCACACTGTAAATATTAAAAAAGAAAAGAAAAGTTATTCTGTGAGGTTAGGGGTGGCTGTAAGGGGAGGATGGAGGCCACTAAAAAAAATAACTTTTCTTTTCTTTCAGACCATGGAGCATATGGTATCATGCATACAAGTTGTCCCCAACAAAAAGAATAAATTCGTTTGCATTTGTATGTACAATATTCTGATTAAAAAAAACTTTTTATTTTATTTTTTAATTTTTTTTATTTTTTTTATTTTTTTTTGGTGGGGGGTACCCCCACCTCTTATAGTTTTTTTTGTTTCTTTACCTTTTCACAGATGGTTCGATCAATTGATGATTGTTCAAGATACATTACTAATAAATATCAAGAATTAGTGGATGCTGCCATGGCTCAATTTGATCTGTTTGATGCTTATAGCCTGTTACGTACTCGTGATTATCTGTTTGATTGTAGAAGGATAGCTTTTCGTTTATTAACTGAGCCTTATTAATTTTTTTATCATTACAGATAATGAATGAAACCGTTGACCTTATGACGTTTGTTATGCATGATTACTACAGTAATTTCAATCACTATAGTCCACGTGATCATTACACCTTGAGGATTCGTGAAACATTGGATTTTTGTTATCTAAGACTTTGTGGTTTTTTCATCCATCATGAATTTTAATTTTAATTTTTGTAGATTTATTACATGCTTGCTGAATGTGCAAGATATGTTATGGATAAACACAATCAAGCAAGTTTACAAGTTGCCAAACTTAGTCTTCTGGAGATATATTTTGACATAGTTTTCATCATGAGTAGAATCGAATGGTGTAACACATTATAGTTTTTTTTCTTTTTTCATAGATAAATATAAAAACTGGAGAGTGTTGGAGATTTCTTCGTTATAGATTTGGTGTTCCCAATTTACGTCAAGCAGATGTACCACTCATTGAACATATTATTAAAGATTTAGATGTAGTAAACCGAAGGTTATGGCTTGATTTTATGAGAAAATTCAAATAAGTTTTTTTTTTCTTTTTTTTTTGCCAGGGTGAAGGTAGTGATGATAGTGACAGTGATAGTGAACGGTTATTTCATTTAGCACAATGCCAATGTGACGAATGTCAACAAGATGTAGATCAATATCGTTATTGTGGTTGTGATTGTAGTTACTGCTACCATATGGTTGATGAGATGGATTATTGTGATTGTAAAGGTTGTAATGCTCTCTTCTGGCACTTCAATGTTTTATCCTTAGCATAAAAAAAATCGCCTTTCTTTTCTAGGGTGAATATATTGATGATGATCAAGATTATGCCCTTTTATTTGACCACATGTTTGATGCTCCAGATTATGTCCTTTTCTTCGAACACATGGCTTTATCATCACAAGTGATATAAACAAAACTTGTTTTATTGTAGGCCATCAATGATGACAATGATGAGGCTCATGAAGGCAATGTAAGATTCTTTCATCAAGATAATCACGGTGATTTTGTACAATATTTTCCTCGGGATGATGATCATGAATTCATTAGTCTTTCCATTCAAGAATTTATAAGACAACACCACGGTTTCATTCATGAACCCGTTATTTGCTTTATAGGAAGACCATGAACATTTATGATCCTGGAGTGCCAGAAGATGGAATTACCCTATTCTCTTGTAAAAAAACAAACATGGTTATGATTCATTAAAAGATTTCAAATGATATATGGTGTGTGTTTTTGTTTCTATCTGTTAGGAATGCATTCAAAATGTCATTTAAACCCATTCAACCATTCATATCCCTTCATTTGAGAGAATGCCTAAAAGGCGACGCATTAAAAGATACAAAAGAGTGTTCAAAAGAATAAGACAGTACGGAGGCAAACAAAGCACATTAAGGAAACTCGTTGAACGTTACAAGCGCCCTCCACCTTTCATTGGAACTTGGTGATGGCAACAAGAAAGAAAAAAAGAACGCAAAGAAGAAGAAGAAGACGCACCATGCGTGGTGGAGCCCTTTCAGTAGCTGACATCAAAAACAGAGCAGCCAAAAAATTTGGAAAAGGAAGCTGGCTATACAATAGGGCAACCTTTGGAGCAAAGCCAATGGTCTCTTTTGTAAATTGGCTCGGTAGAAAACTACACTAATAAAACAACATGAAATGTACCACTGTTTTTTTATTGACGCTCACGTTCCAAATATGGTGTAGGGGGCTGCTAAGCCCCCTTTCCCGCCAAAACCGGTTCAAACCGGTTTTCTTCTCCTTCATTTGCATAATTTCTTGACCGCCGCCATTTTTAAATACCCTGACAAAAATTTTTTCAACAGCCAATCAGAAGCCTCTATTTGCCCCATAGTGGCCCCCCTTACTACTAATCTGGTAAGCTTTGATCCACATTACTCTATTTATAGTGAGCTTGCCTTCTGTCATCCCGTTTAGTATCAGGCAAAACACACCATGCAGCTCCTCCCTATTCAATCTGTTTGTCTCCATAATGTGAGAGGGGACTTGTGACTAATTACATCATAATCTTTTTCCTCAAAATGCGTAGAATATTGGGCTGGTTCTCGCGGATTTTCGCTGAGGCTAGATACAAAAGAATTATACTACGAAAAAATCTCTGCTACCGGCTTTCGTAATACAAAAGTCAGTTTTATGTTTATATGGGATTTTGACATGTTTTAATCCCGATACTCTCTCTAAACTATAACTCAGAAAGAAAGATAACCGTGAGAAGACTGGAACGATTGGTTTCTGTACTTAACCACGCTTCATTAAACTGTCATAGATGTTTAAATCTATTTGTAATCTCTCCCCCCTTTTCCCTTGCTGTATTGTTTCTCCTTCATTTAAATTTTCCCTCTTATTATCTTCTTTTTCATTTGTTTTGTGGTTTAGAAAGAGAAGGACGCGGGGCAGGAGTTGGAAGAAGAAGAAGAGGAAAGTGAAATCTCTTTCACCCCAATAACAAGTCCTATATTAGAAAGTAGTCTCTATGAACCATCTTTTGCTGAAGAGAAAACTGTAACGCCAAAGGAGAAGTTGAACAAATTCCTGATTTCAAGAGATATTAGTCCAATTCGCCATTCTCTGAAAACACCATGGGCAGAAGCTTCCGAGCGGACAAAAAGGCTTTATATTAGAAAGGTACGACAAGTTGTTAATGCGTGCTTGGATGAGATTGTTCCTGGGGAAACTGAGACTTTATTGTCTTCACTGGTTAAATCAGATCTTGACGAAAGTGCTATTGATTCCTCTCTGCTGGAATGTTTGGCCGAATGTTATAACAACGCAGACCATTGGAGCTCTCGAAGGCAGATTTTGTCCATCATGGCGGATGAGGTGAATTTCAAAGATTTGCAAAGATGGATACCTAATTTGTCCAGGTATCGTTTTAACATAGCTAGACATCATTTATTACTCCACGGTAGAGGTGCGAACGTACAATCTGTTAAAGGCACAAGAATGTACATTGCGCCAGAGAAACTCGATCATTTTCTGTCGTTCATCACTAGTACCCACATAATTCAAGACTTGCCGTTTGGCGAGAAAACTCTGAAACTGTCCACAAACACGGAAATAAAGGTTCCCAATGTTGTTCGAAGTTTGATCCCTGAGCACATTGTCCTTCAGTATCTAAGCTACTGTAGTGATGTGAGCTTCGTACCAATGAGTCGCAGCACGCTATTGAAAGTTCTCAGTGTACGTTCCGCATCTACGAGGAAATCTCTGCAAGGTTTGGACTATGTTTCAGCTGCCGGCGCCAAAGCTTTTGACGAACTAGAAGAAGTGATAGACAAGCTTGGACATAATTATGGGAAGGGTTTCACGTGGGCTAAGGTACAGAAAGAGAAACTTCATCTAGCGAAACGCTACCTAAAAGGTGACTATAAGGTAAGATTGCTTCTGTCTAAGATATTTTAGTTTTGTTGTTTTCGCGTCTACAGTTAGTGCACATTAAAGGGATAATAAACCATAAAGGATTTAACAGACTAGTAAAATTGTGCAAAGGTAGACATATTCGATATAATCGTGATGATGAAACACTGCGTTTCTTGGCACTATGGGTGCTTGAATTTGTGGCTGAAAAAACTGTGATAGATAATGCGTAGAATTACTTTTATATTTTGTCGTATTCCGGCAAAGCATGTTAGAAATGAAGCAGAAAAGGATATTATAGAATCTATGAGCATTTGATGTAGAGCCAAAGTTACCTGTGTATACGTTTTTCATGTTCACTTACTGACATATGCTAAACAGCTTTTTGTGTTTCTAAGGTTCACGTATCTAAAGAATCGAAGGTCGCAGATCATTGTCGGACGTATGCCCTCAGTTATCCTCAAGATAACGATTACATCACAGTCTGTAATCATGAACATGATTCAAAATGCGACAGATGCGAACTTCTCCCAACAGTATTGCGTGAAATCAAGTCAGTTATTGGCAGTGTTAACTGTAACGCTGAAGAACGAGACGAGATGGAGTATAAAATCTCACAGTCAATTCAGAGTATTGAAGCTTGGCAGGCCCATCTCCTTCGCGCTATAAATCAGGATGCCGCAAGACATGGAATTCTGGAAAATCTTGATGCACAGGCAGTGTTAGTGGTGATGGACTGGGCAATGAAGTTTCTGCCGAGAAAATTTCGAGAAAGTCAAAGCGACTGGTTCGGAAAACGTGGCATACCCTGGCATATCAGTGTGGCATTGAGGAAGAATGCAAATAATGAAACTGAATTGTTTACTTTCGTTCATGCCTTCGAAAGTTGTAACCAGGATAGCTCCACTGTACTCGCCATTATTGATGACGTCTTTCGTCAACTTAAGGAAATCATGCCAGAAGTTAACTCTGTTTATATGCGGAGCGATAACGCAGGATGCTATCATTGCTCGTTTACATTACTTTCAGTCTACCATGTTGCTAGCGAGCATGCAATTGAACTAAAGCGTTTTGACTTTTCCGATCCCCAAGGCGGAAAAGGATCTTGTGACCGTAAGGCCGCGACAATTAAAAGTCACATGCGCACCTATCTCAATTCTGGCCACGACATAGAGACAGCCTCTCAAATGATGACGGCCACTGAGTCATCTGGCGGAATTTCTGGTGTCTGGGTGACGGTGAGCGGGCCACAACCTGTTGCAAAGTCCACTCCGGTAAAATGGGAGGGCGTTAGTTTCATTAACAACATTGCATACACCCAGGAATGTTTGCATGTTTGGAGAGCTTATGGAATTGGCTCTGGCAAATTTGTACCCTGGAGCAACTTCCGCCAACAAGTTGGGAGTCTTCCTCAGTTAAACAAAGAGAAACAGAGTTCTAGTGCTGAAGTATCTTTCCAAACTGCCAAAGCCAGGAGTAAACCAAAGCAAACACCGGTTTTAGAAGAGGCCCCACAGGACAGAAATAACAGCGACGACGATGAAAACTGTAACGACGAAGGAAGCGATCTGTTTTTCTGTCCAGAAGAGGGATGTGTCAAGTCCTTTCTACAATACTCATCGTTAGAAAAACATCTGGACTGTGGTAAACACAAGTATGCCCTGGAACAGGAAACACTGTACGACAAGGCAATGACCATGTACGCCACCAAACTGGAGCGTGGTGCTGGCGTCCTACAAGAAATAGTCGATGAAGGTGCATCTATGTCAGTGGAGGATGATGGCTCCGTGCTACCGATGGGATGGGCTCTTAAGTCAGCAGGAGTACAAAGAAAGAATCTCACGGTGGCGCAGAAGAACTATCTGACTGAAGTCTTTCAAGTTGGAGAACGCACTGGGCAAAAAGCCGACCCAACGAGCGTCTCAAAGGCAATGCGAAGAGTAAAGCATAGTGATGGCTCTAATATCTTCGACAAATGCGAACACCACTACAAATAGCAGGATTTTTTGCTCGCTTGTCAGCAAAGAAGACTTATAGTGTGGAACAATCCAGTGAGGAGGAAGAACTAGAAAGGAATGAGCTGATAACAGAGAAGGCAATCGAAGAAATGTCCAACGAAGTAACGAAAGCATTAGCTCTTCAGCATCCCATCATGTACGAAACATACAACATCTGTGAGATCGTAGGTCAGTCTAGGCTGGCGAAGTTCTCGATACGAACACTGCAGAACATCTGTGCAGCCTTAGAACTGGATGTAGCATCGATGACTGGCAAGCGCAAGCAGCCGTATATGGAAATTATTGAAGGCATTGTGGCCAAGTGTGGCTGTAAAAGTAGTAAGGCTGACTAGAATATGTAGAGATTAACCTACGAAATAGTCAGTGATGTCAAGAATGTCTTACTTGAGGTAAACTGAAATTGACGGCTCTGTTTGACGCTATGTGTGTCGTCTATACAACTTTTTAAACTAACAAACACTCTTTTAAAACACTCTTTTACGAGTGACCACTGACGGGGGTTGTAAATTGTCTCGTCAAAATTACCCTGGTAGATTTTACGATAGAATCCAGGGAAAAGCCAACAAAAGGAAAAGTGTTATATGAAATGTAACAAGTTGTTATAAATTAGTTAAGTCTGTGGAGAGAAAAGGAATCACAGCCACGCCCACAAACGCAAAATCTTGTACATCTCCTAGTAGATTTAAAGATTACTCAGAATTTTAAAAGGGGATGGTCTAATGTAAAGTTGTTTCAAGCTATCCCATGACTAACAATTTAAGGCCAATCATAAGGAATCTTCCAATTTCATTTTTAAAATTATTTTTAACTGCATCACGTGGTCAACCAAGCCCTATTTTATCGAGAAATCCTTCGAGTTGAACCGCCCACTGGACAGAGAGCAAACCGTTCTCCTTTTGAAGGTCTACAGTGGCAAATAATACTCTTCTTGTAAAAAGAGTTAGAGGAATGGTAAGAAGTCATATGCGTCACGTCCTGACGAAAACTTTAGTTTGAGCGGGACTGGCACTAGTCAATGAACACCAGTCTCACCTGCAAGTTGTAATGATTCGGGAACCATTCCGAACTGATTTCGCATAGACTTTTTAGGGTCAATGCTTTGATACAGAAAAACTAGAGCTGCACGTTTAGAAAGTGATAAGGATCGTTAGTTACAATTTTCGAACACTGGAGGCGGGAGGGCGTAATCGATCACGTGGCCAAGTAATTTGCATTTCTTGTTTTCAATATTTTCTTAAAGTTTACTTTACTTTACCATCTATCATTCCTCGTGGATGTCTTCAACAATAGTTTTTGGAAAATGTGCATAATATATAGATTTAGCCAAGCCTAAAAGTGGGGCTCCCGTTAGTACTTTCATTTCACTTTAAACTGTAAAAGCATTCTAAAATATTGCGAAGGAATTCACAAACGTTTTTAACTATAGTTAAGTGTCGAGGTCGTTTAACTTGCTATGATTTTTGTCTAAACTTTCGTCTGCCATAAGTACGGTCTTTCTACCTACAAAGTAATGGAGTATATTCTACAAAAAACACAAATTATCAATGTACTGTACTATATTCCTGATGAAATTAACCATTCTATTTGCGTAAATGTATTTATAGAGGATATTACATGGCCGCGCGGAGATACGAAATTTCTCTTCAAGTGTTGAAAAATATTTCACGAGTGAGCGCAGCGAACGAGTGAAATATTTTTTCAACACGAGAAGAGAAATTACGTATCTCCAAGCGGCCATGTAATGTTCTGTTTATTTTATAGATACTGATGAAATTTCCACATAAAACAACTTCGACAAATCTTCCTGGATGCTCTACAAGCTCGGAAAAAATATCGACGTTAAATTTTGGCTGCTCATCGAGAAAGTCACCCGTAACCGTACCGTCTTCGCACTTCGAAGACATTTTTTGAATGAAATTGCAAACGAACCGGCCACGTGCCTGAGCGGGAAGCTCTCTTGTAATTGGCTTATCATGTTGGTAACCATGGCGACACCAATATCCTCACACGTGAAAGATAAAAATAATATCTTCACTACGCGCGATGAAGATATGATTTTTTCGTCACTGGAAAAATCCTGGTATTTCATCGGTATCTATATAATAAAAAAGATTTGTACACGCTACTGGGAAATGCAGGACACAACTCTTGTCATTTTCGTGTTAAAACGAACACCTCGGTAAAATAAATGTTTACTCCAAGCAGGGTGCAAAGAAAATTAATTTTACAGATTGCCCTTCGGGCAAGCTGTAACCAACATCTACCAGCCCGAAAAACATTTTTCACGAGAATGAAAAAAATAATTATCAATTATTCTTTTCTTAATTACATTGTAAGTTTAAAAAATTACTGCCTTCATTTATTCAATACAATCAGCTGTAGTTACTTAACATAAGAAATAAATAACCGTAAAAGTGTGAACTATAATTAGACCTGGTCCAACGCAACACGTGAATGATACATTTGATACATCTGAGACATCATACATTTGAGACATTTTACAATTTAGAAGAACATTTTTTACGAAAACAACGGCGTTGAAACCAAAGTTCTCAATCGACACACTAAATGACAACGTCGACAACGCGAAAAGCTGCCAGTGAAAGCGCTACATTCTGCAATTTGCCGCCAAGAGAAAATTTCCCGCGGGAGTATTTCTTATCCGTCGACAGGGGAGATGTTTATATGATTAAAGGACATAAAAATTTGAAATCTTTCATCAGTTTGCTTCTCATTCAAAAGTAGTGCATTCAGAAGATCATTTTTCTGAAGAAGGTTTGTTTAGAAGTCGGTTTTCTAAGTCAAGTGTCAAGTTTAAGGGAAAGTGGAAAGTGCGAGTGCTGAGTCACGCATCAGTGAGCAAATACTATGCAGACAAAACTTATGCAAATTTGTGGTCCATAGCACGGAGTCTTTCCACTTCTCGGCTTTCTTCGCTACAATTTTGTCTGTTTTCCACAGCACGGAGTCTTTCCGCTTCTCGGCTATCTTCGCTACAATTTTGTCTGTTTTCCACAGCACGGAGTCTTTCCGCTTCTCGGCGTTCTTCGTTACCATTTTGTCTATTTTCTCGAGCCCGGACTCTTTCTGCTTGTCGGCGTTCTTCGCTATAATTTCGTCTCCTTTCTCTTTCCCGAGCGCGCCTTCTTTGGCGATCTACTTCGCTCATTCTTCCTCAGTTTATTCTTGCTCTCTTTCCCGTTGCTCTTCACCTGAACCCTGTGTTCTGCAAATTATATTTTCTCTGCTATTGTTTGTTGACATAGCGATAGAAATTGTTTCGTTTATCCTTTAGTAAAACTTTAAGAGTGTAGAGTAGTAATATTGTGTTTTAAAAAGACAATGAACTGAAAATTTCTTTTTCAGTCGTCAACGCAATTTCCCGCCAAAAATATGCGGGCTACCGGAACAGCTTCCAAATAAATCACGTCACCTCGATGAGTTGACACATGAGCCCACAATATGGTCATGTGATGCTGGTCAGTGGCTATCCCGTTTTGACAGCTGTCAATTGACCATATTGTGAATGTCCAATATAAAAGATGTGGATTTGCCAAAACAAGCCTGAGATACCCCTCCCTTCCTTTTTGATAGTCTCCCCTACCCTACTCGTACAATCTGTAGACGCGTACGTACGTACGTAAGGACGTACGGACGTACGTACGCTCGGTCAGTCACGTGACAACCAAAAGAAAAGAGGTTGACCATATTCCATGAGTATGGGGCTCTGCTCCACGCACGCTTCGCGCGCGGGAGCCCCGCTAAAAACCACCTAGTCTTTGTTAAAATTAGTTTATCGAGGAATTCATTATCCGTGACCGGTCGTGTCCGGGTGATCCCCTTTAACCCGCCGAGGCAATAATGTTCTTACCCTTTTCATAGTTGGAGACCATTACCGGGCTGAATTGTTAAAAAAGAGGAACTAGGTGATGGTCAAAGCCAAGTGTTAATTTTTTCCGAACTTGAGATGTGGCAACGTCTCTCTTGTACAAAGGAATGAATTCGTCATGGCACCTGCATATATATTTTCTAGTTCGATTTGGGGTAAAGCTTTTATTAGAAGTGCAAAAACACGTTGTGTTTTACCTTTGACAGTTTTGAAATTAATTCAGAGGCTAGAAATTCTTGAAGATGGTTTATGTGGTTTATCGCCGTAGAATATAGCTGAGGGTATAAAATGTAAAAATTGATCTTGAAACTAAAAGAACTCGTAAGTTTGAAATGTTTAGCAGCAGCATTATATAAAGGGTTCATGATTTTCGAGTCACAAAAAGTCCGTGTACATGAACGTCCGCTCTCACTTCCGGAAATAATAATTGGTCACGCAACCGTTAAGTTGCCATAAATACATCTTCTGCGAATCCAACTTGCTGAGAACGCCCAGCTCCGTTTTGGCTACGTTCGCAAGGCAAATCTAAGTTGTTATTATACTATGAAAATGTGGAAGTCTTCATGTGCTGGTAAAGAAGGTTAAACGACCCTTTAATTTCATCATCAAAAGATTTAATTCTTGTGTGAAATTGTCACGGATTTAAGACATGTTTTGAGACCTGAGTCTATACCCTACTATTACAAATAGATAGAACATTTAAAATGAATCGATAACCTACGGTCCTAGATGACGGCCCTTCTGCCCATACAATCTCTTATATTGTGTTTTGACAAAAATCTGTAATGCTGAGCTTCCTTGCAACCATCTCTTGGTATTCTATCTTGTATTATAAATGACTATCATTACGACATAAAATGGATTTTAAATTACATTTTAATTGCTACAAGATGGTAAAAATTTCATGTGCATCACTAATCTGTGTAATGAGGACTGATTTGATGAACTTGAGTACTGTATGAGCAGTATGCTATAGAATTAGCTGCCTTAAGCAAATATCTTGACAGCCAAAATACAATACGATTGCGAATTACTGTCAATTTGATTTCTTACGTAGATATTGCCCTGTCGTAATACTACAAATCTTCAAAGTTTATGAATTGCAAAGATTCGGCATGCCAAAGTATCATAGAATAACTTTCATTTTAAAGGATATAGGCATTTGCTCAAAGTGCGCATGCGTAGTAACTGAAAGTTCTTTCCATAAATCACATGAAAATCTAATAATTTCAATTAAAATCGTACTTGTTCTCTAAACCTGAGTCAATACCCTACTATTACATATAGATAGAACATTCAAAATGCATCGATAACCTACGATCCTAGATGACGGCCCTTCTGCCCATACAATCTCTTGTATTGTATTTTGACAAAAATCTGTAATGCTGAGCTTCCTTGCAACCATCTCTTGGTATTCTATCTTGTATTATAAATGACTATCATTAGGACATAAATTGGATTTTAAATTAAATTTTAATTCCTACAAGATGGTGAAATTTGCATGTTCATAACTAATCTGTGTAATGAAGACTGATTTGATGAACTTGAGTACTGTCTGAGCAGTATGCTATAGAATTAGCTGCTTTAAGCAAATATCTTGACAGCCAAAATACAATACGATTGCGAATTACTATCAATTTGATTTCTTACGTAGAAATTGTCCTGTCGTAATACTACAAATCTTAAAAGGTTCAGAATTGCAAAGATTCGGCAGGCCGAGGTATCATAGAATAACTTTTATTTTAAAGGATTTAGGCAATTGGTCGAAGTACGCATGCGTAGTAACTAAAAATTCTTTCCTTAAATCGCATGAAAAATCTAATTATTGCAATTAAAATCGTACTCGTTATCTAAACCTGAGTCTATACCCTAATATTACAAATGGATAAAACATTCAAAATGAATCGATAACTTACGATCCTAGATGACGGCCCTTCTGCCCATACAATCTCTTATATGGTGTTTTGATAAAAATCTGTAAGGCTGATCTTTCTTGCAACCATCTCTTGGTATTCTATCTTGTATTATAAATGACTATCATTACGACATAAAATGGATTTTAAATTACATTTTAATTGCTACAAGATGGTGAAAATTGCATGTGCATCTCTAATCTGTGTAATGAGAACTGATTTGATGAACTTGAGTACTGTCTGAGCAGTATGCTATAGAATTAGCTGCCTTAAGCAAATATCTTGACAGCCAAAATACTATACGATTTCGAATTACTATCAATTTGATTTCTTACGTAGATATAGCCCTGTCATAATACTACAAATCTTAAAAGTTTCAGAATTGCAAAGATTTGGCAGGCCGAGGTATCATAGAATAACTTTCATTTTAAAGCATTTAGGCAATTGGTCGAAGTGCGCATGCGTAGTAACTGAAAGTTCTTTCCTTAAATCGCATGAAAATCTAATTATTGCAATTAAAATCGTACTCGTTATCTAAACCTGAGTCTATACCCTACTATTACATATAGATAGAACATTTAAAATGAATCGATAACCTACGATCCTAGATGACGGCCCTTCTGCCCATACAATCTCTTATATGGTGTTTTGACAAAAATCTGTAAGCTTGAGCTTCCTTGCAACAATCTCTTGGTATGCTATCTTGTATTATAAATGACTATCATTACGACATAAAATGGATTTTAAATTACATTTTAATTGCTACAAGATGGTGAAAATTCCATGTGCATCACTAATCTGTGTAATAAGGACTCATTTGATGAACTTGAGTACTGTCTGAGCAGAATGCTATAGAATTAGCTGCCTTAAGCAAATATCTTGACAGCCAAAATACAAGACGATTGCGAATTACTATCAATTTGATTTCTTACGTCAATATTGCGCTGTCGTAATACTACAAATCTTCAAAGTTTTACAATTGCAAAGATTCGGCAGACCGAGGTATCATAGAATAACTTTCATTTTAAAGGATTTAGGCAATTGGTCGAAGTGCTCATGCGTAGTAACTAAAAGTTCTTTCTTTAAATCGCGTGGAAATCTAATCATTGCAATTAAAATCGTACTCGTTATCTAAACCTGAGTCTATACCCTACTATTACATATAGATAGAACATTCAAATGAATCGATAACTTACGATCCTAAATGACGGCCCTTCTGCCCATAGAATCTCTTATATGGTGTATTAACAAAAATCTGTAAGGCTGAGCTTCCTTGCAACCATCTCTTGGTATTCTATCTTGTATTATAAATGACTATCATTACGACATAAAATGGATTTTAAGTTACATTTTAATTGCTACAATATAATGAAAATTGTATGTGCATCACTAATCTGAGTAATGAGGACTTATTTGTTGAATATGAGTACTGTCTGAGCAGTATGCGATAGAACTAGCTTCCTTAAGCATATATCTTGACAGCCAAACTACAAGACGAAAGCGAATTACTATTAAGTTGATTTCTTACGTAGATATTGCCCTTTCGTAATACTAAAAATCTTTAAGATTTCAGAATTGCAAAGATTAAGCAGGCCGAGGTATCATAGAATAACTTTCATTTAAAAGGATTTAGGCAATTGGTTGAAGTGCGCATGCGTAGTAACTAAAAGTTCTTGCCTTAAATCGCATGGAAGTCTAATCATTGCAATTAAAATCGTACTTGTTATCTAAACCTGAGTGTATACCCTACTTTTACATATAGATAGAACATTCAAAATGAATCGATAACCTACGATCCTAGATGACGGCCCTTCTGCCCATACAATCTCTTATATGGTGTTTTGACAAAAATCTGTAAGGCTGAGCTTCCTTGCAACCATCTCTTGGTATTCTATCTTGTATTATAAATGACTATCATTACGACATAAAATAGATTTTAAGTTACATTTTAATTGCTAAAAGATGGTGAAAATTTCGAATGCATCACTAATCTGTGTAATGAGGACTGATTTGATGAACTTGAGTACTGTCTGAGCAGTATGCTATAGAATTAGCTGCCTTAAGCAAATATCTTGACAGCCAAAAAAAAATACGATTGCAAATTTCTATCAATTTGATTTCTTACGTAGATATTGCCCTGTCGTAATACTAAAAATCTTCAAAGTTTCAGAATTGCAAGTATTCGGCAGTCCGAGGTATCATAGAATAATTTTCATTTAAAAGGATTTAGGCAATTGGTTAAAGTGCGCATGCGTAGTAACTAAAGGTTCTTTCCTTAAATCGCATGAAAATCTAATCATTGCAATTAAAATCCTACTCCTTATCTAAACCTGAGTCTATACCCTACTACTACATATAGATAGAACATTCAAAATGAATCGATAACCTACGATCCTAGATGACGGACCTTCTACCCATACAATCTGTTATATTGTGTTTTCACAAAAATCTTTAAGGCTGAGCTTCGTTGCAACCATTTCTTGGTATTCCATCTTGTATTAAAAATGGCTATTATTACGACATAAAATGGATTTTAAATTACATTTTATTGCTAAAAGATGGTGAAAATAGCATGTGCATCACTAATCTGTGTAATGAGGACTGATTTGATGAACCTCAGTACTGTCTGAGCAGTATGCTATAGAATTAGCTGCCTTAAGCACAAATCGAGACAGCCAAAATACAAGACGATTGCGAATTACTATCAAGTTGATTTCTTACGTAGATATTGCCATGTCGTAATACTACAAATCTTCAGAGTTTCAGAATTGCAAAGATTCGGCAGTCCGAGGTATCATAGAATAACTTTCATTTAAAAGGATTTAGGCAATTGGTTGAAGTGCGCATGCGTAGTAACTAAAAGTTCTTTCCTTAAATCGCATTGAAAGCTAATCATTGCAATTAAAATCCTACTCCTTATCTAAACCTGAGTCTATACCCTACTATTACATATAGATAGAACATTCAAAACGAATCGATAACCTACGATCCTAGATGACGGATCTTCTACCCATACAATCTGTTATATTGTGTTTTCACAAAAGTCTTTAAGGCTGAGCTTCCTTGCAACCATCTCTTGGTATTCTATCTTGTATTATAAATGACTATCATTACGACATAAAATGGATTTTAAATTACATTTTAATTGCTACAAGATGGTGAAAATTGCATGTGCATCACTAATCTGTGTAATGAGGACTGATTTGATGAACTTGAGTACTGTCTGGGCAGTATGCTATAGAATTAGCTGCCTTAAGCAAATATCTTGACAGCCAAAATACAATACGATTGCAAATTACTATCAATTTGATTTCTTACGTAGATATTGCCCTGTCGTAATACTACAAATCTTAAAAGTTTCAGAATTGCAAAGATTCGGCAGTCCGAGGTATGATAGAATAACTTTCATTTAAAACGATTTAGGCAATTGGTCGAAGTGCGCATGCGTAGTAACTAAAAGTTCTGTTTTTAAAACGCATGGAAATCTAATCATTGCAATTAAAATCGTACTCGTTATCTAAACCTCAGTCTATACCCTACTATTACATATAGATAGAACATTCAAAATGAATCGATAACCTATGATCCTAGATGGCGGCCCTTCTGCCCATACTATCTGTTATATTGTGTTTTCACAAAAATGTTTAAGGCTGAGCTTTCTTGCAACCATCTCTTGGTATTCTATCTTGTATTAAAAATTACTATCATTACGACAAAAAATGGATTTTAAATTACATTTTAATTGCTACATGATAGTGAAAATTGCATGTGCATCACTAATGTGTGTAATGAGGACTGATTTGATGAACATGAGTACTTTCTCAGCAGTATGCTATAGAATTAGCTGCCTTAAGCAAATATCTTGACAGCCAATATAAGAGACGATTGCGAATTACTATCAATTTGATTTCTTACGTAGATATTGCCCTGTCGTAATACTACAAATCTTCTAAGTTTCAGAATTGCAAAGATTCGGCAGGCCGAGGTATCATAGAATAACTTTGATTTTAAAGGATTTAGGCAATTGTTCGAAGTGCGCATCCGTAGTAACTAAAAGTTCTTTCCTTTAATCGCATGGAAATCTAATCATTCCAATTAAAATCCTACTCTTTATCTAAACCTGAGTCTATACCCACGCCGGGTCAGCTGTCGGCATTTTTTAGTCACGCTAATGTCGCCAAAAATGGCCGTCTGGCTGTTGTTATTTCTGGTTAACCTGGGAACTAGTTTAAGGCAGTATAAATAGCGCTCGATTTGCAGCCCGGGAAAGCGCGGACTGAATTGAAAGTGAGCTAGCGTGAAAGCGGGAAAAATAGGCTTTATTTTGGTACCAAAATCGATGGTAGAATATTAATATGTCATTTTTCCTTCGCGTTCTCTCTTGCCCCGTAATGGCGCAAAAGGCAATCGGCGTGAAAATGGCAAACTTCGGCTTCAAAAGGCTTTTTTGTTCTTCTGAAACAAGAGTCGAGAACTGCAGTCTTGGAAACCTCAAACCTTTGGTAAGAATCGTATGTTTTTTGTTTTGGTGATTTTACTTTAGTTTTACAGAAATAATGCTTCCTTTTATGGGTGTTTTGTATCAGATGCTTGTAGAAATAGGCTGGAACTCAAATAACTTAAGACTTATTTTCTGAATCTTCAACACCAGTGATGCCTCGAAAAAAAAAAGGATTATGTCCGCTTTGCCGTGGGGCAATACGCAAAGGAAAAAAAAATCCGGCAGCAAGAGCTGGCCAAAGAAAAAGCCAGCCTCTCAAATGAGGTGAAAACCTTGCAGCGACAAATCCAGAGACTAGATAATAAGGTATTCAAATTTAGAAGATAAGTTTCTGCTGACAATTTTAATACACGATTGCACTGCACTTTGCTTTATTTCCTTCTTGTGTTTAGATAGCCTTTTATATTCGTTGCATATTTGTAGGTGATCATGTAATCGAAAAGGTTTTTTTCTATCCAGTATCGGGCCTTTTTTAAACACAGATCGACATAAATTTGTAACAAGATCCTGCAAGAAATTCCTTTTTGTCAGTAACAACAAAAGTAGTCACGCTAGTGAGGAGAAATCAACATTTGATATACAGTAAACACCGTTGCTTTTGAAGTTCTGTTATTGAAGGCTAAGAGAATCCAAATTTAATATGAAAAATCCATACTACTGCACGCAATGTAGTATTTGGAATATGTTAATATGTATTAACATTCATAAACACAGGATCTTTTAAGCTCTTTGATTTTGACATTGCTTAAAGACATCAGTATTTCTCCAAAATTATACTATCACCCTTAAGCAAGTACATGTACATGTAAATACTATGGTTTTGGAATGAATGGGTACAAGGTTTTAAAAACAATAGAATGCTTTTTGCCAGCTTGCTGTGATATTATAAGTGCAGCCACATATAAGATATGAGATGGCAGAAACTTTAATAATCAGCCTGGTCATAATTGCATCTCCTGTTGAAACCTCTCATTAAACAATCGAAAGAAAAAGATCTGATCAAAACAGATTTTAAAAGCAACATGTTACAAATATAACTTACAAAACATTCTTTGAGAAGGTTGGCACCAGCATGACTAAACCTTTTACTTATACTTAGGTGTAAGTACAATATAATTTTTTTGATAATTTTGATACACGATTGCAATCTACTTTGTTTTATTTCCTTCTTGTGTTTAGATAGCCTTTCATATTCGTTGCACATCTGTAGGTGATGACTTAATCAAAAGGGTTTTTTTCTATCCAATATCGGGACTTTTTTTAAACACAGATGGACATTAATTTGTAACTAGGTCCTGCAAGAAATTCCTTTTAGTCAATAACAACAAAATTAGTCACGCAAGTGAGGAGAAATCAACATTGATATACAGTAAACACCATTACTTGTGAAGTTGTGTTATTGCAGGCTAAGAGAATCCAAATTATAAATGAAAAATCCACACTATTGCACACAATGTAATATTTGGAATAATATATGTATTAACATTCATAAACACAGGATCCTTTAACCTCTTTGATTTTGACATTGCTTAAAGACATCAGTATTTCTCCAAAATTATACTATCACACTTAAGCAAGTACATGTACATGTAGAGACTATGGTTTTGGAATGAATGGGTACAAGGTTTTAAAAACAATAGAATGCTTTTTGCCAGCTTGCTCTGATATTATAAGTGAGGCCACATATAAGATATGAGATGGCAGAAACTTTAATAATCAGCCTGGTCATAATGGCATCTCCTGTTGAAACCTCTCATTAAACAATCAAAAGAAAAAGATCTGATCAAAACAGATTTTAAAAGCAACATGCTACAAATATAACTGGAAAAACATTTTTGGGGAAGGTTGGAACCAACCTCTTATTTATACTTAGGTGTAAGTACAATATAATATTTTTCAGAAAAAAGAACTTGGAGAATGTCTTTCGGCTGAGAGTCAAGAAAAGAATGTTCACACCCCTGAAGGTGAAATAAATATAGATGACTTTGTCATTTTTGTATGAGAACATATTTGTTGAAATTAAAGGAGGCTATTCACTGAAGTGTATGACACTTATCTGCTGATATAAATTAAAGGATTTGAAAAGTAACAGCCCATAATCTTTACTCTCTGTTTTTAAACAGTGATACGTGTACGTCCACCAACGAACACTGTCTCACCTCAGACACTACAGTGTAGATGTAGAGAGACATTTCAGTCTGCCATTAAGATTCATGGAGGAACCAAATCTAACAAAAGACCTGCACTTGATGGTCTCTACCACACCATTTCCAAAAAATGCAAAACTAGTGTTTTTGGTGATTATATATTATCTAACAGTAAGGTTACAAATTATATCATTAAGCTATGTAAGCGACAGCAGTTGGCAGAATTTGAATCTTCGAAAGATAATATATTGCGAAGTATAGCTACTTACTATACTTCTGGGGTAATGGGGAAAAGGAAATATCAAGCTGTGCGGCAGGCATCATCAATGTTGGGTTAAGACTGAGGGACTTGTGCTCAATCATCAATCGATTTGAAGTGGAAGATACTCATCTTGAGCAACTTCCGACCTTAGCACAAGAGTACTATCGTGCTAATGCACTACTGTTACCCACCTCAGTAAATCCTACCATCTGGACCATCGGTCATGTTGTACCTGCTCATGCCAGGCAAGTCTATGATAAATACGGTCAAGGTCTTTTAACGGTAACAATGGAAGGTAGAGAAGCTAAGCATATAGCTTTGCAAAAGTTGAGTGCAAACACCACCTACCAGAATTGATGGGCCGAAATTTTTAGGCATGAATTTATTAAGTTAGTTTGGTTACCTGAACAGCATCATGAACCTTGTTCTTACACTCCAAGTAAAAATGTTTACATTCCCCAAAGGGTTTTTAATGACAGTAGCTATTGTTATTGTGGACTACATAAAGCTGATCCTGCTGACCAGAGCTGTTGTTTATGTGGTGATCATCTTATGACACTAATCCATAAAAGTGTAAAAGAAGGGAAAATTGTTGCAGGATTATCTTAGTTTCAAGAAAGTATTTAAAATTATGAAAAGGTGAAGTTACATGAATTGTAAATTGCAGCCACCACATTATCAGGGTAATTAAACAGCATGTGATCTTCGTAATAAACCATTGTCTGTTTTTGCTTCAGAAAATCCAGCATTTCATTTATAATCTGTTGAGTGACAAAGGACTGCACACAACTGTATTTCATGTAACGTTACCTTGATTTAAAGGCCATAAAGCACTAAATATTAGCCACTCAGAGAGTTGTCTCAAGGGTTTCCTTGAGATATTTTGAAAAATTTTAATATATGTATATACATATATAGTTGTTGCGGGAGAAAAAAACACACAAACAAACTACGGGTTTATCCCTAAAAGCCTGTTTCGTGGTTGCCCACTCATCAGGGGATATACATATATATATATATCATCTGAGCAGATGTCTAAGAAACAACAAATATACCTAGTGACCAATAGGTGAATTAGTATTTTCAATGAGGTCCAATAATTATAATTGTTAGAATATTAAAATATTGCTTCATTAGTGAGCAGTGTCTATCAGTCACTGTAATTATTATTCATGGGAAATCTTGTATGAGACTCATTTGGCCCCAGAAGTAACAGACTTCTAACTTGCAAGTGAATATATGACAGACCATATATGTGAACTTCAGAGTAATATGTAATGACATTGATTGATCATCACTGCTATGTACACAACTTAAGCAGCTGTAAAATTAAAGCCTTAACTTCTCGAAAAAACAAAAAGAAGGAAAATTTGTATTACCCTGCTCCAGATCATTCTGTAGAATTTTGTCTGGTGAGAAAATAGGAGCACAGGGCTGATACAACACGTTTACAACTCCACATCACAAACAAGAAGTGATGCCTCCAAACATTTGACTGAGGCATAACTTCCCTGCGGCTTAGAAAAAGTCACTTTTGTGGCAGAAAGACAAGCTCATCACTTACAAGGCATTTGTAATAAAATTAAACATTAACATTTGTATTTTTGATAGGAAAAGAAAAAAAGAGCAAGTAATTAAATGTCATATTTCACTACCCATGAAAACTGGAACCAAACTCATTCCAACATCCATAATTGCAAACTAGAGTTACATGCTTTCGTTTGCAATTGTAGGTTATAGCAAAGGGCTTTTCCCTGCTTGCAAGCACCTCTGCTAAATTTAAGGCACCCTTTACGGTTTCCGCCAAAGGTTTTCTTAAGTTTGTTTGCGACTTCACTCCGAGGTATGCCAGAAAACTTCAAAAAATCGCGAAGGAGACGATTTATTTGGGTATATTTAATCATATTGTCCTCCACTGACACCCCAAAACCTGAACGCGCCCCCTGCACAGACCTAATTACAACTTCAAATATTTCTTGGGGGAGGTCACGCTTCACCTCTATGGTCCATGGATTCGAAGCCTTCGGGTTTGCCGACATCAGCCTTCTTATCTGTTTCAACCACATCAGAACCTCTGATGTGATCATGGGCCAGGCTGTAAGGGAAGACATTAGAGACTTATCCATCCCATGCACCCCAATCTCATGTCGGTGGTAAACATTCAGCATTAGCTAACGAGCTTCCTCCCTAAAATCGTTGTAATTCGAAATAGAGCGCCGAAGAGCAGTAAAATAGCTTATCGACGTATCCAAAAAAACATTTACACTAACTTCAGCCCCTTCAATTTCCTCGGTTTCTACACTCTCCACCACAACTTGTTCAATTACCTCTTCGTGGGAGAAACACACTTTTCTGGCCGCAATTTTTTTTGTAAGACCGCTGGTAAGACCGCGGTAACTAAATGACCACTTTTTAGAGACACCTGACCCGGCGTGACCCTACTATTACATATAGATAGAACATTCAAATAAATCGATAACCTACGATCCTAAATGACGGCCCTTCAGCCCATACAATCTCTTATATGGTGTTTTCACAAAAATCTGTAAGGCTGAGCTTCCTTGCAACCATCTCGTGGTATTCTATCTTGTATTATAAATGACTATCATTACCACATAAAATGGATTTTAAATTACATTTTAATTGCTACAAGATGGTGAAAATTGCATGTGCATCACTAATCTGTGTAATGAGGACTGATTTGATGAACTTGAGTACTGTCTGAGCAGTATGCTATAGAATTAGCTGCCGTAAGAAAATATCTTGACAGCCAAGATACATTACGATTCCAAATTACTATCAATTTGATTTCTTACGTAGATATTGCCCTGTCGTAATACTACAAATCTTCAAAGTTTCAGAATTGCAAAGATTCGGCAGGCCGAGGTATCATAGAATAACTTTGATTTTAAAGGATTTAGGCATTTGGTCGAAGTGCGCATGCGTAGTAACTAAAACTTCTTTACTTAAATCGCACGGAAATCTAATCATTGCAATTAAAATCGTACTTCTTATCTTAACCTGAGTCTATACCCTACTATTACATATAGATAGAACATTCAAAATGAATCGATAACCTACGATCCTAGATGACGGCCCTTCTGCCCATACAATCTCTTATATGGTGTTTTGACAAAACTCTGTAAGGCTGAGCTTCCTTGCAACCATCTCGTGGTATTCTATCTTGTATTAAAAATGACTATCATTACCACATAAAATGGATATTAAATTACATTTTAATTGCTACAAGATGGTGAAAATTGCATGTGCATCACTAATCTGTGTAATGAGGACTGATTTGATGAACTTGAGTACTGTCTGAGCAGTATGCTATAGAATCAGCTGCCTTAAGCAAATATCTTGACAGGCAAAATACAAGACGATTGCGAGTTACTATCAATTTGATTTCTTACGTAGACTTTGCCCTGTCGTAATACTAAATATCTTCAAAGTTTCAGAATTGCAAAGATTCGGCAGTCCGAGGTATCATAGAATAACTTTCATTTTAAAGGATTTAGGCAATTGGTCGAAGTGCGCATGCGTAGTAACTAAAACTTCTTTACTTAAATCGCATGGAAATCTAATTATTGCAATTAAAATCGTACTTGTTATCTTAACCTGAGTCTATACCCTACTGTTACATATACATAGAACATTCAAAATGAACTGATAACCTACGATTCTAGATGACGGCCCTTCTGCCCATACAATCTCTTATATGGTGTTTTGACAAAAATTTGTAAGGCTGAGCTTCCTTGCAACCATCTCTTGGTATTCTATCTTGTTTTGTAAATGACTATCATTGCGACATAAAATGGATTTTAAATTACATTTTAATTGGTACAAGATGGTGAAAATTGCATGTGCATCACTAATCTGTGTAATGAGGACTGATTTGATGAACTTGAGTACTATCTCAGCAGTATGCTATAGAATTAGCTGCCTTAAGCAAATATGTTGACAGCCAAAATACAAGACGATTGCGAATTACTATCAAGTTGATTTCTTACGTAGATATTGCCCTGTCGTAATACTACAAATCTTCAAAGTTTCAGAATTGCAAAGATTCGGCAGGCCGAGGTAATATAGAATAACTTTCATTTTAAAGGATTTTGGCAATTGGTCAAAGTGCGCATGCGAATTAACTGAAATTTTTTTCCTTAAATCGCATGGAAATCTAATCATTGCAATTAAAATCGTACTCGTTATCTAAACCTGAGTGTATACCCTACTGTTACATATAGATATAACATTCAAAATGAATCGATAACCTACGATGCTAGATGACGGCCCTTCTGCCCATACAATCTCTTATATGGTGTTTTGACAAAAATCTGTAAGGCTGAGCTTCCTTGCAACCATCTCGTGGTATTCTATGTTGTATTATAAATGACTATCATTAAGACAGAAAATGGATTTTAAATTACATTTTATTGCTAAAAGATGGTGAAAATTGCATGTGCATCACTAATCTGTGTAATGAGGACTGATTTGATGAACTTGAGTACTGTCTGAGCAGTATGCTATAGAATTAGCTGCCATAAGCAAATATCTTGACAGCCAAAATACAAGACGATTGCGAAATACTATCAAGTTGATTTCTTACGTAGATATTGCCCTGTCGTAATACTACAAATCTTGAAAGTTGCAGAATTGCAAAGATTCAGCATGCCGAGGTATCATAGAATAACTTTCATTTAAGAGGATTTAGGCAATTGGTCAAAGTGCGCATGCGTAGTAACTAAAAGTTCTTTCCTTAAATCCCATGGAAATCTAATCATTGCAATTAAAATCGTACTTGTTATCTAAACCTGAGTCTATACCCTACTATTACATATAGATAGAACATTCAAAATGAATCGATGACCTTCGATCCTAGATGACGGCCCTTCTGCCCATACAATCATTTATATGCTGTTTTGACAAAAATCTGTAAGGCTGAGCTTCCTTGCAACCATCTCGTGGTATTCTATCTTTTATCATAAATGACTATCATTACGACATAAAATGGATTTTAAATTACATTTTATTTGCTACAAGATAGTGAAAATTGCATGTGCATCACTAATCTCTGTAATGAGGACTGATTTGATGAACTGGAGTACTATCTCAGCAGTATGCTACAGAATTAGCTGCCTTAAGCAAATATCTTGACAGGCAAAATACAAGACGATTGCGAATTACTATCAAGTTGATTTCTTACGTAGATATTGCCCTGTCGTAATACTACAAATCTTCAAAGTTTCAGAATTGCAAAGATTCGGCAGGACGAGGTATCATAGAATAACTTTCATTTAAAAGGATTTAGGCAATTGGTCGAAGTGCGCATGCGTAGTAACTAAACGTTCTTTCCTTAAATCGCATGGAAATCTAATCATTGCAATTAAAATCGTACTCGATATCTAAACCTAAATCCATACCCTACTATTACATATAGATAGAACATTCAGAATGAATCGATAACCTACGATCCTAGATGATGGCCCTCCTGCCCATACCATCTCTTATATCGTGTTTTGACAAAAATCTGTAAGGCTAAGCTTCCTTGGAACCATCTAGTGGTCTTCTATCCTTTATTATAAATGACTATCATAACGACATAAAATGGATTTTAAATTACATTTTAATTGCTACAAGATGGTGAAAATTGCAAGTGCATCACTAATCTGTGTAATGAGGACTGATTTGATGAACTTAAGTACTGTCTGAGCAGTATGCTATAGAATTAGCTGCATTGAGCATATATCTTGACAGGCAAAATACAAGACGATTGCGAATTACGATCAGGTTGATTTCTTACGTAGATATCCCCCTGTCATAATACTACAAAGCTTCAAAGTTTCAGAATTGCAAAGATTCGGCAGGCCGAGGTATCATAGAATAACTTTCATTTTAAAGGATTTAGGCAATTGGTTAAAGAGCGCATGCGTAGTAACGGAAAGTTATTTCCTTAAATCGCATCGAAATCTAATCATTGCAATTAAAATCGTATTTGCTATCTAAACCTGAGTCTATACCCTACTATTACATATAGAAAAAACATTCAAAATGAATCGATAACCTACGATCCTAGATGTTGGCCCTTCTGCCCATACAATCTCTTATATGGTGTTTTGACAAAAATCTGTAAGGCTGCCCTTTATTGAAACCATCTTGTGGTATTCTATCTTTTATTATAAATGACTATCTTTAAGAAATAAAATAGATTTTAAATTACATTTTAATTGCTATAAGATGGTGAAAATTGCATGTGCATCAGTAATCTGTGTAATGAGGACTGATTTGATAAACTTAAGTACTGTCTCAGCAGTATGCTATAGAATTAGCTGCCTTGAGCATATATCGTGACAGTTAAAATACAAGACGATTGCGAATTACTATCAATTTGATTTCTTACGTAGATGTTGCCCTGTCGTAATACTACAAATCTTCAAAGTTTCAGAATTGCAAAGATTCGGCAGGCCGAGGTATCATAGAATAACTTTCATTTTAAAGGATTTAAGGAATTGGTCGAAGTGCGCATGCGTAGTAACTTAAAGTTGTTTCCTTAAATCGCATGGAAATCTAATCATTGCAATTAAATCGTACTTGTTATCTTAACCTGAGTCTATACCCGACTATTACATATAGATAGAACATTCAAAATAAATCGATAACATACGATCCTAAATGACGGCCCTTCTGCCCATACAATCTCTTATATGGTGTTTTCACAAAAATCTTTAATGCTGAGCTTCCTTGCAACCATCTCTTGGTATTCTATGTTGTATTATAAATGACTATCATTACGACATAAAATGGATTTTAAATTACATTTTAATTGCTACAAGATGGTGAAAATTGCATGTGCATCACTAATCTGTGTAATGAGGACTGATTTGATGAACATGAGTACTGTCTGAGCAGTATGCTATAGAATTAGCTGCCTTAAGCAAATATCTAGACAGCCAAAATACAAGACGATTGCAAATTATTATCAATTTGATTTCTTACGTAGATATTGCCCTGTCGTAATACTACAAATCTTTAAAGTTTCAGAATTGCAAAGATTCGGCAGGCCGAGGTATCATAGAATAACTTTAATTTTAAAGGATTTAGGCAATTGGTCAAAGCGCGCATGCGTAGTAACTAAAAGTTGTTTCGTTAAATCGCATGGAAATCTAATAATACCAATTAAAATCGTACTTGTTATCTTAACCTGAGTCGATACCCTACTGTTACATATAGATAAAACATTCAAAATAAATCGATAACCTACTATCCTAGATGACGGCCCTTCTGCCCATACAATCTCTTATATGGTGTTTTGACAAAAATCTGCAAGGCTGAGCTTTCTTGCAACCATCTCTTTGTATTCTATCTTGTATTATAAATGACTATCATTATGACATAAAGTGGATTGTAAATTACATTTTAATTGCTACAAGATGGTGAAAATTGCATGTGCATCACTAATCTGTGTAATGAGGACTGATTTGATGAACATGAGTACTGTCTGAGCAGTATGCTATAGAATTAGCTGCCTTAAGCAAATATCTTGACAGCCAAAATACAAGACGATTGCAAATTATTATCAATTTGATTTCTTACGTAGATATTGCCCTGTCGTAATACTACAAATCTTTAAAGTTTCAGAATTGCAAAGATTCGGCAGGCCGAGGTATCATAGAATAACTTTAATTTTAAAGGATTTAGGCAATTGGTCAAAGCGCGCATGCGTAGTAACTAAAAGTTGTTTCGTTAAATCGCATGGAAATCTAATAATACCAATTAAAATCGTACTTGTTATCTTAACCTGAGTCGATACCCCACTGTTACATATAGATAGAACATTCAAAATAAATCGATAACCTCCTATCCTAGATGACGGCCCTTCTGCCCATACAATCTCTTATATGGTGTTTTGACAAAAATCTGCAAGGCTGAGCTTTCTTGCAACCATCTCTTTGTATTCTATCTTGTATTATAAATGACTATCATTATGACATAAAATGGATTGTAAATTACATTTTAATTGCTACAAGATGGTGAAAATTGCATGTGCATCACTAATCTGTGTAATGAGGACTGATTTGCTAAACTTAAGTACTTTCTGAGCAGTATGGTATAGAATTAGGTGCCTTAATCAAATATCTTGACAGCCAAAATACAATACGATTGCGAATTACTATCAATTTGATTTCTTACGTAGATATTGCCCTGTCGTAATACTACAAATCTTCAAAGTTTCAGAATTGCAAAGATTCGGAACGCCGAGGTATCATAGAACAACTTTTAATTTAAAAAAGTTGGGCAATTGGTCGAAGTGCGCATGCGTAGTAACTAAAACTTCTTTCCTTAAGTCGCGTAAAAATATAATCATTGCAATTAAAATCGTACTCGTCATCTAAACATGAGTCTATACTCTACTATTACATATAGATAGAACATTCAAAATAAATCGATAACCAACGATCCTAGAAGACGGCCCTTCTGCCCATACAATCTCTTATATGGTGTTTTGAAAAAAATCTCTAAGGCTGAGCTTCCTTGCAACCATCTCTTAGTATTCTATCTTGTATTATAAATGACTATCATTACCACATAAAATGGATTTTAAATTACATTTTAATTCCTACAAGATGGTAAAAATTGCATGTGCATCACTAATCTGTGTATTGAGGACTGATTTGATGAACTTGAGTACTGTCCGGGCAGTATGCTATAGAATTAGCTGCCTTAAGCAAATATCTTGACAGCCAAATTACAAGACGATTGCGAATTACTATCAATTTGATTTCTTACGTAGATATTGCCCTGTCGTAATACTACAAATCTTCAAAGTTTCAGAATTGCAAAAATTCGGCAGGCCGAGGTATCATAGAATCACTGTCATTTTAAAAGATTTGAGCAATTGGTCGAAGTGCGCATCCGTAGTAACTAAGAGTTCTTTCCTTAAATCGCGTGGAAATCTAATCATTGCAATTAAAATCGTACTCGTTATCTAAACCTGAGTCTATACCCTACTATTACATATAGATAGATCATTCAAAATAAATCGATAACCTACGATCCTAGATGACGGCCCTTCTGCCCATACAATC
The DNA here is from genome assembly GCA_949710005.1 of Ricordea florida. NCBI lineage: Eukaryota > Metazoa > Cnidaria > Anthozoa > Corallimorpharia > Ricordeidae > Ricordea > Ricordea florida. Next base: position 23,079,105 of record OX453276.1, on the reverse strand, counting down.
TCTTATATGGTGTTTTGACAAAAATCTGTAAGGCTGAGCTTCTTTGCAACCATCTCTTGGTTTTGTATCTTTTATTATAAATGACTATCATTACGACATAAAATAGATTTTAAATTACATTTTAATTGCTACAAGATGGTGAAAATTGCAAGTGCATCACTAATCTGTGTAATGAGGTCTGATTTGATAAACTTGAGTACTGTCTGAGCAGTATCCTATAACATTAGCTGCCTTAAGCAAATATCTTGACAGCCAAAATACAAAACGATTGCAAATTACTATCAATTTGATATCTTACGTAGATATTGCCCTGTCGTAATACTACAAATCTTCAAAGTTTCAGAATTGCAAAGATTCGGCAGGCCGAGGTATCATAGAATAACTTTCATTTAAAAGGATTTACACGGTGGGAAATTTCTACTCCTTAATCAGCCAAAAGAATGTCCACTTGATCCCAGTTTTTTAAAGAGACAATTGAGCTCGGCCGATATTGATTCATTCGACCACAGCTGGTATTGTAGTTTTATTGGCCCATAGAAGCCTGGCAGCTAGTTTGTCTGTTTTGCACCAAAGACAAATCGTTTCTTCGCATCGTGAGCTTTCTTCTAGTAGCAAATTTGCTATATTTTCACTTTTTTTCGCATTTTTGCTCCGGAGCAAAGTTGGCATAGACATCTGAAGAGCAATCATCGATCTGAAGTGTGAGTACCTTGTTTTATTTCTTATTTTTTTGCCTTCGTGTAGGATTTTTGAACAAATTAAAACCATAGAACCACACTTTTGACTCTACTAAAGATTTTTGGAACCTCGAGAACATTGATTGTTATTTATTTAATATTGAAAATTTGTCACAAAATTGGTGAATTTTTAGGTGGCGTTGAGTGCTGCTGTGGCTGATGGGGAGCAAGAAGCGAAGAGCTCCGCGAAGAACGACCAAAACTACAGAAAAACTGCGATTTCCCATAGGTGATCTCGCTCAAAGGAGGTCTGAATTAAAAGAAGAATTTTTAAGAAAATCAAAGCAATTAAATGCTTTGAGGAAGAATTCGAGCCGAATTAATTAGCAAGTGAGTAATATTGTCCTGACAATCATGGACTGGTCATGGAAATCATGCATGCATTCAACTCAAGACTTTGTTTCTTATTGTGTGAATCTGGCTATTACTCTTTTATGATTACTTTTTTGTTTCATGGGTTTATAAAAGCCACTCTAATTGCTTCATTGCTGTTCTATTGTGTACATACAAAAATGTACTGTAAAAATTGCATTTAAATCCATGAAACAGTAGTACTACTTTAATTAGCTAGGACAGCTGAATGGCACAAATTAAGCAGAAGGAAAAAATTAATAAGTTGTTTTCTTGTTGTTTTTATTTTGAACTAGTTATGTTACACACTTTTAGTGTTTGCTTTCTAACTTTATTTTTTAACTTTATATTTATTTATTTGAAAATACCCACTTAAAGTATATATCTATCTATCAATACTCAAAAGCTCTGCGTACAAATATGTTAAAAAGAGCCAAAAAGTAATTTTGAGATAGACTTGTTCTATTCACATTAAACTGTAAAAGAAATATGACTGACTGTAGTAAAAACAGTGCAGTACTATCACCAATACTTTTTTACAGTTCAAATAAATTGACTTTGTTTCTCTAAAAAAGGGAAACTGATTGATAATTGATTTTAACTATTTATAACCAATCAATAACAGTTGTTATGCCTTTGATGTTGTGCCTTTTCAAATACTGTCTATTGACAGGGAAATCATAACAATGAATAATGCAAAACTATTTTATGTTTGTATGTTTTAAATGCATCTTTAATTACTCAATATATACCGATTATGAGATTATAAAAAAATATCTATGTATTTGACTTTAATTGTATGTCAAGTTTTAATGGAATAAAAGTTATTTGTATTTGAATCATTCCTTGTGTTTATATTTATGTACAATGGTTAAGTGCTCCCTCTAAACCAGTGAACGTATAATTACACAGCAAATAGCACTAAATTATGCTAGAGTAGAAGCACTAAATCTGTGAAACAAATATTACTAGTTATAATAAATAGTGTTGATGAGACAATAGAGAACAAACAAATTAGCATTATTTATCACCTACCTTGTACTATGTTTGTTTCAGGAATTAAGTGTATTTACTCTACACTCTTTAGCAAGCTGTATCTTTAGTAATATTTATTTCATGAATTTAGCATGAGCACCTTATAACAAAACAAATAAATGTATTAGAGCGCACACACTTAATCCGTGAAATATAAACAGTACAAAATAGGTGTTAAATTATGCTAATTTGTTTGTTTCCTATTGTCTAATCAACACTATTTAGTAGTAGCTAGTATTATTTGTTTCACAGATAAAGTGAGTGCACTCTACTATAAGTTACCTACAACATTGTAGACAATAGGAACCAAAATGTTTTCTTTGTATCAACAAGTACAAGTTATTGTTCATGGTTTAAATGTGTACTCTTTAACTCATGGAAATGAGTACAACTTACAGAAGTACCGATGTGTGTATTGGGAAGTTGTGCATATTGCAAACACTATAACAAAAATCAAATTGTAAAATTTCCTAATCAAAATCGTATGTCATTCCAAACTGCTTCTCCTCATTTACAATAGCCTCAATTCTCTTCTTATTCTTGAACTTCTTCTTGAGAAACTCATCATCTGAATAAGAGGTGCCCATAATCTTATTAAAAAGACTTTTTACCGGCCGGCTGGCAAAAGAAGTAAACGCCAAGACAGCCTTCTTGTGTTTCTTTTGGTCTCGCCGGTGAATAAGCCGTAGTTTGTGGTTGACGCAAGTGTCCGTATAATTTGGAATAATTCTGTAGGCAATTCCACCTTTATAAAAACTTTCCAAGGACTTCTTGGAGCAAACCTAAACGATAATCTTCTCATAAACTGCTTGTACCATCTCTCTGCTTTGCGTTAAAGCGTGGGGTAGTACTGGCCAACGCGATGCCTATGTTTTGACCTCGATGGTCCGAAATGGCTCTGTAATTGGCTCCACAAGATTTTTAAGGTCTTCAAAAGCCTTCTCCACTTTTCCTTTATCTAAATTGTCCAGAGACAATAGTTCAGACCGGCCTACAGTAAGTGCACCGAGGATAATATTCGGAATGATTTCCGCTCAGGTCCCTACTTCATTACGAATGTTGTAGCCGAGGAAGAAATGTTTGCACGCGAACTTCCCAAGACAATTCAAGTACAGCATGCCTAATGAAGTAGCCTCACAACAGCAGCCATTTTTAATTTGTTCGAATCAGGAAGGTTAATACTTCATTCGTACACATATTCAGTGCCCAAACACACATGGCCTTTCAAGTGTCACACTCATGAAGTATTGTGTCGGGTGTTACGGCTGACCAACATATTGTGCACTCAACTTGGCCACATTTGGCAGTAAAATTTCCCAGCGTGTTTAGGCAATTGGTCAAAGTGCGCATACGTAGTAACTAAAAGTTATTTCCTTAAATCGCACGGAAATCTAATCATTGCAATTAAAATCGTACTTGTTATCTTAACCTGAGTCTATACCCTACTATTACATATAGATAGAACATTCAAAATGAATCGAAAAGCTACGATCCTAGATGACGGCCCTTCTGCCCATACAATCTCTTATATGGTGTTTTGACAAAACTCTGTAAGGCTGAGCTTCCTTGCAACCATCTCTTGGTATTCTATCTTGTATTAAAAATGACTATCATTACGACATAAAATGGATATTAAATTACATTTTAATTGCTACAAGATGGTGAAAATTGCATGTGCATCACTAATCTGTGTAACGAGGACTGATTTGATGAACTTGAGTACTGTCTGAGCAGTATGCTATAGAATTAGCTGCCTTAAGCTAATATCTTGACAGCCAAAATACAAGACGATTGCAAATTACAATCAATTTGATTTCTTACGTCGATATTGCCCTGTCGTAATACTACAAATCTTCAAAGTTTCAGAAATGCAAAGATTCGGCAGGCCGATATATCATAAAATAACTTTGATTTTAAAGGATTTAGGCAGTTGGTCGAAGTGCGAATGCGTAGTAACTAATAGTTCTTTCCTTAAATCGCATAGAAATCTAATCATTGCAATTAAAATCGTATTGGTTATCTAAACCTGAGTCTATACCCTACTCTTACATATAGATAGAACATTCAAAATGAATCGATAACCTACGATCCTAGATGACGGCCCTTCTGCCCATACAATCTCTTCTATGGTGTTTAGACAAAAATCTGTAAGGCTGACCTTCCTGGCAACCATCTCGTGGTATTCTATCTTTTTTATAAATGACTATCATAACGACATAAAATGGATTTTGAATTACATTGTAATTGCTACAAGATGGTGAAACTTGCATGTGCATAACTAATCTGTGTAATGAGGACTGATTTGATAAACATGAGTACTGTCTCAGCAGTATGCTATAGAATTAGCTGCCTTAAGCAAATATCTCGACAGCCAATATACAAGACGATTGCGAATTACTATCAATTTGATTTCTTACGTAGATATTGCCCTGTCGTAATACTACAAATCTTCAAAGTTTCAGAATTGCAAAGATTCGGCAGGCCGAGGTATCATAGAATAACTTTGATTTTAAAGAATTTAAACAATTGGTTGAAGTGCGCATGCGTAGTAACAAAAAGTTCTTTCCTTAAATCGCATGGAAATCTAATCATTGCAATTAAAATCGCATTTGTTATCTAAACCTGAGTCTATACCCCACTCTTACATATAGATAGAACATTCAAAATGAATCGATAACCTACGATCCTAGAGGACGGCCCTTCTGCCCATACAATCTCTTCTATGGTGTTTTGACAAAAATCTGTAAGGCTGGCCTTCCTTGAAACAATCTCGTGGTATTCTATCTTGTATTATAAAGGACTATCATTACGATATAAAATGGATTTTAAATTACATTTTAATTGCTACAAGATGGTAAAACTTGCATGTGCATCACTAATCTGTGTAATGAGGACTGATTTGATAATTTTGAGTACTGTCTGAGCAGTATGCTATAGAATTAGCTGCCTTAAGCAAATATCTTGACAGCCAAAATACAATACGATTGCGAATTACTGTTAATTGATTTCTTACGTAGATATTGCCATGTCGTAATACTACAAATCTTCAAAGTTTTAGAATTGCAAAGATTCGGCAGGCTGAGGTATCATAGAATAACTTTCATTTAAAAGGTTTAGGCAATTGGTCGAAGTGCGCATGCGTAGTAACTAAAAGTTGTTTCCTTAAATCGCATGGAAATCTAATCATTGCAATTAAAATCGTACTTGTTATCTTAACATGAGTCTATACCCTACTATTACATATAGATAGAACATTCAAAATCAATCGATAACCTACGATCCTAGATGACGGCCCTTCTGCCCATACAATCTCTTATATGGTGTTTTGACAAAAATCTGTAAGGCTGACCTTCCTTGCAACCATCTCTTGGTATTCTATCTTGTATTATAAATGACTGTAATTACCACAAAAAATGGATTTTAAATTACATTTTAATTGCTACAAGATGGTGAAAATTGCATGCGCATGACTAATCTGTTTAATGAGGACTGATTGGATGAACTTGAGTACTGTCTAAGCAGTATGCTATAGAATTAGCTCCCTTAAGCAATTATCTTGACAGCCAAAATACAAGACGATTGCGAACTACTATCAATTTGATTTCTTACGTAAATATTGCCCTGTCGTAATACTACAAATCTTCAAAGTTTCAGAATTGCAAACATTCGGCAGGCCGAAGTATCATAGAATAACTTTGATTTTAATGGATTTAGCCAATTGGTCGAAGTGCGCATCCGTGGTAACTAAAAGTTCTTTCCTTAAATCGCATGGAAATCTAATCATTGCAATTAAAATCGTACTTGTTATCTAAACCTGAGTCTATACCCTACTATTACATATAGATAGAACATTCAAAATAAATCGATAACCTACCATTCTAGATGACGGCCCTTCTGCCCATACAATCTCTTATATGGTGTTTTGACAAAAATCTGTAAGAATGAGCTTCCTTGCAACCATCTCTTGGTTTTCTATCTTGTATTATAAATGACTATAATTACCACATAAAATGGACTTTAAATTACATTTTAATTGCTACAAGATGGTGAAAATTGCATGTGCATTACTAATCTGTGTAATGAGGACTGATTTGATGAACTTGGGTACTGTCTGGGTAAAATGCTATAGAATTAGCTGCCTTAAGCAAATATCTTGTCAGCCAAAATACAAGACGATTGCGAATTACTATCAATTTGATTTCTTACGTAGATATTGCCTTGACATAATACTACAAATCTTCAAAGTTTCAGAATTGCAAAGATTTGGCAGGCCGAGGTATCTTACAATTACTTTCATTTTAAAGGATTTAGGCAATTGGTCGAAGTGCGCATCCGTAGTAAGTAAAAGTTCTTTCCTTAAATCGCATGGTAATCTATACATTGCAATTAAATTCCTACTCCTTATCTAAACCTGAGTCTATACCCTACTATTAAATATAGATAGAACATTCAAAATGAATCGATAACCTACGATTCTAAATCACGGCCCTTCATTTTAATTGCTACAAGATGGTGAAAATTGCATGTGCATCACTAATCTGTGTAATGAGGACTGATTTGATGAACCTTAGTACTGTCTGGGCAGCATGCTATAGAATTAGCTGCCTTAAGCAAATATCTTGACAGCCAAAATACAAGACGATTAAGAATTACTATCAATTTGATTTCTTACGTAGATATTGCCTTGTCGTACTACTACAAATCTTCAAAGTTTCAGAATTGCAAAGATTCGGCAGGCCGAGATATCATAGAATAACTTTGATTTTAAAGGATTTAGGCAATTGGTCGAAGTGGGCATGCGTAGTAATTTAAAGTTGTTTCCTTAAATCGCATGGATATCTAATCATTGCAATTAAAATCGTACCTGTTATCTTAACCTGAGTTTATACCCTACTATTACATATAGATAGAACATTCAAAATAAATCGATAACCTACGATCCTAGATGACGGCCCTTCTGCCCATAAAATCTCTTATATGGTGTTTTGACAAAAATCTGTAAGAATGAGCTTCCTTGCAACCATCTCTTGGTATTCTATCTTGTATTATAAATGACTATAATTACCACATAAAATGGATTTTAAATTACATTTTAATTGCTAGAAGGTGGTGAAAATTGCATGTGCATCACTAATCTGTGTAATGAGGACTTGTTTGATGAACTTGAGTACTGTCTGAGCAGTATGCTATAGAATTAGCTGCATTAACAAATTATCTTGACAGCCAAAATACAAGACGATTGCGAATTACTATCAATTTGATTTCTTACGTAGATATTGCCTTGTTGTAATACTACAAATCTTCAAAGTTTCAGAATTGCAAAGATTTAGCAGGCCGAGGTATCATAGAATAACTTTCATTTTAAAGGATTTAGGCAATTGATAACCTACCAAACATTACTGAACTTCGGCACCAAACATTACTGAACTTCGGCACCAAACATTACTGAACTGCGATGTTAATTCACATTTTTAACCATCAACCATCAGTTGATAGTTATGAAATATGGCGTCCGGTCACGCTTTGCTGTGCTCTGTGGTTTTCCTTGTTGTTCAGTCGACGCTGTTTAACTTTTGCACCCAGAAGTTATCCCGTGCTCATAACCATAAGGTGATTTTATCGGCGAACCATTTGGACAGGTCCGTTTGGTTTGAGCCAAGTTATGTCTCTGTAAATCTTATTACCTCGATGGCCGTTACGAGAGACTTGAAGGCAAGAGAAATCTCGTTCCGGCTAGAAGGTTTCCCTCGTGAACGAAAGCGGGACCTCAAAACTACCTTCAAACTTGGCAACCCTGGACAGTTAATCAAACTGGTGAACTTTTTTGTCGCTGCCGGAATTTTAATGCAAGCGGGTGATATATCACTCAACCCTGGTCCGGTAAACCACGCTAAGCGACCTTTGTGTTCACTTTGTCTCAAGACAATCCGAAGGAACCAAGGTGAAGCTTCATGTCAAGCATGTAATGGTCTTTTTCACCTGAAGTGTATTGGAATTTCGTTCGAGGACAGCAAGTGTTGTAAAAGCTGTAGCGAAGGAGAGGTGGTATTAACTGACCAAGTTAGCGAGAGCGAGAACACAGCATACCCTATACTTAAAAGTCTTTCGGAGTTGCTACTTTCGAAGGGTTTGAAAGTATGTCATCAAAACATCCGATCCCTGCTACCAAAGATTGACGAAGTTCGAGCTTTACTAGAGTCACATAAAGGAATCAGCATTCTTGGGGTTACTGAAAGTCATCTTTCTAAAAATGTTAGTGATACTGAAATAACGATTGATGGCTATAAACTTTACCGAAAGGATCGACAGAGTATTCACAGAGGTGGTGGGGTTCTTGTTTATTTAGCGGATTCTTTATCGGCTCTTAGAAGAGTAGATTTAGAAAAACCCGAGCTAGAAGCTATCTGGATAGAACTTACTCAGCCTCATTCAAAAGGGATTCTGTTGGGAACATTTTATCGACCCCCAGATGGATCTGATTTCTTGGATGCAGAGTTTATGTCGTCGTTTGAGAATGTTTTAGAAGTTGCCAATACCGAAAAGAAAGAAGTGATTATAATGGGCGATTTAAATTGTAATTTTTCACCTGGTGCGAGGTGTCAGGGAGAAACAAAGAAGCTCAAGAGCATTCTTCAAAGCATGAACATGACACAGGTTGTTAATGAGCCTACAAGAGTCACAAGGGAATCCCAAACTCTTATTGACATTATCTGTACTTCTCAACCACAGAATATTACCTTAGTCAAGGTGGTCAAGTCAGCACTCAGTGATCATGACATGACGGCTTTTGTTAGAAAGTTGAACTCGCTAAAGTTTAAACCACGAACGATAAAATGCAGAAACTACAGCAAGTATTGTCCTACACGTTTTAATGAAGACCTGTCATCTGTCTCCTGGGACAACCTCAGTGAGTGTCAGGACGTCGATAATGCGTGGTTGAACTTCAAAACATGTTTCTTGCACGTGGCGGATAACCATGCACCTCAAATTGACAAGAAAGTTCGGGCAGAAACATCCCTTGGTTGTCAAACGGGATAAAGAAAGTAATGGCCGAGAGAGATCATTTTTACCGCCAAGCTCGTAGGACAAACACCGAATTACACTGGTCTAGATACAAGAGTTTGAGAAATCAGGTTACTGCCATGATTAGAAAAGCGAAATCCAGCTACAACCGCAGAATCATAGAAGAAAATTCTGATGATCCCAAGAATTTCTGGAAAGCTGTTAAGAAAGTCCTTCCCAACAAATCGGTTACATCTCAACCGTCAGCTTCTATTGAGCCTATCACAGTAGATGGAAAGACAACCACGGATGCCCTTACTATTGCAAACGGTTTCTGCACATATTTTACAAATGTTGTGGAAAAGTTGCTTTCTAGTATTCCACCTCTTAACTGGAACCAGCTGAGCACAGAAGCATTTTTGAATAATTCAAGTCAATCTTTGTTTTCTTTGAAACCAGTATCAGTTGCGTTTGTTCATCGTCAACTTAGGCTGCTTAAAACATCGAAAGGTACAGGACTTGACGGAATTCCAGCTCGTTTACTAAAGGATGCGGCTCCAAGCATCTCAGTTCCGCTAACAGTCATAATAAATCTTTCGATTTCTTCTGCAGTTTTACCGGAGGAATGGAAATATGCAAGGGTGGTTCCACTTTACAAAGATGGGGATAAGAAGTGTATGGATAACTACCGTCCCATCTCCGTTTTACCTGTGGCTTCGAAAATCCTTGAAAGAGCCGTGCAAATACAGCTCCTCCAACATTTAGATAACTCCAGTCAGCTATCTCCCTTCCAGTGTGGTTTTCGAAAAAATCATTCTACCCAGGACGCGGTTACATACTTCACGGATTGTATTAGGAAAGGCATTGACAAAGGTTGTGTTACAGCAGCGGTGTTTGTCGACTTTCGAAAAGCCTTCGACAGTGTAAATCACCAACTTCTCCTAAAGAAACTGCCTGGGTGTGGTATCAACAACCATGAACTGAAGTGGTTCAAGAATTATCTTACGAGTCGATGTCAATCTGTTGTCTATGACAGCGCACAGTCTGCACCTCAGCAGATAAAATCTGGCGTCCCACAAGGGTCCATACTTGGTCCGATTTTGTTTTCGATTTACATCAATGACTTGCCCAATTGTTTACTTCAGTCAAAGATCCTACTTTATGCGGACGATGCTGTCCTTTTCTACGCTGACTCCAATATCGGAAACATAAGTACCGTTTTGAATAAAGATCTAAAACAGTTGCAGTCCTGGACCCATCTTAATAAGCTGTGCATTCACCCTGTGAAGACCGAATACGTTCTTTTCGGCACCCAACAACGAATCGCTTCGGCTACCCTTTCAGATGGGCCATTTAGCTTATTCCTCGGGGATAAGCCGATAAATCAAGCACAACATTATAAATACCTTGGCGTGCTAATAGATGCAAATCTCAATTTCAAACAGCACGTGGATAAGATATTGGTTAAGATTTTCAAGAGAATTGGTGTCCTCGGAAGAATTAGAAGCAATCTAACTGTCGATGCAGCCAATAGAGTTTATCAGTCTCTTGTTCTGCCGGTTATGGATTATTGCGATGTCGCTTGGAGCAGCATTGGGAAAATAGATCGTGATAAGTTAGATCGAGCACAAAGAAGGGCAGCTAAGATTGTTTTGAAGACCAAAGACTCAGATGCCGAGAAGAATTTAAAGTGGCTTCCCTTGGCTATGAGGCGTGATATGCACACTATTAATTTTACTTTTAAATGCTTGAAGGGTTCCCCTCCAATGTTTTTTAAAGATTATTTTAAGGTTTTTAGAACAGTTCACAACACGAGAGGAAGTGGGCACAACTTGCTGCTCCCCAAAGTCAGAACTGAAACGGCAAGGAAGTCTTTTTATTTTAATGGATCTAAAATTTTTAATAATATTGCAAGTGAAATGAAGGATACTAAGTCAGTTCTGATTTTTAAAACTCGTATTTTGGAATTATATAGATCAAAAGTTTTTTAGTTACTTGTAATTTAGGCTAGTTTTAGATATATATATATATATTTTTATTTTATTATTATTATTATTATTTTTTTATTTTTTATTTTTTTCCAGGGCCCTCATTGATAGCAGCATTTTATGCTGAAGAGATAACCCTGGCTAAATAACATTTATTATTATTATTATTATTATAATTGGTCGAAGTGCGCATGCGTAGTAACTAAAAGTTCTTTCCTTAAATCGCATGGAAATCTAATCATTGCAATTAAATTCCTACTCCTTATCTAAACCTAAGTCTATACCCTACTATTACATATAGATAGAACATTCAAAATGAATCGATAACCTACGATCCTAAACGACGGCCCTTCTGCCCATACAATCTCTTCTATGGTGTTTAGACAAAAATCTGTAAGGCTGACCTTCCTGGCAACCATCTCGTGGTATTCTATCTTTTTTATAAATGACTATCATTACGACATACAATGGATTTTGAATTACATTGTAATTGCTACAAGATGGTGAAACTTGCATGTGCATAACTAATCTGTGTAATGAGGACTGATTTGATAAACATGAGTACTGTCTCAGCAGTATGCTATAGAATTAGCTGCCTTAAGCAAATATCTCGACAGCCAATATACAAGACGATTGCGAATTACTATCAATTTGATTTCTTACGTAGATATTGCCCTGTCGTAATACTACAAATCTTCAAAGTTTCAGAATTGCAAAGATTCGGCAGGCCGAGGTATCATAGAATAACTTTCATTTTAAAGAATTTCAACAATTGGTTGAAGTGCGCATGCGTAGTAACAAAAAGTTCTTTCCTTAAATCGCATGGAAATCTAATCATTGCAATTAAAATCGTATTTGTTATCTAAACCTGAGTCTATACCCTACTATTACATATAGATGGAACATTCAAAATGAATCGATAACCTACCATTCTAGATGACGGCCCTTCTGCCCATACAATCTCTTATATGGTGTTTTGACAAAAATCTGTAAGAATGAGCTTCCTTGCAACCATCTCTTGGTATTCTATCTTGTATTATAAATGACTATAATTACTACATAAAATGGACTTTAAATTACATTTCAATTGCTACAAGATGGTGAAAATTGCATGTGGATCACTAATCTGTGTAATGAGGACTGATTTGATGAACTTGGGTACTGTCTGGGTAAAATGCTATAGAATTAGCTGCCTTAAGCAAATATCTTGTCAGCCAAAATACAAGACGATTGCGAATTACTATCAATTTGATTTCTTACGTAGATATTGCCTTGACATAATACTACAAATCTTCAAAGTTTCAGAATTGCAAAGATTTGGCAGGCCGAGGTATCATACAATTACTTTCATTTTAAAGGATTTAGGCAATTGGTCGAAGTGCGCATCCGTAGTAAGTAAAAGTTCTTTCCTTAAATCGCATGGTAATCTATACATTGCAATTAAATTCCTACTCCTTATCTAAACCTGAGTCTATACCCTACTATTAAATATAGATAGGACATTCAAAATGAATCGATAACCTACGATCCTAAATCACGGCCCTTCATTTTAATTGCTACAAGATGGTTAAAATTGCATGTGCATCACTAATCTGTGTAATGAGGACTGAATGGATGAACCTGAGTACTGTCTGGGCAGTATGCTATAGAATTAGCTGCCTTAAGCAATTATCTTGACAGCCAAAATACAAGACGATTAAGAATTACTATCAATTTGATTTCTTACGTAGATATTGCCTTGTCGTACTACTACAAATCTTCAAAGTTTCAGAATTGCAAAGATTCGGCAGGCCGAGATATCATAGAATAACTTTGATTTTAAAGGATTTAAGCAATTGGTCGAAGTGGGAATGCGTAGTAATTTAAAGTTGTTTCCTTAAATCGCATGGATATCTAATCATTGCAATTAAAATCGTACCTGTTATCTTAACCTGAGTTTATACCCTACTAATACATATAGATAGAACATTCAAAATAAATCGATAACCTACCATCCTAGATGACGGCCCTTCTGCCCATACAATCTCTTATATGGTGTTTTGACAAAAATCTGTAAGAATGAGCTTCCTTGCAACCATCTCTTGGTATTCTATCTTGTATTATAAATGACTATAATTACCACATAAAATGGATTTTAAATTACATTTTAATTGCTAGAAGGTGGTGAAAATTTCATGTGCATCACTAATCTGTATAATGAGGACTGATCTGATGAACTTGAGTACTGTTTGAGCAGTATGCTATAGAATTAGCTGCCATAAGCAAATATTATGACAGCCAAAATACAAGACGTTTGCAAATTACTATCAATTTGATTTCTTACGTAGATATTGCCTTGTTGTAATACTACAAATCTTCAAAGTTTCAGAATTGCAAAGATTTAGCAGGCCGAGGTATCATAGAATAACTTTCATTTTAAAGGATTTAGGCAATTAGTCGAAGTGCGCATGCGTAGTATTTAAAAGTTCCTTTCTTAAATCGCATGGAAATCTAATCATTGCAATTAAAATCGTACTGGTTATCTTAACCTCAGTCTATACCATACTATTACATATAGACAGAACATTCAAAATAAATCGATAACCTACGATCCTAGATGACGGCCCTTCTGCCCATACAATCTCTTATATGGTGTTTTGACAAAAATCTGTAAGGCTGAGCTTGCTTGCAACCATCTCTTGGTATTCTATCTTGTATTATAAATGACTATCAATACCACATAAAATGGATTTTAAATTACATTTTAATTGCTAAGAGATTGTGAAAATTGCATGTGCATCACTAATCTGTGTAATGAGGACTGATTTGATGAACTTGAGTACTGTCGGCAGTATGCTATAGAATTAGCTGCCTTAAGCAAATATCTTGAAGCCAAAATACAATACGATTCCGAATTACTATCAATTTAATTTCCTACGTAGATATTGCCCTGTCGTAATATTACAAATCTTCAAAGTTTCAGAATTAAAAAGATTTGGCAGCCCGAGGTATCATAGAATAACTTTTATTTTAAAGGACTTAGGCAATTGGTCGAAGTGCGCATGCGTAATAACTGAAAGTTCTTTCCTTAAATCGCATGGAAATCTAATAATTGCAATTAAAATCGTACTTGTTATTTAAACCTAAGCCTATACACTACTATTACATATAGATAGAACATTCAAAGTGAATCGATAACCTACGATCCTAAATGACGGCCCTTCTGCCTATACAATCTTTTATATGGTGTTTTGACAAAAATCTGTAAGGCTGAGCTTCCTTGCAAAAATCTCTTGGTATTCTATCTTGTATTATAAAAGACTATCCTTACGACATAAAATGGATTTTAAATTACATTTTAATTGCAACAAGATGGTAAAAATAGCATGTGCATCACTAGTCTGTGTAATGAGGACTGATTTGATGAACTTGAGTACTGTCTGGGCAGTGGGCTATAGAATTAGCTGCCTTAAGCAAATATCTTGACAGCCAAAATACAATACGATTGCGAATTACTATCAATTTGATTTCTTACGTAGATATTGCCCTGTCAAAATATTACAAATCTTCAAAGTTTCAGCATTGCAAAGATTCGGCAGGCTGATGTATCATAGAATAACGTTCATTTTAAAGGACTTAGGCAATTGGTCGAAGTGCGCATGCGTAGTAACTGAAAGTTGTTTCCTTAAATCGCATGGAAATCTAATCATTGCAATTAAAATCGTACTTGTTATCTTAACCTGAGTCTATACCCTACTATTACATATAGATAGAACATTCAAAATAAATCGATAACCTACGATCCTAGATGACGGCCCTTCTGCCCATACAATCTCTTAGATGGTGTTTTGACAAAAATCTGTAAGGCTCAGCTTCCTTGCAACCATCTCTTGGTATTCTATCTTGTATTCTAAATGACTATCATTACCACATAAAATGGATTTTAAATTAGATTTCAATTACTACAAGATGGTGAAAATTGCATGTGCATCACTAATCTGTGTAATGAGGACTGATTTGATGAACTTGAGTACTTGCAATTAAAATCCTACTCCTTATCCAAACCTGAGTCTATACCCTACTATTACATATAGATAGAACATTTAAAATGAATCGATAACCTACGATCCTAAATGACGGCCCTTCATTTTAATTGCTACAGGATGGTAAAAATTGCATGTGCATCACTAATCTGGGTAATGAGGACTGATTTGATTAACTTGGGTACTGTCTGGGCAGTATGCTATAGAATTAGCTGCCTTAAGCAAATATCTTGACAGCCAAAATAGAAGACGAATGCGAACTACTATCAATTTGATTTCTTACGTAGATAATGCCCTGACTTAATACTACAAATCTTTAAAGTTTCATAATTGCAAATATTCGGCAGGCCGAGGTATCATAGAATAACTTTGATTTTAAAGGAATTAGGCAATTGGTCGAAGTGTGCATGCGTAGTAACTAAAAGTTCTTTCCTTAAATCGCTTGGTAATCTAATCATTGCAATTAAATTCCTACTCCTTATCTAAACCTGAGTCTTTACCCTACTGTTACATATAGATAGAACATTAAAAATGAATCGATAACCTACGATCCTAGATGACGGCCCTTCTGCCCATACAATCTCTTATATGGTGTTTTTACAAAAATCTGTAAGGCTGAGCTTCCTTGCAACCATCTCTTGGTATTCTATCTTGTATTATAAATGACTATGATTACGACATAAAATAGATTTTATATTACATTTTAATTCCTACAAAATGGTGAAAATTGCATGTGCATCACTAACCTGTGTAATGAGGACTGATTTGATAAACTTGAGTACTGTCTGAGCAGTATGCTATAGAATTAGCTGCCTTAAGCAAATATCTTGACTGCCAAAATACAAGACGATTGCGAATTACTATCAATTTGATTTCTTACGTAGATATTGCCTTGTCGTACTACTACAAATCTTTGAAGTTTCAGAATTGCAAAGATTCGGCAGGCCGATGTATCATAGAATAACTTTGATTTTAAAGGACTTAGCCAATTGGTCGAGGTGCGCATGCGTAGTAACTGAAAGTTGTTTCCTTAAATCGCCTGGAAATCTAATCATTGCAATTAAAATCGTACTTGTTATCTTAACCTAAGTATATACCCTACTATTACATATAGATAGAACAGTCAAAATAAATCGATAACCTACGATCCTAGATGACGGCCCTTCTGCCCATACAATCTCTTATATGGTGTTTTGACAAAAATCTGTAAGGCTGAGCTTCCTTGCAACCATCTCGTGGTATTCTATATTGTATTATAAATGACTATAACTACCACATAAAATGGATTTTAGATTACATTTTAATTGCTACAAGATGGTGAAAATTGCATGTGCATCACTAATCTGTGTAATGAGGACTGATTTGATGAACTTGGGTACTGTCTGGGTAAAATGCTATAGAATTAGTTGCCTTAAGATATTATCTTGACAGCCAAAATTCAAGACGATTGCGAACTACTATCAATTTGATTTCTTACGTAGATATTGCCCTGTCGTAATACTACAAATCTTCAAAGTTTAAGAATTGCAAAGATTCGGCAGGCCGAGGTATGATAGAATAACTTTTATTTGAAAGTATTTAGGCAATTGGTTGAAGTGCGCATGCGTAGTAACTAAAAGTTCTTTTCTTAAATAGCATGGAAATGTAATCATTGCAATTAAAATCGTACTTGTTATCTAAACCTGAGTCTATTACCCTACTATTACATATAGATAGAACATTCAAAATGAATCGATAACCTACGATCCTAGATGACGGCCCTTCTGCCCATACAATCTCTTATATGGTGTTTTGACAAAAATCTGTAAGGCTGATATTCCTTGCAACCATCTTGTTGTATTCTATCTTTTATTATAAATGACTTTTATTACGACCTTAAATTGATTTTAAATTACATTTTAATTGCTACAAGATGGTAAAAATTGCATGTGCATCACTAATCTGTGTAATGAGGACTGATTTGATGAACTTGAGTACTGTCTGAGCAGTATGCTATAGAATTAGCTGCGTTGAACATATATCTTGACAGCCAAACTACAAGACGAAAGCGAATTACTATCAAGTTGTTTTCTCACGTAGATATTGCCCTGTCGTAATACTACAAATCTTCAAAGTTTCAGAATTGCAAAGATAAGGCAGTCCGAGGTATCATAGAATAACTTTGATTTTAAAGGACTTAGGCAATTGGTCGAAGTGCGCATGCGTAGTAACTGAAAGTTGTTTCCTTAAATCGCATGAAAATCTAATCATTGCAATTAAAGTCGTACTTGTTATCTTAACCTGAGTCTATACCCTACTATTACATATAGATAGAACATTCAAAATAAATCGATAACCTACGATCCTAGATGACGGCTTTTCTGCCCATACAATCTCTTATATGGTGTTTTGACAAAAATCTGTAAGGCTTAGCTTCCTTGCAAAAATCTCTTGGTATTCTATCTTGTATTATAAATGACTATCATTACGACATAAAATGGATTTTCAATTACATTTTAATTGCTACAAGATGGTGAAAATAGCATGTGCATCACTAGTCTGTGTAATGAGGACTGATTTGATGAACTTGAGTACTGTCTGGGCAGTGGGCTATAGAATTAGCTGCCTTAAGCAAATATCTTGACAGCCAAAATACAATACGATTGCGAATTACTATCAATTTGATTTCTTACGTAGATATTGCCCTGTCAAAATATTACAAATCTTCAAAGTTTCAGAATTGCAAAGATTCGGCAGGCTGATGTATCATAGAATAACTTTCATTTTAAAGGACTTAGGCAATTGGTCGAAGTGCGCATGCGTAGTAACTGAAAGTTGTTTCCTTAAATCGCATGGAAATCTAATCATTGCAATTAAAATCGTACTTGTTATCTTAACCTGAGTCTATACCCTACTATTACATATAGATAGAACATTCAAAATAAATCGATAACCTACGATCCTAGATGACGGCCCTTCTGCCCATACAATCTCTTATATGGTGTTTTGACAAAAATCTGTAAGGCTCAGCTTCCTTGCAACCATCTCTTGGTATTCTATCTTGTATTCTAAATGACTATCATTACCACATAAAATGGATTTTAAATTAGATTTCAATTACTACAAGATGGTGAAAATTGCATGTGCATCACTAATCTGTGTAATGAGGACTGATTTGATGAACTTGAGTACTGTCTGGGCAGTATGCTATAGAATTAGCTGCCTTAAGCAAATATCTTGACAGCCAAAATATAATACGATTGCGAATTACTATCAATTTGATTTTTGCACTGTCGTAATACTACAAATCTTCAAAGTTTCAGAATTGCAAATATTTGGGAGGCCAATGTATCATAGAATAACTTTGATTTTAAAGGATTTATGCAATTGGTCGAAGTCCGCATGCGTACTAACTAAAATTTCTTTCCTTAAATCGCATTGAAATCTTATCATTGCAAATAAAATCGTACTTTTTATCTTAACCTGAGTCTATACCCTACTATTACATATAGATACAACATTCAAAATAAATCGATAACCTACGATCCTAGATAACGGACATTCTGCCAATACAATCTCTTATATGGTGTTTTGACAAAAATCTGTAAGGTTGACCTTCCTTGCAACCATCTCGTGGTAGTCTATCTTTTATTATAAATGACTATCATTACGACATAAAATGGATTTTAACTTACATTTTAATTGCTACAAGATGGTGAAAATTGAAGGTGCATCACTAATCTGTGTAATTAGGACTGATTTGATGAATTTGAGTACTGTCTGAGCAGTATGCTATAGAATTAGCTGCTTAAGCAAATATCTTGACAGCCAAAATACAATACGATTGCAAATTACTATCAATTTGATTTCTTACGTAGATATTGCCCTGTGGTAATACTACAAATCTTCAAAGGTTCAGAATTGCAAGGACTCGGCAGGCCGAGGTATCATAGAATAACTTTCATTTAAAAGGATTTAGGCAATTGGTTGAAGTGCGCATGCGTAGTAACTAAAAGTTTTTCCTTAAATCGCATGGAAATCTAATCATTGCAATTAAAATCGTACTTCTTATCTAAACCTAAGTCTATGCCCTACTATTACATATAGATAGAACATTCAAAATGAATCGATAACCTACGATCCTAGATGACGGCCCTTCTTCCCATACAATCTCTTATATGGTGTTTTGACAAAAATCTGTAAGGCTGATATTCCTTGCAACCATCTTGTGGTATTCTATCTTTTATTATAAATGACTTTTATTACGACCTTAAATTGATTTTAAATTACATTTTAATTGCTACAAGATGGTAAAAATTGCATGTGCATCACTAATCTGTGTAATGAGGACTGATTTGATGAACTTGAGTACTGTCTGAGCAGTATGCTATAGAATTAGCTGCGTTGAACATATATCTTGACAGCCAAACTACAAGACGAAAGCGAATTACTATCAAGTTGTTTTCTAACGTAGATATTGCCCTGTCGTAATACTACAAATCTTCAAAGTTTCAGAATTGCAAAGATTCGGCAGTCCGAGGTATCATAGAATAACTTTGATTTTAAAGGAATTAGGCAATTGGTCGAAGTGCGCATCCGTACTAACTAAACGTTCTTTCCTTAAATCGCATGAAAATCTAATCATTGCAATTAAAATCGTACTTGTTATCTAAACCAGAGTCTATACCCTACTATTACTTATAGATAGAAGATTTAAAATAAATCAATAACCTACGATCCTAGATTACGGCCCTTCTGCCAATACAATCTCTTATATGGTGTTTTGACAAAAATATGTAAGGCTGAGCTTTCTTGCAACCATCTCTTGGTATTCTATCTTGTATTATAAATGACTATCATTAGGACATAATATGGATTTTAAATTACATTTTAATTGCTACAAGATGGTGAAATTTGCATGTGCATCACTAATCTGTGTAATTAGGACCTCTTTGATGAACTTGAGTACTGTCTAAGCGGTATGCTATAGAAATAGCTGCCTTAAGCAAATATCTTGACAGCTAAAATACAAAACGATTGCGAATTACTATCTATTTCATTTCTTACGTAGATATTGCCCTGTCGTTATACTACAAATTTTCAAAGTTTCAGAAAGGCAAAGATTTGGCAGGCTAAGGTATCATAGAATAACTTTTATTTTTAAAGGATTCAGGCAATTGGTCGAAGTGCGCATGTGTAGTAACTGAAAGTTCTTTCCTTAAATCGCATGGAAATCTAATAATTCCAGTTAAAATCGCACTTGTTATCTAAACCTAAATCTTCACCCTAACATTACATAAAGATGGAACATTCAAAATAAATCGATAACTTATGATCCTAGATGACGGCCATTCTGCTCATACGATTTCTTAAATTGTATTTTGACAATAATCTGTAAGGTTGAGCTTCCTTGCAACCATCTCGTGGTATTCTATCTTGTATTATAAATGACTATCATTACGACATTAAATGGATTTTAAATTACATTTTAATTGCTACAAGATGGTGAAAATTGCATGTGCATCTCTAAGCTGTGTAATGAGGACTGATTTGATGAACTTAAATACTGTCTGAGCAGTATGCTATAGAATTAGCTGCCTTAATCAAATATCTTGACAGCGAAAATACAATACGATTGCGAATTACTATTGATTTGATTTCTTACGTAGATATTGCCCTGTCGTATTACTACAAATCTTCAAAGTTTCAGAATTGCAAAGACTCGGCAGGCCGAGGTATCATAGAATAACTTTCATTTTAAAGGATTTAGGCAATTAATCGTAGTGCGCATGCGTGGTAACTGAATGTTCTTACCTTAAATCGCATGGAAATCTAATCATTGGAATTAAAATCGTACTCGTTCTCTAAACCTGAGTCTCTACCCTACTATTACATATAGATAAAACATTTAAAATGAATTGATAACCTACAATCCTAGATGACGTCTCTTCTGCCCATACAATCTCTTATATTGTGTTTTGGCAAAAATCTGTAAGGCTGAGCTTCCTTGCAACCATCTCTTGGTATTCTATCTTATATTATAAATGACTATCATTACGACATTAAATGGATTTTAAATTACATTTTAATTTCTACAAGATGGTAAAAATTATATGTGCATCACTAATCTGTGTAATGAGGACTAATTTGATGAACTTGAGTACTGTCTGAGCAGTATGCTATAGAATTAGCTGCCTTAAGCAAATATCTTGACAGCCAATATACAAGACGATTGCGAATTACTATCAATTTGATTTCTTACGTAGATATTGCCCTGTAGTAATACTACAAATCTTCAAAGTTTCAGAATTGCAAAGATACGGGCAGGCCGAGGTATCATAGAATAACTTTGATTTTAAAGGATTTAGGCAATTGGTCGAGGTGCGCATGCGTAGTAACTAAAAGTTCTTTCCATAAATCGCGTAGAAATCTAATCATTGCAATTAAAATCGTACTCGTTATCTAAACCTGAGTCTATACCCTACTATTACATATAGATAGAACATTCAAAATGAATCGAAAACCTACGATCCTAGATGACGGCCCTTCTGCGCATACTATCTCTTATATTGTGTTTTGAAAAAAATCTGTAAGGCTGAGCTTCCTTGATACCATCTCTTGGTATTCTATCTTGTATTATAAATGACTATCATTACGAGATAAAATGGATTTTAAATTACATTTTAATTACTACAAGATGGTGAAAATTGCAAGTGCATCACTAATCTGTGTAATGAGGACTGATTTGATGAACTTGAGTACTGTCTTACCAGTATGCTATAGAATTAGCTGCCTTAAAGTTACGGAACAGGTTCGCGGGTGCGTTGCGCAAAACCATCCTCACGGGCGCGTAATTTTAGGAAACTGCCTAAATCTATACATCATTTTAAAGCATATAGAACCTAGAACGGTGATAAAATGTTTTTAACTTGCGAAATTCAATATTAAACGAGCTGCGATCAGTCAAGTGCAAATCGACTGATGCTTATAATTGCGGCAAACTCGCGTCGGATTTTGACCTTATCAAGAAAACAATGACTGCATGATACTCAGCAGATGTTTGTCTTCAAAAGTGTGTCGGGCTTTTGCCCATTTCTTTTTCGTTTAGAAGATATAAGTCCTAATGCTGTCTCCATCCAAGAAGAGCTCGACAACCAACTTTAAATTATAATAACTTTGTTTTGAAAGCTGATCTAAAAAATCCCCGACACACTTTTGAAGACAAACATCTGCTGAGTATCATGCAGTCATTGTTTTCTTGATAAGGTCAAAATCCGACGCGAGTTTGCCGCATTTATAAGCATCGGTCGATTTGCACTTGACTGATCGCAGCTCGTTTAATATTGAATTTCGCAAGTTAAAAACATTTTATCACCGTTCTAGGTTCTATAAGCTTTAAAATGATGTATAGGTTTAGGCAGTTTCCTAAAATTACGCGCCCGTGAGGATGGTTTTGCGCAACGCACCCGCGAACCTGTTCCGTAACCTTAAGCAAATATCTTGACAGCCAAAATAGAAGACGATTGCGAACTACTATCAATTTGGTTTCTTACGTAGATATTGCCCTGTCGTAATACTACAAATCTTCAAAGTTTCAGAGTTGCGAAGATTCGGCAGGCCGAGGTATTATAGAATAACTTTGATTATAAAGGATTTAGGCAATTGGTCGAAGTGTGTAACTAAAAGTTCTTTCCTTAAATCGCATGGAAATCTAATCATTGCAATTAAAATCCTACTCGTTATAAAAACCTGAGTCTATACCCTACTATTACATATAGATAGAACATTCAAAATGAATCGATAACCTACGATCCTAGATGATGGCCCTTCTGCCCATACAATCTCTTATATGGTGTTTTGACAAAAATCTGTAAGGCTGAGCTTCCTTGCAACCATCTCTTGGTATTCTATCTTGTATTATAAATGACTATCATTACGACATAAAATGGATTTTAAATTACATTTTACACTGGACGAAAAAATGCATTTACATAGGTAGCAAAACGGGAGCAAAGATGAAGTAGATGCCGCATTTGCTTAACTTTGACCATGTTTACCTTAAATCAAATCTCATATTTGCATCATTTTTACATCGATAGCAAATATGGTAATGGCCGCATTTACTTCATATTTACTTGCCCATCCAAACGATGCACGTAAGTATACATTTGCCACACCTTTACCCATGTCGCAAAATTGATGCAAAGTTATGTTTACTCTGTGCGCAAATTTGGGTAAATGTGCAAATGAGAATTTATTTTACTCTTTGAGCAAACGTGTTCAAAAGTGAAAGTTTGCAACAGATTGCACCGTTGGCAAACACGTTCAAATACCTCTTTTAAACAGTTTTACCACTCAAGTAAAGCTAGTCATCGATAGAGATTTAAATGGTTTTGCTTCTTAAGTAAACATGTGTTAAGTTTAAAATTTGCTTTTGTTTGCCCATTGCGTAAATGCGTGTGAAAAGGCTAGATTGCGGGGTTTGCCCTTGTAGCAAATATGTACAATGCAGTAAGATTTGCTCAGTTTTGCCTCAGTTAAGATATGCTTTGAGGTGACTTTGACTTGGTTTGCTCACGTAGTAAACGTGTCGAGATACTTGATTATCCTCTGTTTTGCTTCGCGTAAATGTATGTATAGAAACAACTTTGGACAGTGTAAGCACGGAAGTAAACATGCTGTAAATTACAATATTTGCCCAACTTTACGCTTTGTGTAAATGGGTTTGTTTTTGATTTGCCCTTAATAGCTCAAATTTCTACGGGTTTTCACAACATGAAATTTCTTGTGCAAAGTTCAACTTGAACTGTTTAATGTAAGCATTTTTAAATAACATTTCAGTTCTTCCTATGTTGCTGTATGTTCAGTCTTGCTTCTTCAGTAATTTTGCACACAGCAAAATTGTGTCCCAAGTTTCTCCGTTGAGTACAGTTACATTTGACATGGCCACTGAAGAGTAAAAAGAAGTAGGAAACAAAGGCAATTATCTACATCCTGAAACAAATTTTATTGATCTACTAGTTCAATCAGGTAGACGATGCGTGACACTTCAAACAATATTTCAATTAATGATTTTAAAAATACTTATTCTAGGTAATCTCAAAGTTGCAACCAACAAGTGAATTATACATCTTCATTCTGTATACACATACACTGCTACTGACAGTAACAATGATAAAAAAAAAGCAACAATAACATTCAGTCTCCACATTATAATGATTAACTTAGTATTTGGTTGCTGTAAAGACTTGCAGTTCAGAGGTAGACAAACTGCCACATCCCCAGTTACAGTACCATGCATGCATACCCGGTATATTGTTTTTTTTTTCTACCATTCTTACTTCCACCCTGAAACAAAATTGATCTCTAATGACAAAAACTTTTATGACCCTATAATGCTCTTCTCTCATTAGCTTCAAGTTTTTGAAGATTAAATAACCAAAGCACTTAAGTAAAACATATCAAACCAATGGCAAAGCTACTACAGCCCTAAAATAATAATTATTGGTGTGTCAGAAATGCCCAGCAAAAGTAAAAGAACTAGAACAGCAGCCATAAGTAAGTGTTTAAAAATTCTCATACTATTGTGTTAATGAGGCTTTGTACAGGGATTCTCATGACGTTTGGTCAAAATTGCTAAAAACTTCAAAATATGCAACTTTGACTGTACAAGAACTTGATTTGTGATACTGAAGGGAAGATATCAAGAACAAAACATAACTACTTTTTAATGATTGTTTTAGACCTAGTGACAAAACTTGAAAAATATAGCCTTTACTTTTCAAGTTGCAATCCATTACATTCTGGAAATCATCCTATAATATTATTTTATAAGAAATTGGGTTCATTATTTTTGATTTTTTACTAATACAAACACAATATGTTTTAACTTTCACGTATTTGCTATACATTTGTGAAAGAGCCCCTTTAAGATTTTCTAAAATTATATACTAGTGTAAAATAATACAAGAAATTCATAAACATTAACCAAGGCAATAAAAATTATCTAAAATCTTATGTTGTCACCCAACACTATTCACCATTTTGGTACATAAACCTGTACTTCCCAGGAATCTTGTTTGCTGAGTGAGTAAATGTCAATGTGATTTTCCAGACTATAGTTACTGTACTTCAATCCATGATCATGCAAATCAATTTAAGAAATATACTATCAAGACTGTGCTCAAGCAGTGCCCTGGAGACTCAGGCAACTAACTTCTGGTCTTGGATGACTAGAAAATCTTACCTGTCCTTGTATTCCTTTAGTGCTGGGCACCCCAGATTTTATGCCTGAGAGCCTTTGGGTTCTCAGTGATTTTCCTTGGAGCACAGCCTTGGTTTGATATAGTTATTACTAATCAAATGTTATTACATATATTTATTAATCTTAAATATAATACTATCACTATATAAAAATTAGTTAATGTAATTAGGAAATCAAATATAATCATTATTGCTTTCAATGCAGCCAAAAGAAGCAAACTTATGACAGTGCAAATGGCGGGGCATCTTCAGGGGCCGGACGGGTTGACTGGATTCCCTGATCCCTCCTTTGCACTGTCATACTGGTGCCCTTTGCTGTTCTCCGCCGCTTGGCCTTTCTATCTAAGGTATGAAGCATCCTTCCCAGTTCTTGACTGCGCCATGGTAAGGTGCTGATAGAGAAGAACTTCTTTCTTCTTGTCTCTGTCTCAGTGTCTGAGTTGTCACTGCTGTCACTACTACTATTATCAGACTCTGAAGCGGAATGCTCAGAGGACATGTAGTCCACTGTCATCACCTGGCTGTACCTCTCCTTATCTTCTGGAGATATGGAGGTGGAGAGGATGAGGGCTTTCTCCCGTTGATTTTTTTTCTGTTGAAACAAAATTTTAATGTTATTAACAAAGCACCAGAACCTGTAACAATAATATTTCATGACAAAACATGCAACACTTAATTACTGAATATCCATTAGAAATATTTTTTTTCTTGCATATCAGTGTTTTTGGTTCATAAGGACTAAGCTTGCATTATTTTAATTTCAGGGGTAATCTCAACCTCAATATTCTCATATTAAAGGTCACTATAAACAAAAAAGAAAAGCATTTGGTGTGAGACTTAAATAAATTATCATAGTGGTCCTAACATCGACAGCTGAGTTGTTTGAGAGCTGTTTAGAGCTAATCCATGGCTACATGTTAAGTTAGCTACTGTTGATGATGGATTAGAGCTAACTGGCTGTCAGCACCCCTGCTAAGGATGATACTATGCACCACAATCTCAGGTTGGATGCACCTTAAAATAATGACTCTGTTCTTTTGCAATTTAATTATCACAGTAATTATTATTAGTTGAGCAAGAACTAGACTTACAGTATTCAGTCGACTTCGAACTCTTTGCTCTTTTAAGACATCCTTAGTCTTCTTTTTGATTTTGTTTATATGCTCCCGACGCTTAGTTCGGAAATGTGCTCGCATAGCAGCTGCAAACAAATGAACAAAATATTTGTGACAAAAATGCACCAAAACTGGGACTAGGACATTTTGGTAAGATTGAACGAGTTACAAGTGATCATCAACGGTAATCAATTTTTCTCAGTCATTTTGTATACAGTTCTCATATAGCAGTGTACACTGTATCTGTATCATTGTGAACATTGCAATACTTTGAATAAACTGACTGTGCTAATTCACCATCTAAAACATGAGGACACATCTGTTTAGATGACATGAGCACCAGCTGTGATCCAAATCAGGTTTCAGTCATTTAAAACAAACAATTTTAAACCCTCAGTAGAAGTGGGTACCTGTAAGTCATCTTATATGTACAGTAACGTATTGCATAATTTCTTGGTTCAGAAAGACACTTTTGCTGACCAGTTTTAAACCGCTTAATATGAGACCTGAGGCATGGTTTTCCAGGAAGCTGACTGGCATCAACCTAGTGTTAAGCTTTAAGCGTACATTATCCCAGGTTAGGTTGGGACACTGGGGCACCAGTAAATTTACATGAATTTGGTACTGAGTGAATATCTGATCGACTCTCTGTTTCTGTGATGTATGTTAATTATATCTACCTTTTATGAGACTGGCCGAAGTTTCAGTGTCTGTGCTCCTAACACTGGTGACAATGGCCCGGTTCACTTCCTGATTTTCAGCTGCACTGAAACTAAAAAGATATGAGATTACACTGACATTCCTTGAAGAATGCATGATTTTAGAAGCCTTTCAAATTAGTACAATAGTATCTCTAAACTCTGTATGAAACATTTTCACTGTTACCCAAGGCTTTCCCATAATTTCCATGGATGCTTCGCAAAAAGGTCTAGATATTAAGTTCAAGTATCATTAAAGTATTCATGATTAGGGTAGCTGACAGTCTATTGGCTAGAACACCATCAGTCATTTCTGCTGATTTCATAATAATGAAATATTTCATATTTAACCTTGTACTGTAAATATACAATGAAATTCCACGGGCTAATACTCAAGCAATGCTTTGATATTTAAATATCTAGCATAATGCCATGTGTATGTACCTTTTTGACAAGTCCCATTTCACACTCTCCCCATTATTTGCTTTCAGGTTCCGGTAAACCTCTCTAACATTAGCCTATAAGAAAGGAGTGAAATTTGTGTCAATGACACTCATTTTATTCAGTGTAGTGGCATTAATATTTGCATTCAATTAGCAGTCTAAACTTTACACTCTCTGCATTACCCAGGCCATGGTCTTTTCTCTTGAAACATGATAGACCACACAGTACATGAAGAATATTAATTTCTTAGGTTTATTACAGGATACCCAGTTGTAAAAGGTGCATTTCCAATCAAAGTTAAATGGATGGCTTTCAACCACATTACAAGGCAGCCATGTTAGTGGACTATATGAAACATACCCTGCAACTTGAAATCTTAGTGACAGTCCTTCATAGAGTGACTACTCTTAAAACTTTGCCATATAAGGTTCTCGGAATTATGGAGTTCATGCTATTTCTTGAATATCATGTAGGAGGAACCACTAGGCAGCGCCCCGGGGGGGGGGGTACTTGGGTTAATGTTTGCTGGGTATGTGCCACTGGTCTCTCAGAGCCCCCACCCCATTTTAGTCTATTTTTTGGCCAATTATATTAGTCACTTTTTGGAAAATGTAATTTTTGCGATCCCAACTTAGTCACTGATCTTTTTAACCGATAATTGTCCCAATTTGATTCCCTATTTACCCCTGAAATTCGAAAATTTGCGACCCCATTCTAGTAACTCTATTGAAAATGCGACCCCATTATAGTCACTGCAGTTATGAAAATGCGACCCCATCCAGCGGCACATCCCCATTAGGCTCCTGTAACGGAGTACCCTCACCCGGGGCAGCGCCATCTTGAATGAACAACTGCTGCCGCCTCTTTCGCCAACAAAAGCATTCTAAATGGCACGATATTCTACTGTTTATCCTAGCGCTAAGCTAGACGACAATACGAAGTATATCAATGAGCCATACGTAAGCAAAATAAGAAGTGCTCACCGTTAAAGCTGTCGGTAATCTACGGGATGTGTTTTCCCGCTCTTTTTCCGGTTGTTCATTCAATAAGCCTACTCGCTCGTCGAGGCGGGTGTTGAACGCCTCTTGCCTTTCAATAAGGGCCTGTATTTTGACCATAAAATCACTAATCACGCGTGGGTTGCTAGTATCAGAAAGAGGAATAGATTCCTGCACAGCGGGGCCGAATAACGGTTCCAACATGCGAGCTCTCCGTTCCCTTTCCAAGGTGGTTACTCGCCTCACTGGAATCGTTACTGGAGTAGCATCTGCATGGGACGTCGAAGAGGAAGAGGACATCGGAGTTTGCTCAGCTCGTGTATGTGGAGTTGTTTCGCGGGCTGGTAACACTGTTATATTTCGTCTAGGCTCCCTGGCACTTTGAGCGTTTGATCGTATTGGATCAGGAGTCCGCGTAGTTGACTGATCGATGGACTGCTGATTCGATGGGGAAGTTGAAGAACAACTTGAGTTGTCGTTCATAGCTTCTCTGTTTCTACGCCGGCTAGGTCTATTAGGTGCTGTTCGACCCATGATAACTCACAATGAATGTACAGTAACTAACCTGTTCTGGACGAAAGCAATTGAAAAGTGGCGCTCAAATTTGAAATACGAAGCACAAAATCGAAACAATACGTTCTGTTTTGTCAGAGACGGCAACTGATTTGCTGATGCCGGAGCTGTTGACACCTTTTCGAGCTATGTCAGAGAGAATCTGGTGACGAGTTGGAAGAAAGACAATAGCAAAGCCAAAGCCAGAAATTCAACTCATTCTTCAGCAGATCTGAGATCTAGAAATGCCGCCGAAGAAAAGGAAATTCTGCAATCATTGCAATGAGACTGTATCTGAGAGAACCTACAGGCGTCATGCGGATTTATATTTGAACCGGGTCAGAAGTGAATCAGCTTACTCCTCGGAAGAAGAAGATAACTCCCGAATTGATGGTGAAAACGTGCACCAAGGAGCGGATGACTTGTCAGCTATCCATGTGGATCAGGAGTGTAATAGTAAGCACTACTCTTTTATCTATTGTTTTCTTTGAACAAAGAACTGTAGGCATTATGAAATATGGGGTTATATGGAAATGTTGCCTTGGGAAGTATTTCTCCTTTGTGAGTGGCACATACTGTCTAAATAGTCTTATACGTACCATACCATAGACGATACAGCCAATCAGGAAAATTAAAGCCGTTGTATATTCGTCATTATTAAAAACTAGTCATGGTATATTGCAATTCCTGAGTTTTGATTGATTTATGTTAATAGGAAACACATTTATGGCACAGTAATTGTGACTGGTACATGTACATGGGTAATGTCAGACATCACGATCATCAACATGGAATTCCTTGAAGCATGACCTTGTATTATTTATGGTGATTAGATAAATAGAATATGGCTGTGCATGCCTGATTTACAAAACAAACCCAGTTTCAGCAAACTACATGTAGGTGGAGTTTTACATGTAGATGTATACCTCCATGAAAATATACAAAGTTTTCAACTGCCTATATTTACTGTGTTTTAGCTGAAACAAACCAAGAAAACCATGAAGTGAAGTTGAGTAATTTTGCTATATGCTTGCAGGGCTCTGACAAAATCAAGTGACGTTTGTTGAGGCTTTAGTTTGCTACTATACATGTAACCCATAGGCTAACAATTGGAATTTTAGCTTTGATTGCAATTTTAATAAAAACATGACCATTTGTGACTCCACCAAAATGATGAAAAGTGGAACCAAAAAATTAATGCAGTAGGCTCCAAGCCTCCCATGTAAAAAAGTCGTGAATTCTTGCCCAATACCTGTCAGTTTTTTATATTAGTGTGTAAAATCTCGAAAAATGTTAAAAATGCTTGGTATGGAATTGCATTTTGGTGTCTGTCTGAGGGACACCGATATGGTATATAGATCCATTCAGTAATTCTTTGTCTGGGTTGCCTATTAGCCAAATAGTAAAAAGCTAATAGTGCAGTTTTGGACCAATTGTGACCGAAATTAAATGTCACCCCAAAACAAGTCACTTACACTTTCAGGGCCTTTTAACTATTTTTCTCTTAACACATTTCCTTTTTCTATCACCCTTCAGCTTCAGCTGGAACTTCTATTGCAGATCTTGAAGAAGAGGATGTCCATTTAATACAAGGGGGTACCTGCTGTGACAGTGATTCTGACCAGGATTGCATTTATCGTGCAAGGATGCAACCTGACATACTCAAGGAAGTATGGGATATGGCAGTTGACGATGTTGACGCAGACTTTGGCGAAGGCTGCCTTCAGGAACCCTCAGTTGATGTTTTTCAAAGGTCAAGATTGCAAGATCATGCCAGGCAAATTGTTCGTTGGGTACTAATTTTCTTGTGCCTTTGGTCTTCTTTTTGTTCGTTGTCTGAAAATGCATTGGACATACTCCTTGGATTTTTAAGGGCAGTATTTTATTCCATGGGAATGGTATTTCCAGTTGTTGCAAGTTTTGCAGTATTGTTCCCAAGATCAGTTCATTCACTTCGCAAGCAACTGGGAATTGACCAGGACAAGTTTGTTAAATATGTTGTATGCCCTAAATGCCACCAGATGTACAATTTTAATGATTGTTATGAGACAGTGCGTGGAACAAAGGTTACAAGGAAGTGTCCATTTGTTCAGTTTCCTAATCATCGTCAGCACTTTCGTAGGACCCAATGTGGTGAACCACTTCTAAAAGAAGTTTCCTTAAAGAGTGGTGAAACTAAACTTTACCCATTCAAAGTCTATTGCTATAATAGTGTTATAGCAAATTTGCAGTACTTCCTTCAGAGACCTGGCTTTGCTGCTAAGTGTGAAATGTGGAGAAGCAGAGACATCCCTGATGGATATTTAGCAGATATTTTTGATGGACGCATTTGGAAAGAGTTGCAATATGTCAGTGGAGAACCCTTCCTATCTGCACCAAGAAACTATGGATTCATGTTAAACAGTGACTGGTTCCAGCCGTTTAAGCACTCTTTGTATAGTGTTGGAGCCCTTTACATGGTGTTAATGAATCTTCCAAGAACTGAAAGATTTAAGCCAGAGAATGTGTTCTTAGTAGGTGTAATCCCTGGACCCCATGAACCAAAGTTAAACATCAACACGTACCTGCAGCCCCTTGTTGCTGAGTTGAATGTTCTGTGGACAGAAGGTTTTAGTATCAAAGCTCACGGCTCCACTGCGTTTGAGTTATACCATGCAGCACTTTTATGTGTAGGCTGTGATGTCCCTGCAGCAAGAAAAGTTTGTGGCTTTACAGGTCAAGCATCAAACAAAGGTTGCTCCAAGTGCAATAAGTTGTTTCCTGGATCAGTAAGTACCAAAATAGATTTCTCTGGCTTTACTCCTTGCCCTCCCAGAAGCAACCAGGAACACCGTGAACAAGCCCAAGAGATTCTCAACCAGACATCTGTGGGGGATGTTGCCGCTATGGAGCAAAAGTATGGTACTAGAGTTAGTGAACTAATGTCTTTACCCTACTTTGATTGTGTCCGCTTCCACGTCATAGACCCCATGTACAATCTATTTACAGGAACAGCCAAGCATATAATGAAGAATATCTGGCTAGATACAGACACACCACTGCTTGAGAAGAAAGACTTACTCCAAATACAGAATAAACTGGACAAGGTGCAAGTTCCATCCAGTGTGGGACGAATGCCCAAGAAAATTCAGAACAGTTATGGGGGTTTCACAGCTGACCAATGGAAATCATTTACTATTCTTTTTTTCTATTTATGCCTTGTGGAACATCTTGCCACAAACACATTTAGAAGTTTGGCGTGATTTTGTAATGGCCTGTTCCCACCTATGTGCACCAGTCATCAGTGAATCCAGAGCAATGCTGGCCCATTCCTACCTTAGAAAGTTTTGTCAGCAGTTTGAAGAGCTTTATGGTAGGGATAAGGTGACTCCAAATATGCACCTGCATACACATCTGCTAGACTGTGTTTTGGATTATGGCCCTGTGTATGCATTTTGGCTATTCAGTTTTGAGCGATATAATGGAATTCTAGGTGACTATGGGACCAATCAACGAGCTGTTGAAATACAGTTAATGCGAAAGTTCACGTCAAATCAGTTTATGAAAGACTTGCCACTTCCAACTGCATTTGAAGAAATTTTCAAACCTCTACTCAACCGACTGGTAACAAGACAATCAGGAAGCCTGGAAGACCAAGTTGTAAAATATTGTATGTATTTTTAAATTGCCATACAAAATACTTTACAAGTACCAGAGTATATTACTGTTTATCTATTGGTAAGCATCATAGCCATCTCTTCAGAGCTTGGTGCAAACACCCTCTGGGGACTTAAGGCTTTATATCAATTTCATTTCCTATGTACTGTGTGTCCATATGAAATTTTAATACCAATAGATGTACTGTATTCTTTAATCTTATTGCAGTTTGGTGTGACTGGCAAGTCCACTGCTTTTGTGAGGGCTAATGGCCTGCATACTCCTGGCATAACCAATCAATAACAATCAATGCTGATTTTTCAATCTAGATTAATTATAAATGGGCATAAAGCATTAGAATTATCGATATTTAGAATGATATATTGTTTGTATGAACCAATCGTTAGAAATCGATAACACTTGCATTTTTTATTGAGTTTTCATGATTGTTAACAATTGTTATATTAATTTTTAACAAAAAAGTTTTCTTATTACTTGATAATATTAACAGTGTACCATTGGATGCTTTAAAATGTAACTGTTGTATTGACTTTATCTATACTGGGATTTTGTAACGCTTTCATTTATATTGAACTGTAGCTTCATGGAAAACATATTTCTAGTGAGAATAAGAAAAATTTAAATCAATATACAATAAATTTTTTTTAACACTCTATGAAGTTCTATCCATTCCCACCGATTCATTTCCCAAAAGCTTGCATTGTTCTCACTTTCAGTATCAATTAGCCATGGCTAGTTTTGTTGTAAGTTGTTGTTTGTCAAACAGGAGTCCCTCCTAGTATTCCCACTGATCATTTCACTTAAATGTAGTAGTACATTCACAGTTACAATATTAATGTTGATTTTTGTAATTTTTCTTGTAACTATTGACAATAATAGTGATAATATCATGATTTTGTGTTTTTGTTTATCTTGTCATTGCCCTTATGTTTTAACAAAGTGTTTTGGCCAACGTATTGGTTAACTTGGTATGTATTGAAAGGCCTAAAGCCTTGTGTGCCCCTGGCACAGAGGAGAACCTGAACAGGCTTGTGTTGTGGGGTAACTTTATTCCTAGAGTTAAGAGAAAGGATATAGTGTTCTTTACTGGAAGGATTTGTGAAAGAATTCCCATTTTCCTACAAAAAAATGTTATCTAAAAAGAGAAGAGCCTGTAAAACTGTGCCAGGGGATTCCCCCACCCCACCCCCCCCCCTTCCACCTGGGGGATTGGTACTTGTACATGGGTGATCAGGTGATCTAAAAATTAATTCCTTTTTTTTGGCTTTTCTGTACACTAATTAAGGGTACCTGGGCAAGGGGCCCTCGAAGTAAAAAATAAAATTTGTTTTCCAATCCTTTGATTTGCACGGGAGGGTGGGGAGGGGAAGCCTTGTTCACAAAATGCGCCTACATCTTAGCATACCAGCGGTCAACCTTTTCCGGCGGGAACAGGAGAACAGAAGCGGGAAATTAGTGAGAGTGTTGCGAATAGAGCTTGTATATTTCATGGAAAGCAAAGAAGACGTCTTTCAGTGGCGACAAAATACTTCTAGCGAACGTCGGCGTATGCGAAACGACAGGAAGAAGAGGAAACGGCTTCAGGGAAGAAAACGAAAAAGTAACCCGAAGGTGAACGCAGTTGTCGAGGATCTCACGGAACGCTTGCGAAATGAGTCGGAGCAAAGAGAGCGACTGCTTCTTCTAGCGAGGAAATACTACTCAAAATGGAAGCAAAGCAAAGACGCCTTAAAGTCATTTCGGGCTAGCACTGTGAAGATGCCATCCTTTTCTCGATTTGGAACCCAGGCAAAGGTAAGTTCGAAGCCAAGCAAACGCAGCATCAATGGTTGCACGTGATAATCCAAAATATAATTATAATAGAAACATTAAGTATAAGTTAATGCAGAACCAAGCGAAATTTTACTATGCCAAACACAAAAACGTATTCTATACTTGCCAACTTTTTCTGAGCCAAAGGCGTGAGATGTTTATGTTGGGGGTGCGAGGATTTTCGAAGATGACGCGACAATATCCAAAGGTTTCCGACAACGTCCGAAGACATTCGGAGTAGTTCAAATTTGCATTTAGAACGGAAGCGGAAACGGTCATGAACATTTCCCGGTTCCAGTCCAACGATATGTATCGCTAAAACGACCTTATTTCACTGCTTTTCCCTTCAAAATACAGCGATTTTGGGGAAATTATCGTCATGTGCTCATTTTATATGGACGTTTTGTTTCTTGCATTGCTTTGAGTTTCAAGGTAAGAAGGTAACAACTCATGATTTTCAAACAGGCAAAAGGAACTGCTCCACAGGGGTTAGTAGGCACGAGATCAAAATTTTCTACCTGCAGGCATGACAATCATGCCTAAGTCGTGACAGTTGGCAGGTATAGCATTCTTTTGACATGATACACCATCTCTGAACAGTCCACCTACAGTATTTATAAGACATACTTATTGTTCGTGTTTCCTAGTTCTCAAGTGATGATTTTAAAATCACTTTCAATTCTAAAGGGCTAGTCATTATTTAGAAATGGGTAGGATTGGCCCAAATAGGAGAAGGAGGCCAGTGATTTTTTATGCAAGAAGAAAAGGAGG
This sequence comes from Ricordea florida, assembly GCA_949710005.1. Lineage (NCBI taxonomy): Eukaryota > Metazoa > Cnidaria > Anthozoa > Corallimorpharia > Ricordeidae > Ricordea > Ricordea florida. The sequence continues at coordinate 23,043,681 of OX453276.1, read as the reverse complement.
GCCATGCAAGTTTTCGCTAACATATTAGGGAGCTTTGTCATAGGATGGGTAGTATGGGGGTGTCAGCAAAAATAAGTGCTTAAAAACAAGGGGGTGTTGAGGATTTGAACATTACCAGGGGTTTCATTTAAAGCTGGACCCCAGATGTAATGTCTGGTAGTACCTCTCTTTTTCATATAGTTGGGCATGTTAGAATAAAATAGTTAATATATGCATCAAATTATCAGGCAGGGAGACCACTTCAGCCTAGCCAATTACAGTGGATTGTCCTTGAAATTAAATAATATTATTTAAAAAAAAACCTTTTAGATTGGTACATTCTTTTTGCTAGTTTCTTAATTACAATTTGGTACCTTTATGGCTGGTTGTTTTAGGTAGCTGTTTCAGTGACATGTTTTGTTGTTCCTCTATTTCAGATGTTTTCTTTGCATGGCACAAGAGTTAATACTGATCTGTCAGAAATACCCTGGAACCATCTTATGTCTGCAAAAGATAAAGAGGGGCATGACACAAATGTACAGCTTGGGCAAGGTGTTTTCGGTCAGTGTGTTAAGAAGTACTACAAAGGCATACCAGTGGCTGTCAAAGTATTTAATCATCTCTCCTCTTCTCAGGATGTCAGGCATGAAGCTACCATCATGGCTCAGTGTTCCCACTCATCAATACCACATACTTTTGGTGTGAATTTCACTCAACAACCTTATTTTATTGTGTCATATTTTTATGGTCTTGGTAATTCTCCCTGCACTTTGTATCGTGCCCTCAACAGCAAATTATTGTCTCTTTCAAACCACTCTGCAGGAATGATTGTGTTGCAGTTGTGCAAAGCTTTAGAATATTTACACTCAAAACATATTCTCCATAGAGACATAAAGGGTGACAACATTCTTCTTACACTGGTAAACAATATATACCATCCAATGCTCATTGATTTTGGTAAGGCCATTCAGCTGTCTACTGCCTCCTCCAAAAAGAAGTCATTGACAGCTCTTCAGCAAGAAGAGTACAGAAAAAAAACACCAACATATAGCACCAGAAATAGTTGTTGGTCAACCACCATCTTTTGCTTCAGACATTTTTTTCATTTGGAATGGTCATGGTTGATGTCAGTGGCAAAGTTGAAATGGAAAGTTCCTTTTTGGAATCACAAAGACAATGCCTGGAACAAGATCCCAAGCTACGGTGCAGTGTTTCACATCTTCTCTTGCAACTGAAAAAGTATGAGTAACCTTAGCAACATTGTAACAGGTGATATCCTATAAGAATTTTTAAGAAAATCAGTCATTTTCATTTGCAAGGCTTGCATACCTGAAATCTTGGATACTATGTACTGTAGGTAACACCAAAGTTTTAACAACTAGTACTCAAGTGAACATGTACATGTATATTGCTCTGCGATTGTTTTTTTTTGTGTGTGTGTGTCAAATTGTGTCCTGGCCTTATACCAACATTTACGTAGGAATCTGGCTTTTATTCTCTGCCTGTTTAAGATATTAACTACTAAAGTCGTTTACAAGAGTGATTCAAATTCAGGGTTGTAAAGACCAGTGAAGTTTCTATTATCCATGAATTTGTTGAGTAAATGGCTGTATTCCAATATTTGCCCTAAAAGGCAGTTTTTCTGTTGTTGTAGTATTCACTGTTTGGTTTTCAAAATGTGGTCATTTTTCGGAAGCCTACTGTCAAGATGTAGTCATCTTTAGGCAGTCGGTGAAGGCTATAACAACTGAATAATTGCCAGTCATAGCAAATGATTTCTTAAATTGGTCATGCCATCGGGAATTCATACAATATACACTAAATTATTATCACAACCTTGACTTTGTGAACTTCACGAAATGTTTATTAGTTTGCTTTCTTTGCGCCATTACCTTTGTTATAGTGATAGGAGTAAGCTTTCTTAACTCTAAACAATGTTACTTTAAATCATTGCAAATGAAAATACAATGATCTGTTCTACTGGACCTTTGTCCAGTAGGTTGCCTTTGTTCTCTTCAGTTTGTGCATTGGAACAAACAGTGCACCTTGCTGTGGACTGCTTTCATGTACTGAAAGCACAGTTATTTGTTTTACGGTATCTTTAATCATAATGGATATTACGTGAAATCTTTCAACATTCCATCACAAATAATGCAACGGTTCCAGCTGTTTTTATGATCATACTTTTTTGTCGTGTCAAGGGGTGTCTGCAATATAAGGAGTTACTTGCCATTATACTTGAGGTTGGGTAAGAATACCAGTACATTGGTTAACCCCTAAACATTTGAAATGTCATATAAGAAACTATTGGTAGTTTGATTGACCTTTACTAGATGTCATCTCAGCAGATCTTCCTGCACTGATAGTCCAGTGGCCTTTATTTTAGTCTGACTTATAGCACGTGTTAGAGAGGGTGTCTTGCTTTATCCTGTGCCAATGCTGTGGCCAGTTATTATTTATTTTAAAAGACTTGTACCAAATAAGGAAGATCTTAACCCATTGACTTGTTTGAATTTGTTAAAACTACCATTCTGAGCCACAAAATGTGTGTTTTGGCCAACAACTGTGGCTAAATCCTTCTCAGTGGTGTTTCTATTTTGCAAACTGAATTCCCTGCCCATAGATAGGCATTTTGCCTAAGAAATTCTACACAAGTCCAAATTCTTAAAAATTTAAGTTGCCCTGAATCTCTTCCTACATTTCGTGTTTAACCCTATCTAGACCGGGCTTTTTTTTGCTTGTTTTGCTCCGGGGGAGGGGGGGGGCTAATAGGCCCCCCCTCCGTATCTCGTTAACGAATGGTCCTATGACCACCAAATTTACAGTGAAAGGTGTATAGGCCAAAAACAATCTACACAGGTAGTTTGACGTCATGATGACGTAATACATTCTTTTTATGACGTCATCTCTTTTATTTCCTTGTAAAATACGGTATTTTTTCTCTTTTAGGCATCAAACGTTATAACATAAGACTGAGCAAGATAAATGTTACTAATAACAGTGTTGTATATCTCAAGCATAGTTCACATAATTGGCGATTAATATATTCGTCATGATGACGTCATATATATGTATGTGTAATGACATGACTTTTCAAAGTATACATAAAATGTAGGTAATCATGACAAGATCATTACAAATCAGAGTTTGGGTAAGTCTTAATGTCAATCGCCATTTTTATTACCCACAATGCATTGATAAACTATCCCAAAATGCAATTCTCCATAGATTTCCAAAAAATCAGTAAGTGTCCTACTTATTCGCCAGAAAATAGCAATTTTCTTGAACAACAATGTTAAACAACATGTGTGTACTGTTTTTGATAAAAGGTTTACAAAAAAAATCAAAGTTTAGTAAATTTTTTTTTCTTATGATCCGCAATCTTGGATCCGCCATCTTGGATCCGCCATCTTGGGATTTTTCAGTTATTCTTTTCTGCATAATAATGTTTAAAAACATACATCAATTGACTGGAAACAACTAATTATAGTTTATCAAACATTTTTTTAATCAAAACATGGTATTTACTTATCTAATATTAGAGATATTCTCATGAAACTAAAAATATTGTCCGCCATCTTTATTTTTGCTAATTAGAAATTCATGAATTCATCTTATTTGCATACAATGGTCATAAATTGTATAAACTACTATTAAATTAATGATTTATTGATGAATCAGTGTAAAAAGACCAGTGCAATGGTGAAATTGTAAACAATATGTCCAAAAAAATACTCATTCCAAAATTTTGAAAATATACCTGTGACGAATCGGTTACCATGGAAACACCAAAAATGACAGACATTCATAACCAACATAGAAATGTTGCCAGATAATTTTTAGGAAAAGTCATCAAGTTTAGTGGTCCTAGCTTTCCTGGTTTGGGAAATACGAGCTGTTAAAGTTCGGTAGGGCCTCAAAGGCCCCCCCCCGGTCTAGATAGGGTTAAGCATCTTCTATAATACATCATAAGATGACGAGTTTGTAAACAATGAAAAAGCTTTTAAAGGTTGGTCACTGAGTTATAAGTACATACCAAGAATAAGGGAGTTTTAACAGGTTTTATGGTTGAGCAGACATATAATGTTTGGTTTGGCAATGATCAGGTATCCATTTGGTACTGCTATTTTACCATATACTCATAGACAGTGCTAGCACCCTGTGATTGGCTGATATCTGTGTTTGCATGACAGTATTTAAAGATGGCTGTGATATCATTTAGGAGGTATTTATTTTAGAAAAACAATGGTAAGAATATTTTTTTGTGTGCTTGAATAGCCTGATCTAAACACTGAGTGGGTTGGGCGAAATCCTGCAGCTGAAAGTTATGCAAACACTCAACCATGTCTCAGGTTGCACAACTGCCTTGAATTCTCCCAAAAACCCTTGCATTTAGATGAGGTTATACAAACACAAAAAAGTATTTTATTGCTTAAACATTGATCAATCAAATCCAAAACACTCAAAACTCCATTTATCTTTAATAACAGTCTATTAACAGGGTGCAAAGAAAGTAAGTCTACCATCTTGCCCTTTGCTTTACTGGAATACAGTAGCCTGAAATCCATTGTCACTAGCCTGAGTGAATTTAGAGAAGCTTTCAAAAAACTTTGCTTACCCAATGGGCAAGTGGTACATAGAATCCATGCACTAACCTGACTAAAAAATCCACTAACACCAGCCTATTTGCACTTTTTTTAATTAAAGTGAAAGGCTGATGTTTCTTTTATTTCATGTTGCAAATAATTATCAGACGCACATTTGACACCAAAACAAATATGATGTAAGTCACCAAATTTGCTACCTGGCAAATATGAATCTAATATATAGTTAATGTGGAAATTTATGACTAAGTCAAATTCATAGCAATCTGTTACTTCTTCTCTACTGTCAAATTAGAGTGAATGTCATGGATGTGTGCTTATTTGTTTTCTTTGAAAACAGGTTCAAACATTGCTGCAAATTATTGTTTTTGCCACATGTTTGATTGCATTTGCAGTGAAAGTCAAACTTTCATCGTTGCAAAGAAGCCAAATTTGAGCAAATCTGCGTTATTGTTACAGATTTGCTATGGTGGCAAATGCAAAGCAAATTTGTAGCAAAATGATGCATTTACTCTACATTTGCACAAAAATACCTGTGAAGCAAACAAAGAGATTTACACACATTTACTGGTCCATGCAAATTGAAGTCAAATTTAGAGCACTAAAATTGCTCCACATTTCCTCAATTTGCAAACATTAGTAAATCCATTTTTTCGTCCAGTGTTAATTGCTACAAGATGGTGAAAATTGCATGCGAATCACTAATCTGTGTAATGAGGACTGATTTGATGAACTTGAGTACTGTCTCAGCAGTATGCTATAGAATTAGCTTCCTTAAGGAAATATCTTGACAGCCAAAACACAATACGATTAGGAATTACTATCAATTTGATTTCTTACGTAGATATTGCCCTGTCGTAATACTACAAATCTTCAAAGTTTCAGAACTACAAAGATTCGGCAGGCCCAGATATCATAGAATAACTTTGATTTTAAAGGATTTAGGCAATTGGTCGAGGTGCGCATGCGTAGTAACTAAAAGTTCTTTCCATAAATCGCGTCGAAATCTAATCATTGCAATTAAAATCGTACTCGTTATCTAAAACTGAGTCTATACCCTACTAATACATATAAATAGAACATTCAAAATGAATCGATAACCTACGATCCTAGATGACGGCTCTTCTACCCATACAAACTCTTATATGGTGTATTGACAAAAATCTGTAAGGCTGAGCTTCCTTGCAACCATCTCTTGGTATTCTATCTTGTATTATAAATGACTATCATTACGACATAAAATGGATTTTAAATTACATTTTAATTGCTACAAGATGGTAAAAATTGCATGTGCATCACTAATCTTTGTAATGAGGACTGATTTGATGAACTTGAGTAGTGTCTGAGCAGTATGCTATAGAATTAGCTGCCTTAAGCAAATATCTTGACAGCCAAAATACAATACGATTGGAAATTACTATGAATTTAAATTCTTACGTAGATATTGCCCTGTCGTAATACTAAAAATCTTCAAAGTTTTAGAATTGCAAAGATTCGGCAGGCCGAGGTATCATAGAATAACTTTCATTTAAAAGGATTTAGGCAATTGGTTGAAGTGCGCATGCGTAGTAACAAAAAGTTCTTACCTTAAATCGCATGGTAATCTAATCATTGCAATTAAAATCGTACTTGTTATCTTAACCTAAGATCTATACCCTACTATTACATATAGATAGAACATTCAAAATGAATCGATAACCTACGATCCTAGATGACGGCCCTTCTGCCCATACAATCTCTTATATGATGTTTTGACAAAAATCTGTAAGGCTGACCTTCCTTGCAACCATCTCGTGGTATTCTATTTTTAATTATAAATGACTAACATTACTACATAAAATGGATTTTAAATTACATTCTAATTGCTACATGATGGTAAAAATTGCATGTGCATCACTAATCTTTGTAATGAGGACTGATTTGATGAACTTGAGTAGTGTCTGAGCAGTATGCTATAGAATTAGCTGCCTTAAGCAAATATCTTGACAGCCAAAATACAATACGATTGGAAATTACTATGAATTTAAATTCTTACGTAGATATTGCCCTGTCGTAATACTAAAAATCTTCAAAGTTTTAGAATTGCAAAGATTCGGCAGGCCGAGGTATCATAGAATAACTTTCATTTAAAAGGATTTAGGCAATTGGTTGAAGTGCGCATGCGTAGTAACAAAAAGTTCTTACCTTAAATCGCATGGTAATCTAATCATTGCAATTAAAATCGTACTTGTTATCTTAACCTAAGATCTATACCCTACTATTACATATAGATAGATCATTCAAAATGAATCGATAACCTACGATCCTAGATGACGGCCCTTCTGCCCATACAATCTCTTATATGATGTTTTGACAAAAATCTGTAAGGCTGACCTTCCTTGCAACCATCTCGTGGTATTCTATTTTTAATTATAAATGACTAACATTACTACATAAAATGGATTTTAAATTACATTCTAATTGCTACATGATCGTGAAAATTGCATGTGCATCACTAATCTGTGTAATAAGGACTGATTTGATGAACTTAAGTACTGTCTGAACAGTATGCTATAGAATTAGCTGCCTTGAGCATGTATCTTGACAGGCAAACTACAAGACTATTGCGAATTACTATCAAGTTGATTTCTTACGTAGATATTGCCCTGTCGTAATACTACAAATCTTTAAAGTTTGAGAATTGCAAAGATTCGGCAGGTCGAAGTATCATAGAATAACTTTCATTTTAAAGGATTTAGGCAATTGTTCGAAGTGCGCATGCGTAGTAACTAAAAGTTCTTTCCTTAAATCGCATGGAAATCAAATCATTGCAATTAAAATCGTATTTGTTATCTAAACCTGAGTCTATACCCTACTATTACATATAGATAGAACATTCAAAATGAATCGATAACCTACAATCCTAGATGACGACCCTTCTGCCCAAACAATCTCTTATATGGTGTTTTGACAAAAATCTGTAAGGCTGACTTTCGTTGCAACCATCTCGTGGTATTCTATCTTTTATTATAAATGACTATCATTACGACATAAAATGGATTTTAAATTACATTTTAATTGCTACAAGATGGTGAAAATTGCATGTACATCACTAATCTTTGTAATGAGGACTGATTTGATGAACTTGAGTACTGTCTGAGCAGTATGCTATAGAATTAGCTGCCTTGAGCATATATCTTGACAGCCTAACTACAAGACGATTGCGAATTACTATCAATTTGATTTCTTACGTAGATATTGCCTTGTCGTA
>OX453276.1:23025848-23030848 GCA_949710005.1 Ricordea florida | reverse complement strand
TACAAGGGAAGCTTCCGCTAACTTAACAGATGAAACATCTGTCCTGTTCCGTTTCCGGTGCGCTGCCTAAAGATGAAAACATCTGGGCAACTACAAGCTTCCACCTACTATGTAAGGAAAACTGAATTAAAGGTAAATATTTCACCATCACTTTTCTGTCGTTCCAAGCTCGCAAAGGAGGTCATTTGAAAAAAGAAACCCTGCTAGTATGAGCAGAAACAGTGGTTTTGGCTTTCAGTTGAGCCTGAAGTAAATAACAATTCTCCCACAGAATGTGAAATCCTTACTTGTGCAGTAAAATATGTCATACAATAGTCAAATCCACCTTATAAATTTATAGCCAGGTCATTTTAAAAACAGAAGAAAAATAACCTAAGATCGGACAGAGTGGACTTGGCTTTCAGTCAAGCTAAAGGAAAACTTCAGTAACTTATCAGTAATTTTATTAGAAAGCTATTTTTTTTAAAATAAAGGTCTCAATATTAAAATCATTAATACACTTTTACCCTATAAGCCCCAATATTCAAAGACAAAATTTCCCTAATAATCTCCACGCATTAGTTGAGAGAATTAATTTGTTGAAAGATGAAACCCGTCTCCTTGTGGTGTTTATTTTGTTGTCATAATCTTTCCTTTAATGAAGTAATGATGTTGTGAGGGGAAAACTGTTTTGGGTGATTCTTGGGGCTTAAAGGGTTTGTAGCCCTGCCACAGTGTCCTTGACAGTGTGATATAAAGTTTTAGTTAGTGGTGGTATGACAACCAATAGAGAGAAGGAGTATGATGTCACTTTACCATGGTAGCAACATTTCTGGATCACAACAGTGGGAAGCTTAAGCAACAACCACAGCGATGGCAACGAACGGCAAAAAAGAAATCAGTTTATTATATAAACACCAATGAAATACTAGGTGAGCTTTCTTGCAAAAACTTGATATCTTCACAGGTGAAAATAACATGTTATCTTCACATGTGAAAATAGCACCTTTGCTATGGCTTGATAATAAATTGGGCCTTTCACAAAACTGTTAAAGTGAAATGGTTTGGTATTTCATTGGTGTTTACATAATAAATAGGACATTACATGGCTGCTTGGAGATACAAAATTTCTCTTCTTGTTCAACAGTTGAAGAGAAATGTCTTATCTCTGCGCGGCCATGTAATATCCTCTATTTATGTTAGCAAAACAACAACCTTGCATGTGCATCACGTTTTTTTGTACATTTCTTATCCATCGTTGCAAGTCTGCAACTAGAAACTTCCTAATTTCACGTCACTGGTTTATGGAGTTGGTGAACACAGCACAAGAATTTTCTTTTTCTTTTTCTAAAGTCAGATATGGTCCTTTTGGATTCAACCTCAGAAAATAATTTCTCCACAATTTTACAAACTAAAAGAAACTGAATAAGATCGATAAGTTTGAAACAGTGTGAATTCACTTTTTAAGTGACCTTTTCACTTTGTTGTCATCAAGAAATTTGACATAACGACTTCTCCTCTCTATTTAATATCAAGAACCTAATCATGATGACAGAGACTTGACACTGACCAATAGGTGATCCAAAGAAGCCCTAGCATTTGGGTCATTCTTTAGGCTGCATTCACTAAGGGAGAGAAGTGGCTTGCTACCAATCTTGGTTGCAATCTGCCTTAACAGACGGCCAAGGGCATATACATCACTTGCATAGGATGGAGGGTGAGTTCCTGCAACAACTTCAGGGGCAACATGTGTGTACTTCTGTTTGTATGTTTCTTGTTCTTGTTTGGACAAAACTTTTCTACTGGCTTCCTGTTTTCTAATGCACTTTCCAAAATCAATGATTACTGGCACAAACAGTGTATTTTTGTATGTAAGCAAGATGTTATCACCTTTTATATCCTGATGAATCAGTCCAGAGTTGTGCAACACTTTGAGTGCTTCTAGAAGTTGCAAAATAACATGAAACCACTCTTGATATTTTAAAACCAAGGTATGGCTGTGTAAAGTCCTGTGAAGAGCGTATGCTTTGCCTTCCACATTGCAAAACTGAAGTACTAACAGGAAAGGTTTCCTTTGTACACAAATACCATAAACGTAGGGAAAACATGGGTGATCCAACTGTTTCATCAGTGATGCTTCTTTGATAACATTGGACTCTGATAACAGGTGTGTGTTAAATTGTTTAACAGCAACTGAAATCCCTCTGTAATACATTTTATAGCAACGTCCAAAGACACCACATCCCAGTAACAGAGGTTGGTCAGTAGAACCACTTGGATCTTTTACATGACTGAGATGACTTCTCTTTGCATGTGACACCAGTTGATCTGCAGAAACTGAGGCATCTTTATGTGCCTGTTTCTCATTCTCCATAGCGTTTGATTTATCCATTTTGCTAGTCTGAAAAAAATTAATACCATTCTTGCCAATTATGAAATTTTATTGCTTCTCAGTAGCCCTTACATTTCTTAATTGCTTAATTTGGAATGATTTCCGCACAGGTCCCTACTTCATTATGCATGCTGAAGCTTTCTTGTCTGGTGTAATGCACGTGCAAATATTTCTTGTGTTCGAAGAACGAAATAATACAGTTACGGAATGCATAATGAAGTAGGGACCTGTGCGGAAATCTTACCCTTAATTTTGCTGACGCACCCATTTCATTGTAAACATGGTGTAAACAAATGACGTTCCTACCCTTTCACGAAGATGTAGAGCATGCCATTTAGCGTAATACTTCCTCGCAAGATGGAGCAATCTTTCATTCTTCGCTAAGGTCATCGCTCGTTCATCTTCAAGGGCTAACAAAGCTTTTCTTCTTTTATCTTCTTTGTTCGCCGCTCTAGCCTTTCTCTTTCGCTTTCTTCTTTCGTTCTGCATTGCTGCTCTTTCTTTATGGGTATTCTTTCTCCAAGAAAATGGCTGGTTTGTCTTCATAATATTTATACGCTGCTTATTGCTGCCGTCGATATTTCCCGCCTCAGAGCCTTTTCCCGCGTAAAATTGGGTCAGCAATGATGCTCAATTAGATAATTATTTCATTTATGACACGCGAAATCTCCATAACGAGTGAAACTTTGGCTTGGTTGGATTAATTGATACCTTTTAGGGAATGTAATCGTTCATCAACGACTTAATTTGTCCAACAATTCCAACATTTGACATATTTTACTCTGTAATACAGTAGCTCTTACACATTTCAAGGAGCAAGGATGTGTTCTTTAATTTATATTAACTTTTGCATAGATTTTTACATGATAGAAGAAATTGTGTGCACTAAAACTGGTCTGAAAAAGATTATGCATAGGCTTTATGTCAAACCTGTGCATTAATAATCAAGTTATAAGAAAATATTCCAAGGGTAGGGTGACTCCTGATGTAATTTTAATAAATTCATTTGATCCTGTTAGCCCTTTAACCAAACAAAAAATAACTAGTTTCCAAACCCTGGGCCTTACAAAATACTTCAAAAAATTGAATTCCAGCCCTTTCAAATACCTGAAGCCTGAAAAATGGTACCCCTAAGCAGATCCTTTGATTGTGTATAAAGGAGATATCATTCACTTCTCCTCCGTCTGCTCCAGTCCTTTATCAGAGGCAACTGGAGCATTGTTCTGGCACCCATCCACAATGCACGGGTACATTTTTCAGTTAAAATGTATGTGGGTTTATTTCATTCTTGACTGAAAGTAGATTACAATGAGCAGGATATTTTTTTGCCAAGATCACCTAATTGGATTTGAGTAAGATAGATGCAAGGTAGGTTTCAAGAACTGAAAATCGTTCCAAACCCACAATTTGGCAACATCACACCCCCCCCCCCCCCCCCCAACACACACCACGGCTACCTTCTCGCCCCTGGTCTGCAACCCCATTCACATAAGGAAACAAGAAATCTCTGCATTCAGTTTCTGTTGAATAGCTTGAATTTATTATAAACAGATCATGATCATAACAATAAATACACATGTATAGACTACTGTAAACATATTATTATTCACTCAAAATATTTCCCCAATTCTGATTGGCTAAAAGCACATGTTTAATTCACCATAACCAGTTACTGATGACCAAATTTGGAAAAAAGTTTGTGTTTAATGAGAAATGACGTCAAAAATGTAGCCTACAGGTTAATGAACAGTTAACTGAGAAGACCTGGGGACAAGGTTGAGTTGCTTTGGTTGTGAAAACAAAAATGGCCGACACTTCACCCGTTTCCAGAGTAATAACTACAGCTGGAACTAGGCAAAGTAAGAGTTAAAAACATAGCAAAAACAGCAATAAGACAACTCATTCATTCAGTAACTGCTTAATATTAACTATTAACACTTGAGAATTAAATCATGCCCTTTTTTAAAATAATAAATTTCAAAATGCAATAAGTTTATTTTGGAATTTCATTTAAGTGTGCAATATGCAGTATAAAATCAGCTTTGTTGTGCTTTAAATGTGCTCATCATTTACACTGGCCATAGGCAATCATTATTGCGGTTCCATTTAAGAGGCTCTTCTCATGTCTTGATCATGTGATCAACTTTTGGTAATCACGAAAGCATAGCAAAAGCTGAAAGAGCATATTAAGATTAGGCAACCTGAAAATTTTCAGCCCTATCCCTCAAAAGAAGCAATAATTCATGCAATGGCCGCCAAAAGTTGGAAGCATTGTATGAGAAAAACAACTTTGCCATCCAGTCACATGTGCATGGTTTTACATAAGAATTCTGTAATTTCGAAATTTTCAAAACTGTCATGAAATAATACCAAAAGCATTACAGGGCTCAAATATCCTTTTAAGTCATAACAGGCAATTTGAGTCCTTAAATGGGGAAGGAAAATATTTAACGACAGTTTAAACATTTTAGAACTTACAAGGATTTGTATCAAAAACCATGCAAGAGTGACTTAGTGGCAAAAGTTGTTTTTCTCATACAAATACTTCTAACTTTGAGCTTGTGCTAACAAATTCTTTTACGAAGAACTGTTTTCGTGTTTACCAAAGGTTGATCATGTGATCACAGTT